>CM039438.1:14232973-14782973 GCA_022379115.2 Bauhinia variegata
AAAAACTCTTTGGCATGTTCAATTTGACCTTAGCTCAATGACAACAGCATACTTATTATATACGAACCATGTGGCAATTGCACGAAAGCGTTAAAAAAGTCAATAGTGTATAAAGCCATTATTTAGACAAAAAAGAATCAAAATTCAAAAACTTGTAAAATTGTTTTCGGTGTAATGTAAGCCGAAAGAGTAAGTAAGGATCATGCTCGCGATAAAAACATTTAAAGATTTTTATGAATAAATAATAATTTATTTACGGAAAGTAAGTGATTTATTTTTACATGATTCAGTTTAACGGAATGAGTTAATTCATACAACTTGATTAATTCAAGTATAAATTCTTGTTAAAGAGGACAATAGTCATCACTGAGATCATTGAGGTGGGAGTAAATTCTTTCGATGGATTTACTTTTTTTTTTTAGGCTCTTTTAGACAATAAATTAACGGCTCATATTTACTTAAAAAATGTGTGATATATAATGTATTGAGTAACAAATTCATATAAATGGTTGAAATATGTTTAGTAAAAAAAGTTAAATATCTCTTTTAATAAAATCTTCTCAATACAAACAGTCAATGATTAATTTTTATTAATATGTTTGAAAGACTCAATTATCTAATAATTATATCAAACTTTAAGCAAATAACATAATTTGCTGAAATGATTTTTTTTAAAAAAAGAAGTTGCTAGTGTCGGTGTGTAAAACATTCCTTTTAAAAATAAAAAAAATAAAAAATTATTGTAAGAATATTTTGGGTATATGTAAGGCGTATAAGCGACAACGAAACAATTGATAACGTGCTTCCGTTTTAAAATTTATATTCACGTATGACTGTTTAGGGTTTAATGCCATTAAGTTGCAATCTCTTAGCATTATTATGATTTAAAGAAATTTGTTTGACAAATTTTATTATCAAGAGCTTTGAATTGACAATTTATTTTATTTTTTTTGTTCCATTCTCTCAACTAAACGACATTGCGTTTTGCCATAAGATGAATAAACCCAAACCACCAAACACAACCTGTTCTAGCTAAATGATTGAAGTGTATAAAGCAAAAAAAAATCCTTTAAATTTTTTTTTAAAAAAAAAAAAAGTTGTAAGGGCATCTAATTTGGGTACAATGGAAGGTGTATAAGCGACAACAAAACAATTAAAAGCATGGATAAATTTAACAATTATAATCTCCTATTACATTGTCATTATTATAACATAAAGAAATTTGTTTAATTAATTAATTTTTGTTCCATTCTCTTAACTAAACGACAATGCGTTTTGGCATAAGATGAATAACCCCAAACCACCAAACACAACCTCTTCTAGCTAAATGATTGAAGTGTGGCACTAAATTAGAGCAATGGACAAAATTCAGAGTGAAGGAGAATCAGAATTGAGGCTGAAAAAAAGCAAGCAACTAAGGAACAAAAATAAGGCAATGCGTTAGGCAGAGTGAGAGTAGCCATACATAGCATGTATCATGTGATGGCCCTCTTTGCCTATCGTGCTTTGCGCATAGAGAATATTAAAAAGAAAGTAAATTTATTGTCACATTTTTTATCTTACATGATCTTTTATTTATTATGATTGACTTAAATATTATAAAATAATATTATCTTTGTTTCTAAATTACAGTTGTTTTGAGTAATTGTTTTTATTCCAAAACTTTAATAATTTTAGAATTCCAATGCACTGTTAAATTTATTTATTTTTATTTATACCCTCATTTAACTTATTTCTTACTTAGGTTATGTTTAAGAGTTTTAAAAGCTATGAACACAATGAAATAAAAAAGAAAGGGAGATAAGCTACTTCTCTATCGTTTAGATAATTAAGTAAGAAAAGTGCTGGAAACTACTTTTCATTATTTCAGAGTTAAAAAAAAAAATGAATAGAATGAAATAAAATTTAAAAATAATTTTTCAATGTTGTCCTTTTCAAATAAGGCATGTGAAGGGAGGGAAAAAATGTGAAGTTAAAAAGAAAAGGGTTGAATTTTAATTAGAATACACTTTCATTCCATTCATTACACTCCAATTTGGAAGGAAATAAATTTTAGCATTTTAGATGGAAAGCAATGAAACAATTTCCATCCCTTTCTATTAGTTCACTTAAAAAAACTTCCAAACAATAGAAACTCATTTTATTCCACTTCATTCCATCCCTTTCTACCTTGTTCCATCCAAACATAGCCTTAGGCTATTTTCAAATTTCAATGTTGCAACTCTTGTTGAGTTTCTCATAGTTATTTTAATAATTTTTTTTGTAGGTTTTATAATGTTAAATTATTATTTATCATTTTATACAACTCTTATACCTAATCATTTAAATAATATAACTTTACGAGGTTTTTTAAATAAACTCCATGTGTCTCTTAATTTTATAATTTATGCAACTCACACAATAAATGTGTGGCCTATATAATCAATTGTGCAACCTACTTTTTGGCAACCCATGTGGTGACATAGTGCTCTCAAGATTGCACTCTAATGGTTTTAACTTATTGTTTTAAATTGCATAAATTATATAACTTTTTTATGCAATCATTATTGAAGATAGCCTTAATTACACTGTGAAATAGATAAATTAAATAAGAGTATTATTTTCAATATGTTATACTAATTAATGAAGAAGCACATTTGGTTCATAGAATGGTCTAATATATGAATGGAAAAGATGAATTGAAAGTTCTATTATGTTTTGTATATAATAGGAATGAATAAATACATGACTTGGTATGCAAAGAATAAAATGAAACTTTTAATAAAATGACCAAAATAATTTTCATAATTTTTAATTTAATAAACAAACATCACCTAACTTAACAAATGTACTCATCCACTCAAAATAACCAAGGAAATAATCCAAATACCACCAAATATATGAGAACGGTGCTTTCCTCATATTTAAGGAATTGTGTATTCCTAAAATGAATTATTCTCACTATAATAGGAACAAAACATGTATAATGTAAAAATAGATCATTTCAAAATTTGCCAAATCTATCAACTAAACATACTCAATAAACTATAGTTTAGGAAAAAAGAATTATCTATCAATAAATTGTTAAAAAATTAATTTATTAATAAATAAATAAATTTTAACCGATGATATAATTTTAAGACATGATTTAGAAATGAAGAGACAGAGGATTTGTCCCAATGAAACAAATTTGATCCCTATTGGAACTAGTAACTATGAAACGACGTCGCAAACAGCATCAAGCCCCCTTTTTGCTGTGACCACGGGGGCCATGTGGGGTGCTGTCTCGTCCCAACGTAGATTTCTTGTTGGATTTCTCATTTCTGGCATCACAATCTCGCGGTTGCATCTCACACAAAAAGCTTATTGTATGTGCAAAGCTTTTGGGGACAAGCAAATTACCTAACTCCATTTAGGAATATTGATGGATAGATCAAATTCAACTGCCTTTAGCTACCCACCCATGAAGGCATGTGACTTGCTTAGTTGCTCCCTTGTCTACGTGTCATATTATAAATATATAACTAAAATTTTAAATTAAATTGAGATAAAAAAATATAGGTTGAATTTATTTTTAATGTAATATTAAAGTCGCTTTTACTAAAACTACCACTGGTTATTAGGCATTTTTATTTCTTTTATATATGAGTATTATAACTCATGAAAACCAAAAAAAAAAAAAAATCGTAAAATTTATGAATTTATGAATAACTTAAAATTTATCTGTTTGACCTTGGTAGTTTATGGGAACAGATGTTAAAAAATATTTTTATGAAGTCAAAAAATTAAGATCCCATTTTTTATGGGATTCTTTTTAAAAGAATTTTCATTAAAAGATTGGGAAACAAGTTTCTTAATATTTTAATTTATAAAAAAAATCATACTAAACACAAGAAGTAAAGAATTGCAAGTTGGGGTTCATGAAATTCAAAAAAGAATTTGTTCACTAAATGCCTCGTAAAAATAGTTTAATGGTGAGGTATTTAGGTAATTTTCAAGAGATCAAGGGTTTAAATCTCCTTATTTTCATATATAGCCCAAAAAAATTTCTTTAATTAGTCAACAAATATTATTTTAGTATAAATAAATTGAGTCCAAAGATGTTTTAACCAAAATTTTTAAGTAATTTTTGTTATGATAAATTTATTAATTATTACTTTTATTTCAAATAAATTTTAATTTTATATTTAAAATTTGTAAAAATACTTGGAATGTAAATCTTAAAACGTCTCTTACTTTGACCAAACATTGTTTTTCTTGGGAGATAAAAAAAAAAAACATTAATTTTTAATTAAATTAAAATTTTAATATATAATATAAAATATTTGTGTTAGTTATATTTCGAGCCCGAAAAAATATACCATAGACATATATGTGATTTCAAGCCAAACCGAATATTCCATTGTGATGAATAACTATAAGCAGTATATATATATATATATATTCTTATCTTATAATTCCTAATAAGGTGGCATTAATCAATTAAGTTAGAAAGTGGGGCATAGGAGGATGGGAAAAAAGGATAAAGAAAACGACGTCGATTTCAAGTACTTAAAAAATGATTAAACTTTTGCTTGTGATTCAAAAGAAACATCAATCGTAATCCAAATCCACCATTTTCACCCATTGATCCGACCAACGATGGCGATAAGTGAACTTAAAATTAAATATTAATTAAATAGTAAAATGTAATTGTGGTGTCATTTCAAAGCAAAACACAAATTTGATCTAAAAAGATGGGCTTGTTTCAACTAACCAACTACCATGCATGCAATCAGACAAAAATCTTTAATAGAATAGAGGACAATATGCTCGTTGCTAATTTAAGGTCAGTAAAGCTTTTGTTTTAGGCTCTTAAAAAAATTTTAATTATTAATATAATAATAATTTCCAAAAAAATATAAGAATAAACAAACTACAGTATGGTGTGAATTTTGGGATATCTCAAATTAATTTTCTTAAACATTTGTAGTGTGATTTGATTTAAAATTTTTTATTTTTTTTTAAAATTAAACCATTTAATTACAATTTAATTTGGTTAATTTGAGTGATTTAATAATTTAATAATTTTTTTTTTAAAAAAAATGAACATATTAACTCTATAGCTCACTTTTCATCTTGTGTTTATAATCTAAAAAACATTAAACACTAAAATTAAAAACTTTTAAGTACATTCACTTACTAACATTACTAATAACAAACTAAGATAGGAAGACCATACTCACCTTAATGACGCCGCGAAGAGTTGACAAACTAAGTAGGACAAGATTGGGAGGAAGTGATCATGTAAATAACATATTTCTAATTATAATAAATATATGGCATATATATAAAAATAAAATACATACATATATATTAAATGTGTAATTTGATCCAATTTTAGTAGATTGAAAATTATTCAAACTATAAATAGAATTACAATAAGTAGTTTAAATTTTTTTTAATACAAACCAAACCAAATACCATATAAATTGATCTAGTTTCAGTACAAATCAATATAATTCAAGTAATTTGAGCTCTTTGATTTGGAATTTACTCACCTTTAAAAATACAAAGGTCCTCCATCTTATTAATTTGTTCTCTTGGATTTAGTTAGAATACTATTGTAAATAATTCCTTTTAAATAAACAATCTTTAACTATGATTACAAGTTATTGCCGAAAACTATAAGATATGATAATCTTAGAAAAAATAGCCTCTTTCTTTTGTCACAAGAAAAAATAAATGTGGGTGCATATCAAAGAGTAGAAGCAAAGAATAGAAAGGGAATCAATATATAGACACATTGACTTCAGCTCAAGGGTGCTGTATAGCTTTACGCTGGTGGCACATGCACCAGACAACCTTTTATCAATTTATAGTGGTCCTCTTTTTAGTGATGCTTGTGACTGTGAAGAGAAGTGAGCTACTAGCTAGCTGTCACCTTCACTCCCCACTTTGAATCTATGAGTGGCTCACGTGCAAATGGGGACAGCTCAGAGCTTAAGTGGTTACGTGGGTTCCAATCTTAAATTAGATACTTGAGAATTTTTTTTTTGTTAATTGTAAAAAATATTTTTATATTTTAAATTAAATAAAATTAACTTTTATATTTTAAGTTTTGAATAAAAATAATTTTTTTATATAAATAAAACACATCAATAAAATATTTTAGTTATTTTATTAAAAATTTAATTCTATTATTTACATATCAAACAAAGTATTCATTTATTTTCATTACATATCAAGCATAGCAATAGAGCTTTCCATTCATGCATTGCACCATTTCATAAATCAAACATGCTCTTCTATTAAAGGGCACCATTTCATAAATCAAACATGCTCTTCTATTAAAGGGCAACTCCAAGATCATGAACTTACGATCTTTGGCCTAAAATGTGTTGTTTGTTTGAATTGATTTTTTTTTTTTAAAAAATGTTTTTGATGTGCGAAAATAAATATAAATGTTATTTTCATGAAACTATGAGTTTTTTTATAAGTATCTCACCGCATATTTTTTTAAAAGTATTCCTTTAATTTCTTTTAAAAGTTAATTCAAATAACTTAAAATTGTATAAAAATATTTTTTTTCTTGCAAAAGTTCTTTTGACAAAAAAAAAAAATTCAAATAAGCTCTTACTTAGAGATAGCACCTTGTTAATCTTGTGCTAACATTTTCAATATTCCTTGGATGATGGAATGGCAAGTTGGCTTAGGTAATATGCGACAGCGCAATAAGTTTTTTATGCAGGAAAGTGCAATCACTCTGACTCTTTTGAACCATGGATAGGATTAGAAGAGAGATTACGAGGCTCAATAATGGCCCAAAAGAAGGCCTAATGGGCTCATTCTTTAACAAAACAATTTTTGGACCCAAATAGTAGAAAATGGGCCAATCGTGGGTCCGTCACAGAAAGGGGCAAGGGACGATTGAAAGCAAGCCCCCAAATCCCGTAGGTGAATGTTCATTTATGTTGGGCGATTTCTTTTGGCACAGCAATGTTTTCTAGCCATACCCCCATACCCATTTTCAAACTTTCCTTCCTAAGTAGAGATAAAATGTCCCGAGTATTAAATAAGTCCTTTTGGATCTCTCTGTAGACCCAGGTAGTAGAACAACATAAAAATAAACAAACTATAACCATTAAGGAAGGCAGCAAAAGTGATGAGAAGAAAGAAGAGATTATGGGTGCATTTGACACACAGTACAAAATATCATAGTAAAAGTAGTTAAGTTACAGGACAACTTTTAGTTTTATTTACTGTTTGTTAGTTAATGCACATGATAAAAAAATTTGTATTGTTTACTGTTTGATTAATATAAGTACTAGACAAAATAATATAAAATTTACTGTAATACCCTTTGTATTGTACAATATTTGTTATTTTAAAGAAAAAAGGTATTGGACAAGATTTTGACATATAAAAAATATAATAATTAATAAAAATATAAAAATTATAATAAAAGAATATAAATAAAATATTATGAAAAAACTAAAATATTATTTTAATCCATCTTAAATTGATGTCGTTATAAATTAATTTCTCTTAAATTGTTGGTTACAAAGTTATTCCTCTTATATTTAAAAAAGTCATAAAATAATCCTTATGTTATAACACTTTTAATTTATCGCTGACATGACAATTATATTTTTGGTTTGCTATCTTCTTTCATATATCACACTTTTTATTAATCAATCATTGGAAAATATATTATAAAAAAAATATAAAAATTAAAATAAAAGTATACAAATAAAATATTATGAAAAATATATTAATTTTTACAATGTGCTTTGTACCTAAGTTCATAGCACAAAACCAAAACAAAATATCTAATAAACAAGATTAAAAATCCATCAAATAACATAAAAAACTTAACTTAGACCATCTTTCACCTATTTCTCAAGAAACATCATGATTTCACAATCTATTAAATCATCTCTATTATCACATTCTCATAATCTTTCTCACAAAGGACATTCTTTGGCTACCTTGAAACTCTCAAAAAAACTTTTCATATTGATGATTTTGTGAGAATTTAATGACCAAGTCAATCTCTTCTTCCTCTGTTAATCCTAATTTTTTAACCTCTTCAACCAAGCCACCTTTTGGAGGATCCAACATTTTGCTAATGACCTTTGCAAAATCAGATGTTACCATGTCCATTTTGATCTCAAAACTTTCAAGGAATTTTGAAGCAACATGAGCTAAGCGTTGACGCTTAGGAAGTGGTGCACCACTAGCAGATTCATGTCCAATCGAAGTATTTGGAGCAGAAGTTGGTGAATTATTATGTTGCAACTAATCTTCCTCATCATTATTTTCAGTCTCAACATTATTGCATCTGCTGCAGACTCAGCTCCAAGACCATTTGCGCGATCCTTTCCAAAAATTTCTTGCAACCTTTCAAACTCTTTATTAACATGGTTGCCAACTTTAGGATGTTTCTGCAAGTCCAAAAAAAAAAAAAACATATATGTTTAAAAATAGATTATTAAACAAGAAAATATACTTTAAAACTAATATATTAAATACCTCTAAATACTCCAATAAGACTTGATTGCTATCAACCGTGACACATTTTCTTGTGTCATCCCATCCAAATCCACTAGTATTCATCATGTCAACAACTTCATTTAACTTTGAAGACCACATTTTCATCTTGTTAACAATATGCTTAACATTCAAAGTAATTCCAGGAAAAACATTTTTCATTCTCTTCAAAGCTTCTTCATGAGTCCCACTCTTAAAAGTTCCATTTTCTCCTTTTATGGCCAGCCACCACAAGCTCCTCTAATATAGTAAGCAAAGTTTCTTCCTCAAGTTCTCTCCAATTACGTCTACATTTCTTGTTACGCAATAGTTGTTCACTAGTGTCCCCGCCTTCATTTTCCATTATTAAAGGCTGTAAAATTAAAAAAAGAAAAGAAAAGAAAAGAATATATGATATATAACAAAAACAAATGTTTAAAGAAGCACAATATGACAACCATTAAAAAACAATAACAATCACATAAATTTTAAAGTTGACAAATTACAATCACATAAACTCCAAATTACACAAATTACAATCAATCAAGCACAAAAGTTCATATTAAATTAACAATTACAACATAATACCATTTCACTCAATGTTTTTTAACATTTCTAGAAGTTACAACAAATATGTTTACTAGTTTCTTCGCTATTGTTCCACTCAACAAACATATATTGTGCAAGTGTATCGTGCATTTGAGTCCATTCATTGCTAGGCTCAACAGTTCCAATTACATTGATTGGCTCCTCTCCTATAGGCATCTCATCTTGTGCCAATGGAGAAAATTCTTCTGGATCCATTTTCATGTGCATCCGTATAAAGTTGTGTAGCAAACAACAAGCAAGGATCATTCGACATTGTGTTCTAATAGGATAAAATTAAGGGCTTCTTAATATAGCCCAACGTTTCTTTAAAATGCCAAAACATCTCTCTATAACATTTCTTGCTCGAGCATGCCTATAGTTAAATAATTCTTCATGATTTTGAGGTGCACGACGACCAATAGCCCATTTTTGCAAATGGTATCTCTTGCCTCTATATGGAGCAAGAAATCCTTCTCCATTAGTGTAGCCACCATCAACAAGATAATATGAACCTAAAATTATTTTCAAATATGTAATTATAAACTAGAATTATTCACCATCACAATAATGTAAATTAAAATTTTAAATTCTCATACCAATTGGAACTTTTAGTCTATTTTGCCTGATAACTGCATCACGTAATACTCTAGAGTCTAAAGCCGAACCCTTCCCATCCAGCCAAAACATATATAAATTTCATATCTTTGGTACAAACTCCTAAAACATTTGTTGCAAGTCCACATTTCCTTGTTCGATACCTAGTTCTATCTAAAGCACTTGGTGTGACTGCTATGTAAGTCCCATCTAAAGCCCCTAAATAGTCCTAGAAGTTCATTTAAGAATTAAAAAGAATTAGAAATGTGGGTTTAAAAGAAAATATATGTTTGACTTAATACCTCTTTTAATGCAAAAAAGATATACCTTAAACTACTTCCATCTTTCATCAGTGCAATCTTGAGGAAATGGTTATGGTTTAGCAAGTAAGTCATTTTGTAATCTCAAAACAGCTGCTAATACTCTGTGACAATATCTACTAATTGTTTGGCCTGATCTTAAGAATCTAATTTGGATACTCCTGTTCTTGGTGTGATGTGCAAGTATATTTAGGAAAACAATGACTTGCTCCTCTACAGTCACTTCTCTAAGTTGCTTTAATCCCCCTCGTACTTTTAAAAGCTCACAAAGGTGGGACAAGATGTTTGTGCACATTCTCAATTCCCATAAACAATGAGAGTCACTTTCCCTAATGAGAGAGTTAATAACATCTCTTCGTGACTCATATCTAGCCAATGCTCTATCATTCATGGTCTTTCTCTCATAATCATTTCTCATGACAAAATTTAAAAAATAGAATCCAACAACGTACATGGCCAATATGTTGACATACATTCTCCATCCAAGAAGATAACAAAACAAGCTTTGATAATCCATGCCAACTATCAAGGAAAAATAATAAAAATAAACTAAGTTCAAAGATTGTGAAATCACAAATTAAAAATTAATAGGGCAAGAAAAAATTAAACTCAAGTATAGTTCAATAGTAATATAATAACATTTGTGACAAGATGTGTAAGCCTCTCTACCTATACTGTCAAGCAATTAATGCTGTCACAAGATAATAAAAAATCCCTAATATTTTCATGAAGTATTGAACAATTGAAGGCACTTTATATTTATAGTCTACCAATATATATCAACTTATAATGACATTTTCTAGCTTTAAAGTGACCCTTGAATGGTCAAAGAGCAAGTTATGTGTTCCCACCACTTACAAATAGTCTCAATCTGATCAAGTAAGCTACTTACTAGATATGCCTTGCTCAGAGGACCTGCACATTGAAAACAAAATGAGAAGACAGTTGTCTTCATCTAAATATAGTTTGGTAGAATCATAAATAATATACTACAAAAATGTAAATGAATAATAATAAATTTAAACCATTTTCTAAAAGAGATCATCTTGCCTTTCTTCTTTTGGTCCCTTTTTGTCTATGATTTTTATTTGTTATGAAGAAAAAAGGAATTACCACAGTTTGGCGTTGACTAATAGGGAAACACATGCAATTGGAGCAGATAAAATTTGAGATCTATTTTAAAATTTACAATTTTGGATTTGCCTATTAAAAATTATTATTTTTGAATTTTACAAAATTGGAATTGTAAAAGAAAAAAAAAATAATCCAGATATTGCATAGGTTCCTTTTGCACAATAAAAAAAAAATCGATTATGAATTTTAAAATCTGGTACTTTGAAAATCATTAAATTCAAGAAGAAAGGTTTGCTTTGCATTTTTAGAACTATAATCATTAAAATCTAGTACTGTGGGTCTTTTTTTTATCATTTTGTAGGGAAAAAAAAAGTGAAAGCACTACGGATTAAGTGAAAGCACTTTGTTGTTCGCGTGAATAAAAGAATATATGTGTGAAGGAAAGAAATAGCCTAACACACAAAGAGCGGAGAAGAAAAAGCTTCAGCCACACTGTATTACAAGTAGAAGGAAAAGTAATAGTGAAAGAGGCTTTAATTGATTTTAATCAAGCCTATTGTTGCAACTAAGAGGCTCCGGCACCGAACTTGATGTAAAACAAGCAGGCAATATATTCAGTTGGCATGATTAAGAGGGAAAAATTATTTACCTTGGCAATAACGGCGACAACGAAGAACTGAAGAACCCTAGCAACAACAAATTGTGTTCACTCGTTGGAAGGCCCGACTTGTTGAAAGGCTTGGATAGAGGAGGTGAGGTTAAATTTGACTTTTTAAGTTTTTGTACTGTGGACAAAATTTTTGTCCCCTGATTTTTTAAGGAACAAAAAATAGAAGATTTGTCTAGTACCTTAGAATATTTTTGTCCAGTACCATTGTCTTTTTTAGAATCAAACAGAGTACAAAATTTTTTGTCTTGTCCTATCCTGTCCAGTCCATAATTTTAAAGCAAATCAAACGGACCTTATATATGAGTGATGATTGTTTTGGTGTGAACTATAGGCTTATGGATCACGTTATAGAGGGGCAAATGCACACAAGCACAAGAGCCCAGCCCCACTCATGCACCTTTGCAAGCCTAATAATACATGTTAGCATATAAGGACTAAGACATCTTTTATTTTGAGCAATGTTGAAATTTTTGAAATACCCACTTTCATCCAACAATCCCCCACATACTTTCAAAGGATTAAAACTTTATTTTTAAGTTACACATATAGGTCTAAATATTCTAGTCTAGAGTCTTTTGAACTAAATCTAAACCGATAAGATTTAACACATAGAGCTATTGGTGTACATTAATGATTTCGCCAATCACTTTACATCCTTACAATTTCTGTTGTTAAAACTAGTTTACGTTATTATGGTTATGCATGTGTTTGGTATTCAGAAGTGCCTTTTACTATGATCTCATAGGAGCAACCCCAATTTACACTCATATAGGTGATATCATCAAAGGTATCTACAATGAATATACCACTTATAAGAGCTATGAAAATAATTAAAAGCATTATGCTCATTTTCTAAATCAATACATTTTAGCACTTTCTTACAGAATAACAAAGAATTGAACAAGTAGTGTTAGGATTATCAAGTGACTTGTTATTACTTATATAAACCTTTTTCATAGGATCTCCAATCACGATTTCAAATTGGCTAAGTTTCATTCCCTTTGATGTTTCAAAATTGATATGCTTCCCAAAAGTTTGGTTAGAGGATCAACTAGATTCACTTATGAACTTACATAATCCATTGATATTACTCTAACTTTTAGTAGCTACTTAACTATATCATGCCTCAAGAGTATGTGTCTTTTCCACTAAAAATTTTGTCCACAATAGTTGTTCCCGACTTGCATACCGTGAATAGATTTACAAAAGCCATTTGCTTTTTATCCAAATCAATAATCTAATGTTATGTCTAAAGAGGATATCATAGAGAGTTGTATAACTTATGCAACTTAAAAAAATAGGTTACAACTATTGGAATGTAACTTATAAGAATCCATATTAACACATATGTTACTTTCGTATTAGCACATAGGTTACTTTCAAGAGCAATCTAAAAAAAGGTTTCATAATCTATTAGATAGATTAGAATCTTTGATTACAATTAATTTATTAAATTACAATTAATCTTGAGGATAATATGAGATAAGATGTGAAATTTATTTAAAATTTTTGATAGAATTGTATTATTGGAGTGAAAAATTATGAGTTGCATAATGTAGTGAAAAATGATATGGTATTATAAGATGTATTAAAAAATAGTTAAAATAAATGTAAACAATTCAACAAGAGTTGCACTATTAAAAATGATCTGATATGTCATTCCATAATATTAGTTATTTAATATTTTTGCACAAGGATTAAAAAATCATTAATACATCTAAAATTTATCCCCACTTAACTAAATTACTCTTATTAATCTCTTCATTAATTATTTCATTAACTTTTTATATCTTATTAAATAAGGGTATAAAAAGAATAAAAGAATTGACAAAGCTTAAAAATTATAAAACAACATATATTTTAAAATAAAAACAAAAACTCTAAAGCAAGAATGGATAGAGTATTTAATTAGCAACAATTATCTAATTAAAAAAGATGAAAAAAAGCCTAACCCATTCTGTTATCAATAATTAAAATTTTAATTTAATTATTTAATTATTAATTATCTTTTAGCTTCGTTTTTGTTTTGAGTAATTAATCCCATTCCTTTATTAGCAATTAACTTTTTATTTTATTTTATTTATTTACTACCTTATAATTATTTTGCTTGATCAATTGGGATTCACATCTTTTCTTACCCTCTTTGCAATTAATTCTCATTCATTTTAATTAATTATTCAAATTTTGAATTATACTAACTTCAAATATCAAAATAACAATTTAAAAAGAGTCCTCAAGATTGATCAATTAAAGAGGAGATCAAGTTAGCACAATCTAATTATTTTGTTATTAGGGTGTTTAATTATTTAATTTTATTAATTATGACATTTTTTATTGGTAGATATATCTTAATTTAATTCATTCACATGTCTTTACCTATTTCTTTTCACTTGCAAGATTCCCTATTTCGCTTTTATATTTCTATTTCATTATTACAAATTTGTTATAAATATTGTTATTTGTTGGATGCCCATGGAATATTCCTTTAGGGTTTCACTTTCTTTGTATATAAATACCCCCTCAGGGGATGAATAAAAGTTACTTTTACTTTGGAGGCATTATACTTTCTCCCACTCTCTTTCTGAATATTTTCACAACACGTTATCAGCACGACTGCTTCACCATTTTCCTCTCAACCTCTCATAGCAAACCACAGCCTTGGTGCTCCCACTCGAGTTACAAGCCAACATTATATGTGCATCATCTCTCACAGCAACACTCTGCCTTTAGTTTTCAAAGTCGCACAAGGCCACTACTACAAGACAAATCTATCACCTACTTTTTGCATCAATTGAAGGTATGTGTTTTTAATCTTTATTACTTATTATTCATTAAACCATTTGCTTTAATTGTTTTGGGAAAATTACATGTCTTTTATTTCATTCATTTGTTATTTAATATGCCTCATCCTGAAGTATGAAAGCAATTAAGTTTTGTCTTATGAGATCAATTTAATTTCTTTTATATTTCTCATCCAGAAGCATGAGAAAAATTTGACTCTTTTAATTTGTCACTTTTAATTTTTCTCATCAAGAAGTATGAGATTACTCTTTCAATTATAATTTTTTAATTTGTCTCATCCAGAAGTATGAGATAACTCTTTTAATTTATCTCTTCCAGAAGTATGAGATAATTTTTTAATTTGTCTCATCTAGAAGTATGAGATTACTCTTTCAATTTTCTCATCCAGAAGTATGAGATAATTTTTTAATTTGTCTCATCCAGAAGTATGAGATAACTCTTTTAATTTATCTCTTCCAGAAGTATGAGATAATTTTATTTGATACACCCTCATCCAGAAGTATGAGGAATTTTATTATCAACAAGTAAATAATTAATTTGATACAAAATGGATTATGAAGTTATCCATTCAAATATTATAAAGTGAATCTTGAAATTATCCGCTCAATAGATAAAAGAGTTATCTATCAAATTAACTTAAAATAGTAGATCCTGAAGTTATCTACTCTACCAAATTAATTTAAAATAATAGATCCTGAAGTTATCTACTCTTAAAGATAGATCCTGAAGTTATCTATATTCAAATAATATGCAACAAATAATTATGCATATTTTATTTTATTTTTGCCTTCTTTTGCCCTTTTATTTTATTTTCCTTCTTTTCTTTTTAATGCTGCAATTTATTTTGGTTTATTATTATTATGGGAAGCACATTCTCTTCTTCTTCTCCTTTTTCCTGTTTATGGTAACTAATTTTGCACCCAAAAAGAAATTAAATTTGAACGTGTAGTCTCGGAGGGAATCGAACCTTACTTTCAGTTTTTAGTTTCTTAATACCAAAGAAGCAAAGCACAATTTATTTATTTTACTTCTCCTCTTTTCTATTTTATAGCAATTTGTTTTACACCCAAAAGAAAATAAATTTGCACGTTGCGTGGCCTCAGTGGGAGTCGAACCCACGGGGCCTGATCCAATGTCAAGCGCACTGCCACTTCACCGCACACACATTTTTGATTTAGGAGTCGTTGGTTTTATTACTTATTCTGAAACTATGAATTATTAGTTTAGTGCATTTTTTGAACATGCTTATATGTACTAAATTCTTTTCTGCTTTTGTGAGTATGCTTACAAATATTATGATCATTGCCTAATTTATTTTACATTTTATATAGTGTAAAAATATAAAATTTAGCAAAGCTTGACTTCGTAGATATCACTGGGACAAATTATTTATCTTGGGTGTTAGATGCTGAATTTCATTTAGATGCAAATGGTTTCGGTGACATGATAAGAAAGGATAACCAAACATCCAAACAAGATAAAGCAAAAACGATGATCTTTTTGCGTCATCACCTCCATGAAGGACTCAAGGCTGAGTATCTTACAATAAAAAACCCACTTGTCCTCTGGACCAGCCTTAAAGAAAGGTATGACCATAAAAAAATTGTGATTCTACTAGCAGCTCGTTATGAATGGATGCACTTGCGCTTACAAGACTTTAAAACTATAAGTGAATACAATTCTGCAATGTTCAGAATTAGCTCCAAATTAAACTTGTGTGGAGAAAAAATTATTGATGAAGATATGCTTGAAAAAATATTTTTCACTTTTCATGCATCCAATGTGCTTTTACAACAGAATATCGAGAAAAGGGGTTCAAGAAATATTCTGAATTAATTTCTTGCCTCTTAGTTACTGAACAAAATAATGAGCTATTGATGAAGAATCATGAGTCACGCCCAACTGGTAGTGCTCCATTCCCTGAAGTGAATGTAGCAAAATACGACCACCATACTTATGTACAATCTCGTGGTCATGGTCGTGGCTACAACCGTAATCGTGGTCATAGCCGTGGCCATGGACGTGGACATGGACAATTTCGTGATGGTAATTCTCTTAATGCATATGCTCACCCAAAGAGGAAAAATGCCATATCAAAGGGTGGCAAGATAACAAGATTGTTGAGAATACATGTTATCGTTGTGGAGGGAAAGGTCATTGGGCTCATACCTATCGTACCCCAAGGCACCTTGTTGACCTTTATCAAGAATCCCTCAAAAATAAAGAAAAGAAAGTGGAGACAAACCTTGCATCTTATGACAGTGACTCTAATTATGGACATATTGATGTCTCTAGTTTGGATGTTGCAAATTTTTTTGCTGACCCAGATGGAACGATTGATCATTTAATTGGTGATGGAACAGTTAAAAAAATAAATTTTTGGATGTTATTATAGTTTATGCTTTATGTAATTTCTTTTAAGGAACATTAAATGTTTGATGGACTTTTATTGGACTTGTTATTATGTTTTATGGACTTCTCATTATGAATTGTTTTTATACTCTCATATTTATTTATTCTCTTTTATGTTTTTTTGAAGAATGACTATCCTGTTGGTTTACACCAACATGAATTATGAGGATATGTGCCTTGCGGATAGTGCTACGACTCACACAATCCTTAAGGATAAAAAATATTTTTCAAATCTGGTGATGCAAGAAGGCAGTGTGAGTACTATATCTGGTAGTACAAAATTAATTGAAGGCTCCGGAAGAGCTAACATAATGTTACCAAGAGGAACAAAATTGCAAATTGACAATGCATTATATTCCTCTAAGTCTCATAGAAACTTATTAAGTTTCAAAGATATTCGTAAAAATGGATATCATATTGAGACAACAAATGAAGGAACTGATGAGTATCTCTATCTTACGAGAATTATCTCGAACAAAAGATGTATCTTGGAGAGATTACATTCATTTTATTCTGGTTTGTATTATACATATATTAGCACAATTGAATCATATACCATGGTAAACCAGAAGTTTACGAATCATAATACATTTCTTGTTTGGCATGACCGGTTGGGCCATCCCGGATCAATTATGATACGAAGAATAATTGAAAATTCACGTGGACATGAATTGAAGAGCCAGTAGATTCTTCAAACATATAAATTTTTATGTGCTGCTTGTTCCCAAGGGAAATTAATTATTCGACCATCACCAGTAAAAGTTAGGAATGAACCTATCACCTTTTTAGAACGTATACAAGGTGATATTTGTAGGCCAATCCACCCACCATGTGGACCATTTAGATATTTTATGGTATTAATTGATGCATCAACTAGGTGGTCACATGTTTATTTATTATCAACTCGCAACCAGGCATTTGCGAGATTCCTTGCTTAATTAATTCGATTAAGAGCACATTTTCCTAACTATTCAATTAAGAAAATACGCCTTGATAATGCTGGTGAATTTACATCCCAAGCTTTCAATAATTATTGTATGTCCATTGGGATTGAGGTTGAACATCCTGTAGCACATGTTCATACACAAAATGGGCTTGCAGAATCATTTATCAAACGTCTAAAATTAATTGCAAGACCATTGCTTATGAAAGCAAAACTCCTAATTTCCTCTTAGGGGCATGTAATTCTATATGCAGCAACATTAATTCGCATTAGGCTAACAAGTTACCATAAATTCTCCCCTTTGCAAATGGTTTTGGGTCAAGAACCTAATATTTCCTATCTACGAATTTTTGGGTGTGCGGTTTATGTTCCAATAGCTCCACCACAACGCACCAAGATGAGACCCCAAAGAAGATTGGGGATATATGTTGGATATGAATCTCCATTAATAATAAGATATCTTGAACCATCAACAGGAGATCTATTCACAGCTAGTTTTGCTTATTGTCATTTTGATGAATTAATTTTTCCAACATTGGGAGAAAACCATAAGCAGTTGAAAAGAGAAATTAGCTGGAATGAATCATCATTATCTTATCTTGATCCTCGCACAAAATAATGTGAACAAGAAGTTCAAAAGATAATTCATTTGTAAAATTTAGCAAATCAATTGCCAGATGCATTTATTGACCCAAAAGGTGTAACAAAATCTTACATTCCAGCTGCTAATGCTCCAGTAAAAATTGATGTCCTTGCTAGACAATCAAGGTCTGAAACACGCATGAAGCGTGGAAGACCTATCGGTTCCAAAGACAAAAATCCTTGAAAAAGAAAATGAGGTAAAAGTGAATATGGCGTAACTGAGGATAAGGTAACTCTAGAAGAGTGCCCAGATGCAGGCTTAGAAAGGCCTTCAGACATAATTAAAGCTTCTATTCTAGAAGAAACTCAGGTACCTGAACTTTGTGAAAATGATGAGATCTCAATAAATTATGTCATGAATGGAAAACGATGGAACCAAAGTGAAGTCAACGTTGACGATAATTTTGCATACAATGTAGCATGTGATATACATGACAATGAGGATCACGAACCAAAATCTATCAATGAATGTTGACAAAGGAATAATTGGCCAAAGTGGAAAGATGCAATGGAGGTAGAACTAAATGCGCTTACAAAACGAAAAAATTTTGGATCTGTAGTCCGTACACCTGAAGGTGTAAAGCCAGTTGGATATAAATGGGTTTACGTGCAAAAACGAGATGAAAATATTAATATTGCAAGATACAAAGCAAGACTTGTTACCCAAGGGTTTTCACAAAGACTTGGCATTGATTTTGAAGAGACATACTCACCAGTGGTGGATGCAACTACCTTCCGTTATCTCATTTGTCTAGCAATAAGGGAAGGCCTCGATTTGCATCTAATGGATTTTTTTACAGCCTATTTGTATGGCTCACTTGATAGGGACATCTATATGAAACTCCCTGAAGGATTTAACTTTCTTGGAAAATGTAATACAGGTTCTCGCGCGGACTACTCAATCAAATTGAATAAATCCTTATATGGATTAAAGCAATCCGGACGTATGTGGTATAATCGTCTTAGTGAATATTTATTGAAAGAAGGGTATAAAAATGACCCTATTTGTCTATGTATCTTTATAAAAAAGATCTAGAAATAAGTTCGCTATAATTGCCGTTTATGTTGATGATATAAATATTATTGGGACTCCCGAAGAACTCCCAAAGGCCATGGATTGCTTAAAGAAAGAATTTGAAATGAAAGATTTGGGGAAGACTAAATCTTAGTCTACAAATTGAGCACCTAGAAAATGGAATATTGGTGCATCAAGAAGCCTATATATGTAAAGTGCTAAAGAGGTTTTATATGGACAAAGCACACCCATTGTGCACCCCAATGGTCGTTAGGTCACTTGAAGTGGATAAAAATCCATTCAAGCCTAGAGAAAAGGATGAAGAACTACTTGGTCCCGAAATACCATATCTTAGTGCAATTGGAACACTACTGTATCTTGCTAGTCATACACGACCAGATATATTATTTGCCGTTAATCTACTCGCAAGATTTAGTTCTTCACCTACACGAAGACACTGGACTGGGGTTAAGCATATATTTCGCTACCTTAAAGGTATTATGGATATGGGTTTATTTTTCCCGAATGAATCCAAATCAAATTTGATTGGTTATGCTGATGCAGGATACTTATCTGACCCCCATAATGGTCGATCACAAACTGGTTATGTGTTTACATTTGGTGGCATAGCCATTTCATGGTGATCTATGAAACAGACTATAATAGCCACATCACCTAACCATGGTGAAATTATAGCATTACATGAGACAAGCCAGGAATGTGTATGGTTAAGAGCTGTAATTCAACACATACAAGAGACTTGTGGTTTACTTGCAGGAAAATTAATCCCGACAGTCTTATATGAAGATAATATTGCATGTATTGTCCAAGTAAAGGAAGGGTACATTAAAGGCAATAGGATAAAACATATATCATCAAAAAATTTCTTCACCCATGAGCTTCAGAAGAATGGTGATATAGATATTCAACAAATTCGTTCATGTGACAACCTAGCAAATTTGTTCACCAAAGCGCTTCCTACTGCATCATTTGAAAAGCTTGCACATGGCATTGGCTTTCGTCGACACAAGGATCTCAACTGATATACCCATTATACTCTTTTTCTTTAACCATTTTTTTGGGGTTTTCATCTTTAATTATGTATAAAAGAATTGTGTACACTTTTTTCCTAACTAAGTTTTTGTCCCACAGGGTTTTTCTTAGTTAGGTTTTTAACGAGGCACATTCTTTGGTAATGGGCATCCAAGGGGGGAGTGTTATAAATATTTTTATTTATTGGATGCCCATAGAATATTCCTTTAGGGCTTCACTTCTTTTGTATATAAATACCCCCTCAGGGGATGAATAAAGGTTACTTTTACTTTGGAGGCATTATACTTTCTCCCACTCTCTTTCTGAATATTTTCACAACAAAATTTATATTATTCAAACAATTAATATCCATAAAAGTAATAATAGCAGATATAATTGATTTAAGAATCTTTTAAAATAATATAAAAAAAAAATCATTCAAATTGAAATTGACATCAGTTACTTTGCTTTTGTCATTATAATTGGTCTTCCATAATTCAAATTTCCTCCATCTGTTACTTTGCTTCCCAAAAAGTAAGTATCAAACTCAACACAAGCCAAAGCAGCAGCAGCAGAAACACCATTTGGTAACCACTACTTTATTTTCACTGTTTTTGGCCTTTCATCAGAGCTAAATGGTAACATCTCTTTTATTATATTTGTTGATTTTGGGTATTTTTCTTCTTTTCCTTTCCTACTCTTATTGGAATTCTTAATTTTCTCCTTAAACTCATAGTATTTCACTTCATTTTTCAATAACAAGGTTATCTTCCATGAAAGCTTGCTGGAAAACATTTGGAAGAAAACCTAAATGATAGGTTACCAACCAACCTAGCCATTCACCCGAATCAAACCGATCTGTTGATTTTGAGGTAAGTATAATTGGATTTAGTTGAGTATTTCTTTTATTCAATTATCATCGGTTAGTCACTGTTCAAAATCGACCAATACTTATTCCTATTTTTATAATCAAGATTTGATTGCTTCACTTTTTTATAATTTCTTCAAAACTTTTTCAAATAAAATATATAATTTAGATCCTATTAACTCACTTTGTAATAAAAAAAAGGCATTAACTTTTTATTTATCACCCCTCTATTTTCACATAGTTATAATTATGCCAACATTCTTCACATTTTATAGTGTCTACGTCATCATCTTTTAATTATAACTCTCATCATTTTTCAATTATAACTTTATAAAGGAACGAAAATGTTATGAATACATTTATTAGTCTACGTCATTTTTTTTACGTTGTTGTTTCGTAGTTATTTTGTAAAAATAATATTATAAAAAATATAAGAGATAAAAAATTAAAAAATATAAAAATAAAGATATAAAAATAGGTATGCAATTTTAGATATACACGTGGCACTACTTGAAAGCTTTTTTTTTTTTTTTTTCTTTTTCAAACTTCTTTGCCGTTACTTTGACTCTCATGTGCTTATCACGTTTTAAGGAAGCATGTTGAGATAGTTTTAATTTATTTTAAAAAAAATGAAATAACTTTTTTTTTGGATGAAGGTGAAAAATTTTATAGTTTTATTTTCATATTAATCTGATTAGATATTTCTGAGGCACACAAAATCTATCTTTTTGGGTAAGAAGGAAAACATAAGTTTGTTCATTATTCTTCACTTCCACAATTATCATAAAATACCATCAAAGGTTTGTGCCATTTTTCGTCAGTTCTCAACAATTAGTTGATGTTGGTGCCAAACATGGGCTGGTAGCTAGAGCTTTTTAAAAAATAAATATATCTTGCATGTATTGATTAAGGATGATTTGAGTTGCTTCTAAATATATTCAGATTATTGATTTGATTCAATTTAAAGGAAATTTTACATTATCCCAAACCAAACCAAACATCCTATTTTATATAACAATTTTATAATATTATATATTACATATAATGAAGAAAATATTTTAAAAATTACATAAATTATATATATCACAAAAAATTTTCCCCAAACCATCTCAAATTATCAAAAAAAAATTATAAATTTTAATAAACTGATAATTTCAGGTCACTTTAAAATTAAACAAAACAAAATATCAAACTGCCTTAAATCTTAATTCGACGACAAAATTTTGATTTGTAATTTTCTTAAGAATGACTATATCAGTTTAGTGCAATTATTAGGTCAAACAAAACCGGCAAATACCTCATTTTCAAAGCTGTTTCTTTTTTCATTTTTTTAGATCTCTCGTATTCAGCAGCAAACTCATGAGCTATATTACAACCCATTTTTTCAGCTGCCAGTTTTCTCTTTTTGATTAAATCTTGTTATTGTTCACATGTACAATGTAGATCAAAACTTTATAAGAGTAAAAATGATAATTACAAGTTAATTATGATCACGTTCTGTAGCTATGGAATATAGACATGATATATATTGACCAATCTTTTAGATACCCTTTAATATAGATACTAGCAAGACTCTTTGGTTCAAGAGAAAGAGCAACAAAGATATGAACATAAATAAATATCAATGGTAAGAAGAATTGAAGGGGGTGTGCAAATTAACCTTTTCTTTCACTTCGCTTGATAAATAAATTTTAAGCTAATGTTACTAATATAGTTAATTTTACGCTATTTCTTTTTCAATTTTATTACTATCACAAGTTTTTAGAGGTTAATTCTACGATTATGTTTAGTTTCCATTTCATATATGTTTGGTTTCCAGTTTCATTTTTCTTTTTTCCTATCTATTATGGGAAAACCATCTACATTTTATGCATATTATAAAAGAAAATATGATGAAACTCGCAAGGGGTTTTTCGGCCCCGTTTAAATATTGGTGTCTAGATCCGTCTCTAACACTTCATTATTTGTAGATTATTCATTCAATCTTGATTTGATAAGTTGTTGTCAAAGATGGTTTTAGAGACGGATTATTTAAATCTGTCTCTAATATTTTATATAACTTTTTTAATAATTTGTTAAAAAAATTTGTTAACGTGTGACATAATAAGAGCATAATAAATCTATATTATATCCATTGTTTGATGTACATTAGATAATTTATCAAATAGTATTATGTTATCTTGTTTTAGATTGAGATAGATCAGATAATGTAAAGATATGATATAAATAATGTGAAAATAATAAAATTAAGCTTATGACAAAATTATATATTTTTACAGAATGATAGAAGAAGTAAATGAGGTGTCATTAGAATCTTTTTAAAAGATGGAGCAATGACTCATGATGGAAATGAAAAACAACAATCAATGATGAAAATAGCAGTGGCGCTGACTTTGCTAGACGGGAATTAATGGCGAACACGGCAATTACTGCAAGTGGCTTTTTGGGTTGAGGTTCAGTCGCCGGGCTGGAACTGCACGATAGGCGCTGGGCTTTCTAACCCATTGACAATGCTGTAACAGCAATAATGGAGAGGGAAGAGGAGTACTGGCATCGAGGGTAGGGGGTAGAGGGTGAGAAGGGAAAGAAATTTCTTATCGTATCCTCTCCAATTCTATCCCAGCTTCCCCTTGAAATAAAATTTCAACTATGATAATAGGATATTATAAGAAATACTAATAAGATTGTTCTATATTATCAATTCACTAAACAAAAAATAGAAATGGAATTTGATATATAGCTTACTCTATTTTATTCTCTTTTTGCACCACACGGACCGAGACATATTAAAATTCATCTCTAAGTTTTGTCACTATTTCAATATTTTTTTTTTTTTGTAGTCAAACTCACAATTAAACTACACATATGTGTGTGTGTGTGTGTGTTTGTCTGTATATATATATATATGTGGTTGATTTGATATTAATTTGAATATTAGTACAGAACTGAGAAAATGGGGAACTTGGGAGCATTACTAAAACACCCTGAAGAAATTTATCCATTGTTGAAGTTCAAGATGGCGATAAAGAATGCGAAGAAGCAGATACCAAAGAAGCCACACTGGGCTTTCTGCTACACTATACTTCACAAGGTGGCTGGCAGTTCTGCTTTCATCATTCAGCATCTTCATTCTGAGCTTCGTGATTCTGTGAGTTCCATCACTCTTTAACTTTTCTCTATACTGATGGATCACTTTTTATCTTCTCTAAATTGACTTAAATTGTTTCTGTTGTTTCCAGATACTCATTCTTTATCTGGTTCTTAGAGCCTTGGACACAATTGGTAAGTTATTTCAATTCACATACTAACTCACTAAGTTAGACTTTTTTTTTTTTTTTTTTTTTCGTTTGATGAATTCTTACACATTGATATAAAATCATTCTTGGGTCTTCAGCTAAAAACTTAAACTTTTGAATTCAGTTAGTTTAAATTTTGAAATGATGTCATAGTATATATTACTAAATGGTTAAAAGATAAAATCGTTTTATTCTTACTTTCATATGCGGGATGTTTAAATATAAAATTATTCTTAAAGTTTCACTTCTCTTACTCATGCAGAGGATGATACAAGTTTACCTTCAGACGTGAGAGTGAGTATTTTGCGAGAATTTTATAGCCATATTGATGGCCCAAGCTGGTATTTTTCATGTAAGCATTCTTAAAAAGATTCAATTAATTTTTATATGATGTATATATTAATGAAAATTAACTGTTGTTTAGGTCATGAAGCCTCCTTGTTGACATTGTAAATCTATTCTTTGTGTTTATTTGATGTAAAGGTGGAACTGATGACTGCAAGGTTCTTATGGAGCATTTCCATCATGTTCAAGTTGCTTTCTTGGATCTCAAGAAAAGGTATATGTCTAGCTGTTTTATTTTAAATTTAAAACATTAATATATATATATATGACGGGTTAGCTTCATTTTAAAGAGATTAAGCCCCCGTTGCAAGTTTTTAGACTTCAATTTCCAAATAAAAAATTAGAAATAGAAGAGTTCAGTTAAATTAGTTATAAGTTGTCCTTTTTATTATTTTAATTGATTTCAAAATTAAAATTTAAAATTATAAAAAAATTCTGATATTAGTTGTAAGTTGTAAATTTTCTCCCCTTTTTCTCTTTGCACACTCGATTAAATTGGAGCACACTCAAAATTAAATTTTATTAAAATTTTTAATTTGTAATATAATTATTTTATTATAAGTAAAAAATTATAAATATTTTTTTTTAAAAAAAAGGACAAATTTGGTAAAGAAGAGGAAATGGTGCCACCATTTTTATCTATGGGCTCACATGTTAACCACTACTTTAATGGTGTTCAACAGAATTGTACATTAAGCTATGACTTGTAATAAAAGGTGGAAATGCTTTTTCTATGCTCCATAGAGTTGGTATTCTATTTTTTTCCCTCTTAACCTACATTTTTAATTTATGCTTTGTTTTGTTTTTAACGAAGATCATTATATCACTGTCTTTTTGAATAAATCATGATTTTATATTAATTCTATGTACTAAATAATAAAATAAAATACTATTTTGTCTCATTACGTTCCTATATATTTCAACTTTTATTCTGATTTCATGATTTTCTATTCTAATAATAATATTATAAAATAATTATGCAGTCATCAAGATGTGATTAAGGATACTACCAAAAAAAGATGGGAGCAGGAATGGCAAAATTTATCTGTAAGGAGGTATATATAGCACTTTCATTTTCTTAAATAATATGTTTAACTATAATCAATTTTCTTTAGTATAATAGTTATGATTAAATCTTTCCTCAGAAACTTTTTTCCTACTTCTTAGCAAGTTATGGTCTTGATTTCTGGTGCTAGATTTGCATACAGCAAATGAACATGTGTGCAGATAGAAACAATTGAAGATCTTAAGTACTTCTTAGCAAGTTCTATTCTCTTTTTTAGTATCTGGTATTAGAAATAAAAAAAATCTGAGTTAGATTAAGCTCAAGTTCAACTCATATAAAATTAAATAAGCTTAAGCTTGGCTCATTTAGCTAGTGAACTAATTTCTTCGACTCATTTAAAAATTTGTGAATTTGTCCATTGAGCTTGATAAAACAAAATAAAAGATAATAACTACATAAGATTAAAAAAAAAAAGTCTCACACAAACTACAACTAAATCAAAACCACATAAAACTATTAAAAAATATTAAATTCTGTTATAAATGAAACAAAATATATAATATAACAATTATTTTAAAAAAAGGTAAAATGAAAAATTTACAGTCTAGCTGTTTGAAACCTTTGAAATTATCTAATGTAAAAATATGATGTTAGTTAATATATTAAGCTTCTCATGTATATATGTATTAGTTACACGTATATCTACTAATCTCTATCCGACATCATATTAAATATTGACTAATTCAATTTGAGTCAAATAAGATTACATTAACAATAACTTTTTTAAAGTAATTTTATTGTCTTATGTGTGCAGATAGAGACAATTGAAGATCTAATTGAATATGCCCATCACGTGGCAGGTCTTGTAGGCATAAGACTATCTAGGCTATTTTACGCATCTGGATTAGAAGATTTGGCTCCAGATTCACTCTCAAATTCAACGGGCTTACTTCTTCAGGTAAATATGTTGTATTCTATCTATAGGTTTTAATTATATACATAAACTTACTAGTTTTTATAACTTTTATTAAAAAAATTATTGATTTAATTATTAAATTAAAAGATTTTATATTATAAAATACACTCTTTAATAAGTAAAATTTTTTTAAATTATAAATAAAAGTCATAACTTATATTAAATACTTAGAAATTTTAAATTTTATGTAAAATTTAGCATGAATGATAAGATCATAATATAAAATAATTTAATAGTTAAATTGATACTCTACATATCATGTCATTTTAATGAATATGAAGATATTAAATTATAAATATATAAAATCCTTGGTTAAATTCAATACTTAGAAATTTGACATAAATGATAGGTCAAGGACTGGCATAATTCAACAATCATATTAATACAAACAGTCTTCTAAAAAATTTATTAACGAAGTAAGTATTTAAGTTTTAGTAAATGAATCTCTCTACATGTATATATAATATCTGTTTGAGACATAAAACAGTAATAATAGATGCATTTGAATAAAATTACTTGACTTATTGTTTGAATTATAAATTAATTATAATTAAAGTACAGAATGCAAATATCATTCGTGATTATTTGGAAGACATAAATGAGATGCCAAAGCCACGCAAATTCTGGCCACGACAAGTTTGGAGTAAATATGTGGATAAACTAGAGGTACCGCCCCTTATATTAACTTTACACCTTCTCTCTCATTATATATCTTTTTTTTTGTTTTATTTTTTTATTAGTTAAA
The DNA here is from genome assembly GCA_022379115.2 of Bauhinia variegata. Taxonomy (NCBI): domain Eukaryota; kingdom Viridiplantae; phylum Streptophyta; class Magnoliopsida; order Fabales; family Fabaceae; genus Bauhinia; species Bauhinia variegata. The sequence continues at coordinate 14,260,792 of CM039438.1, forward strand.
AATTTATTTATATATTACTTTATATTTTGTTAATTAATTAGAATCATTACACCGTAGGATAAGAAAATTATAACTGTTATTTATGTCTTAAATCCTTATAAGTTTAGAATTAGTTAAAAACTAATCAAATAATATTCTAAAGTTGGTTGCAAATTAGAGTAATTAAATTTTTTGATTAATCTCAAACCCAGAACGAAAAGTAAGACATAAAATTTTGTCATGTAAATCCCTCTCTCAATATTGCATATTTGAAATAGATTTAATTAAATGAAATAAAATAAGAGAATTTTTTTTTTCTTTTTTCCACTATTTTTAACTTTAAAAATTACTCTTATGTTTAAAACTGAACAAAATAAACTATGTATTTTAAGTTCAAAATAAAACTAGACCTTCCGTATAAATTAAAAAATACCTTAATAATATTCACTTTTATTTTTAGTTTAAAATGTGATAGTTCATTTTGTCTAATTTAAAACATCAATATATTTTTTAAAATTGACAATAGTGTAAAAGAGAAAAAAAAATATTTTTCTCAAATTATATATAAGCTATAGAGTAATGGAAGAACTTGAAAAGAATAAATTTGAATTAATTAATCTAAGCTTTGGTTATCTTCCCCTATATTTATTTCATAAATAGTCAGATATAAGCAACTAAACAATTAATGTGCTGTTTAAAATTTTATTCATGACTGAAATGCCTTTCTTGAATGTGTGAATTAGGACTTAAAATATGAGAAGAACTCAGTGAAGGCATTGCAGTGTTTGAATGAAATGGTGACCAATGCTTTGGTGCATGTGGAATACTCTCTAAAGTATATGGCTACTTTGAGAGATCCAAGTGTCTTTTAGATTTTGTGCCATTCCACAGGTATGAAATTATCCCAGACCTGCTTATTTCTTTTAACACTCCTCACTCTTATTTCCCTCTCCACTCCTTTGGTTGGGGTGTGAAACAAAACCATAGGTGTGTCAGAAGAAATCTCCGGCAGGGTTCAATTTATTTGATATGTTAGTCCATTGGACCTTTTTTTTACAGACAAATTAATTATTAGGCCTTAAAAACGCAGCTCAAACCAATATTAGGCCTGAGTTGGCCCATCCTTTTTTAATTTTTATGAAGTTTTATTTATTTTTATTTTCTATAGTTTTATAAGTACCTTTTTATTCTCAAATAATAAAAAAATTATTTGTTAAGTATTAATTTAGTGAAAGCAAATTAAGTTATAAAATGTTTTAAAAGTTACTTTATTAAAAAGATTTCGAAAATTGGGCTAAGCTACTACTTTGTTGGCCCAAAATAATTTGGACAAAACCAGCCCAATTCATTAGAAAGTTTTGGTAAAAGAATTTTCTATAGAATTCTAATTCAAGATTTTGTTTTTTATATTTGGTATTATTTTTTAAAAAAAAATAGAATTTTATTTTTTAATATGAATTTTATTAAAAAAAATAATCAGAGAATGTGAGATTTTAGTTTTCTAATATTCTAAGAACATTTAAAAAAAATTATAAATATTTAAGTTTAATCAAACACATTTTAAAAGTTCTATAATTGGGCTAAGCTAACGTTGTTTCAGGTGAAGGCAGTTGGAATTCTAGCTTTATGCTACAACAACACAGACGTTTTCAGAGTTTCTTTGAAGTTAAGGCGTGGTAAGTGAGATTGGACAAAATCTGCTATTGAAAAAATGGTTCCATACCTTGTTACAAAATATATTATTGATTAATAAAATAACTATATAAATATTAAATATATATTATTTTATAATTATTTATCCAATAAAATATTATAAAACAAGGTACGAAATGATTTTTGAGATAGATTTCCATCAAGTATGATTTAGGTGACAATCACCCTTTCTTAACTTACTCATGGAATATTTTTTTACTAGGTCTCATTGCTAAACTCTTCCACCAAATAAGGACAATGTCTGATGTATATGATTGCCTTTTGGAATTTACTTCTATTATCAAGGCTAAGGTACTTCTCCAATTGGGCCAACGTTTATAGTCTACTTGAATTAAGACAAAATCTTTTGCTTCAAATATCAAATTATATGTCATAGAGTTTTGATTAGTGAAATATGTAATATGTCATATTATTTTATATTCCCTCTAGTCTTTTTTATAAGTTTTTTTTTTTAAAAAAAATAAACTGAATCACATTGTTTAAGAAATGTTAAAATTAGTTTAGTATTAATATTTAAAAATTATCACAATATTCTAATATTACCATTATTTAAAGTTAAACTTTATATTAATCAAAACTTTAGAATTAAGGAGGGTCAATAGCAATAAAAGGTAAATATGAGAAAAAATTATAAATTCTTTTAAAACATTGTAAAATGAATGTCTTATATTAATGACCATTAAAAGTTTTTAAAAAAATATCTTATATTTTGACCGATCATAATTTTATAAGAAATGATTTGCCACACTAAATGAGATAGAGTATGTAATCCCACTTTAATTCAGTGTTATACAATTCAATTTCATCAAAGACAATTGATGAATTTAAATTGAGTATTGCTGAATATGTTGATTGGGTATTGTAGGTTGAGATGCATGATCCTAACGCCTCAACTACACTGAACAGGCTAGATGCAATACAGAAAATCTGCAGGGAATCTAAACCCTTAAACCATAGGTTTGCATGCATATGCATTTTTATTTTTCGTCATTTTGTGTTTTACATAATTTAATTTGCTACGAACCTTCGATCATATGCTTCTTTCGGTAACTTTTTTTTTTTCTTTTTTGATTCAGTGGCAGGAAGTATTACGCAATGAGCAAAGAGCAAGGTTATCATTCAGTTTGGGTAAGATGAGAAGGGGTGTCAAATAGGGCGGCTTAGCCTATTGTTCCTTTTGAAAATTTCCATAGGAAAGTAGAAGTGTGAAAAGAAAATATGGTGACAAAAAGAAATCCAACTGGGCTAAGCTCATATTTGGGTTGAGTTGGGCCCAAAAATTTTAAGCTTTCATTCACAATAAAAAAAAACATTGATTTAATTTTTTTTTAAAAAAATAAAATTTAAGATAGCTTTGCCCAGCTTGGATCAAGATGAGTCAACCCAAGTTCATATTTGGGTTGAGCCAAGCCAAGATTTGAGAATTTCTTTTTGCACGTCCCATATATTTCAAAAAGTCGTGGTTTTAGGCTATAATTTATGGATTAATGGGCCTAGCCCATCACTCTGGGCCCATTAAATGGCCTAAAGTTGATGGGTAATCTATTCAATGCAATTAAAATCTCTAAAGCTAACACATCATGACAATGAAATTGTAAATCCTAATGCAGGGACCTGCTGTCTACGTAGTCCTATGCTTGGCATTTGCATATTTTTCTTACAGTCTCCTCAATATAGCTTGTAAGTTCACTTTGCAATTTTTATCTAGTTGTAACATAAAAAATTCTTCTTTTTTTTTTTTAAATAACTCAAATTGTGTCTTAACCTTTTTTTTTTTTAAACGTAGGACTTGTATTTCGGTATTGATTTGCAATGTGCCTCTCATGTCAACCAACTTCCTACTAATATGCCCAAAATTGCAAGGCACTCCAGGTTGTCCTCTTGCGCCGAACCCACTTATGAACTTCCTTTATTTTTAATTAGTGCGAATAAGATGTTTGTGTAAGTATTGTGCTCAATACCATCATATCCTTTTGCTGTTATTACTGATTGAAACTAAAAGTTTTAGTTTGTTTGGTTTAAGATTTAAGAAATGTTTTCATGTTTTTATATATAGAAATGTATTTTTATTTTCAAAAATATATTTATTTATGTTATTTTTTTTATTTTTATTTTTATTTGTTTCTATGTAAATTTTATTAAATTATTAGTCGTTTTATATTAAAAATAAATAAATCTAAAATTTAACAAAAAATTAATAGAAAAATAATGCAACACATTTTTTTTTTTGTCAAAACAATATAATTATATTAATGTTAGTGAGATGTAAATCTTCTACAACACAATCAAATTTTATTAACCCACCTTAATCATATTTTGGGTTGACACCTGTTTTATTTTTTGGTTATTTTTGAATTTAATTTTTACTATGAGAATACTCGCTAATTTTTTAATAAAGTAAAAGTTTCAGAATAATTTGTACATTTTTAAAACTTGATAATGGAGGTTTCTTAAAATTTTCACAAACGTTAAATCTTTTTTTTTAAAAAAAAAAGAAGTGCATGATAGTTTTGTTATTGGTGGGTGGGAGTGGTTTAAATTTTCCCAAATGTAAAAACTCAAATTAAAAATGAGGCTTGACTTCCGTCCGTAAAATCAATCTGTGCAATTGGATACTTCACTATTGTTTCTTTCAAAGTAGGAATTACATAGGCAGAAATCCAAAACTATAAGGTAATTTGGGCACCTTAGAAATTTCAAAATTAATTAACATTAACAACTAAGAATCATTAAATATATCAATAATTCAACAAACGAGCTAGAAAAAAGTAAACTAGCACAATAGTGCAACTATAAAATTCAATTACTCTCGTACTTCAAAGTCAAACTCGACTTTTTCTTTAAATATTTGAGTTAATATTAAAAAGTTCAATTTTTTATCTTATGGTTTGAGACTTCATATTTCAAACCCTTTGAATTAATAAAATTTTTGAATTAATCCCAATTCATAGAATAGAGTTTAAGACAAATGAAACAAATTTTTTTTCAAAATCGATCCCTACATGAATTCACAGTTTCAAAGAAAAAGAATAGCTTTCGTTTGAATTAATAGACTTTATGTTTTGTGGAAAAGAGAAAAGAAAATTCATATCAATATCAATTGATAATATAAGAGAAAGCTGAACAACTATATCACAGACACAAAACAATATATTATATGCTGCGAACACGTTACCCAGTTTAAAGCACAAAATCAAAACATTGGCACGTACAAAATCCCAAAAGGAAAATTTAGAATACTTCAGCCACCTTGCTAGCAAGAACCCGTTCCCTTCTTTCAATGTAACTAAATGGAAACCAACCTGCTTTACCTTTGCATTCACCCTCAGCCCATCCATTATTCGTCACCTGTCAAAACCACACAAAACATCATACTAGAATCAGTTTGCTTCAGATGGTTTAAAAAGAAAATAACTAAGTTGCCCTCCCATCATCCTCTGAACCAAACACATCAAGGGAATAAGGAGAATATTTACTACTAAGGACAATTTAGTAAAATTATATCACTCAAGTTATTTATCGTCTTTTTAATCCTTGTGTTCAAACCTTAAACAACAATCAAAAAGGAATGGAGGGAGTACATGCTAAGCTTGGAACAGAACATAGATTATCGGCACTCGTGCAAGAGTGATGAATCTTAACAAGTTTTGTTGGATGACTAACCAATCATTTCCTGACTTATTGGATGAAAAAAGAGGGTGTTTGGTTTAGCTAGTGCCCTCTCCAAAACATACTATTTTGATGACCCAAAATGGATTTTGGAAATACAAATTTATTAACTTACTTCATTTTCATCATTCCTGAGGCACTTAAAATCTATTCTGCAAGAAGGTTTAAAGGATGCTTCTGATTCTTTCTAAATGGATTTTGCATTTATTAGTATGGTTTGCCCATTTTAGATTCATAACTTTTTAAAGTTACTCGACACATAAAAAATGATACTTATATCTTCCCCTCAAATGAATAAGACATAATGCAGCTCAAAAAAGCAATAATGATATTTAGATTTAGCAAGAAACAAACCTTCCGAACCACAATATAATCACCGACAGACAGATTCAGCTCCACATCAGAGTCAGCACGGTATGGAAACATAACCTGCAAAAATGGTACAAGATACAAAGAAAGAAGAATAAGCAGTGATATATTATTTTCCAATAAGCAGCACCAGTAATTTTTATACTAGGAAATCTTTCACTAACCTCTCCTAAGAAGTAACCCATGGCATCTGTTGAACCATTATGTGCCTGAGAAGCATAAACACCATTCACTTCTTCATATGACGGGGGTGGAGGCATGTTATCCACACTTGGACGAGGAGGGGCTTCAATTCGTTGTCGTTCTGATATCATCTATCATTACATATAGATATAGTGGATAATCATATGTTGATACCAAAAGAAATATGATCTCATTGTCTGATGACATATTTGACTTCTGTAAGGAGATTTGGATGGTAAAAAGACCAGGAGACATTATTGCTTACCTCTCCCTCAAGTTGATCAAGTATTTGTAGGACTCTTTGATGATAGGCACGCTCTGCTTCAACCTTCATAATCAAATTTAAAAGGTTGGATCAAGGAGGAGTTATGATTTCCTATAATATAGATCCAAGATTTCATCTCATTGAAGAATTGAAGCATCAGATGGTAAAACTGAAGTACCATCGCTATAAGACGCTGAAGGGTCAACCTTTGTTGCTGAGCTTCAACAGCAGCCATTGCTGCAGCGGCTTCCTTACCCAATATGGCCATGTTTGACTTCAGATCCTGCAGCTTAGCTTCAGCTGCCTCTAATTTCATAGCATTTTCAGAATTCCCAGGTGTTTCTCTTACTTTTGCTTGGCGTTTTGAAACTTCAATAGCCTGTCTAGGTTCAAAAGGCAGTGTAATTACAACTCCAAGAAGCAAAACCAAATCATTAATGACTTAGTTACTTTTTTCGTGGTCAGTACATTAGATTATTCTAACATGTACTGGAAACAGAAAGGATGAGGACTACAAGAAAATTTAACAAATGAAAAATAAATCCAAACAAGTATAAATCGAAAAAAAAATATTAAATTCCTGAATACCTGAGCTTCAGCTTCCTGTCTCATTCTGTCATAACGTTGAGCAAGATGCCGAGCATCCTCCAAGGGAGCTCCCATCACCATTGCTCTCAAGGGCTCTGCAACCTAAGCATTAAGCAAGACTTCAATTATCAATTAATAGGCCAAGATAATCACAAGAATAAACTAAACAGACTAACACTAAAGATATACACACATAGGGATCTTGTTGAATGTCCAATGCCATTAATAAATTAGATCTACTCTAGGTTGAACTTGGCCTAATATTCCTTTTCCATTAAGAGTAAATGGATTTAATACTTGAATGTCCCAATGAAATATGTTGTACAACAAATCAAGAGAATCAAAGGGAAAAACTAAGGACATACGGTACATGGGAGAACATAGTTCACATACTCTAAGATTCAAATTTCAAGAGAAGTAACTATTATTGTTTCTTTAAAAAAAATCCATTCCTCCAATTAAAATAATAGAAGAAAACATGGCCATACATTCAGCTAGACATGATTGAACATGAATCCTGAAAGATGCAGCACAACCAGAAGGGAAGAAATATAATAAATGACCTGTCTAAACAGCAAATTCATTTCTACACTGCCTAACTCAGGATGCATTAGGCTACTATATCTTGGCACAAAATCAGGAGCATTGCATTTGCACATGAAACTTAACTGTAGAAACCCCAGGATTTGGTACTTTTTTATTAAAAAAAAACTGCTAACAGACCTGTGTTCCAAGAGCTTTAAGTAAGTTACCACGCTCCTTCTCCATCTGAGCACGGGCACGTGAATAATTTAGCGCAGCTCTAGATAGCGTACTACCACTGGTACACGTATTTTCTGAACCATATTTCCTGCTATCTTCTGACAACTTTGTTCCTATTAAATAAGATGCACATGAATAGAACAACAATATAAAGTTCTATAAACTGAATGCCTAAAAAATTGGAAAAGCTTCGTCAACCAACATTACTAACCTATTTCAACTTGTTTGGATCCTGTAATAATATAACCTTCTACACCACGGACAATATCTCTTTGATAATGCTGAAAAAGAAAAAAAGACAAATCACTATGGGGAAATTTGAGATGAAAAGAAAAATGACAATAGAGGATTGCAGATGAGGCCAGGTAACCTTTCCAGCTCTTGTTGAAATGTAAAGCTTCTCAAGTTTCTGATGTTGCTGGAGTTCTACCTCATCAGTGACCAAATTATCTGAACCTCCATATCCCCCAGCCCCAAACTGTTTCAGGACAGCCTAAATAACACCATTTTTTAGGCACCATTCGTAATCAACACATCAATAGAGAGAAAGAGGGGAAAACAAAAGTATGGACCATTTGGAAACAATATAAAAGGAAGAAATGAAATAAACCTCAATCTTGAACGTATGGACCATTTGTAAGAATAGTGTAAGATATAACTCAAGTGTATAAATAAACATGCAAGCCATCTCCCCTTAACACTCGGAAGAGGACTAATCTATTTCAGACAGAGGCAAAAAAACATCCAAAAAATTTTAGCATAGAACGAGCAGCAAATTAATTACCAATTCATCTAACCAAATTCTAACCTATCAATTGATTCCTAATTCCGTGACCAGGTCCAGTGCATATTTAATCTAACATACAAAAGTCCACGAGCTTATAATTCAAACTCTTCAGTAAGATTTGCAGAATCACACATTTCAGCTTTGTTCTTCCAATTATTATGCTATTTCCTTCTCAATTCCTCTATGCAAGTGTAGAATTCGACAGATCTAATTATCCAATACTCATCGGCATCATATTTATCTGAACAAAAACTATAATCAGAACTAAGAACAACCAGCTCCAACTGCCGAAGTTCAGTGAAACAAAGCATAGCGAGTGCAGACAAAACACGATATCCAAAATATAAGGCAAAATGAATTTACACGCGTCAAGAAGAAGGTGAAAGCAATTGAACCGATCTATTTGCATGGAACAGAGAAAGATCTGAGAAGAATCACAGAAATGAAAATAGATTTCACATGATATTGAGAGGAAGAAGAAGAAGAGAAAGTGGAAAACCTGTTGTTGACGAGCAACCTGTTCTCGGAGCTTGGTGGCTTGCTTCCTGATAGCCTCCATTCACCGCCGAATGGATTGAATCGGCGAGCAGAGTATCGGTTGCAGAGAAACGCCGGCTACAGAGTTTGTATCGGAAAGAGGGGAGAGAGGGACAGGGCGAAGGCTTTTTCAAAATTGTTTCGGAAACATCGGTAGATTCACGGAGACACTTAGCTTCGGTTCCTTCAAGGAGACACTTAGCTTTGGACAATTGTTTATTTCGATATATATAAATCAAACACACAATGTTCGTATTTTTTCGTTTATTTTAATATTTTAATTCATATTAATTTTTTCCCCTATTGCTATGTGTTTTTTTTTTTTTTTTTTTTCTATTTTTCTAATACAATAGCTAGTACAAGAAAAATTGTTTGCTATGAGATTTAAATTTGATTTTTATCAATTGAAACAAATTATTAACAAAATTATTATTAGTACAACTTTTCTTTGTTTTATCCACAAGAATTTAGAGTAAAATAATTATATTACTTTTATTTATTAATATATTTTTTTAAACTCAAATCCTTAATATAGTAAAAAAAAATGTATTAATAAGCTTAATTTATTTATCTATCAAACCATTGCTTGTCGGTAATTATTACCTCTATTCCTAAATTCTGGATGTGTTAGAATTTTATTTTTGTTTCAAAATTTTAACTGTTTTAAAATTTTAAGATTTGGTCAAAATTATTTATTATTTATTATTTATTACATTTTTATTCTTCTATTATCTTTTATACACATTATATTAAATGAAGATATTTTAATAAAAGTAAAATAATATTTTATTTACATTAATAATTTTTAATAAACACATATTAACCTTAAATAATTAAAATTTGAAAACAGAGAGAGTATTACAACATTATTACTCTCTTTATTTTTATATAGAAAAAATCTTACTCTTTTTTTTTTTTTTTATAAGAGAAAACATATCATTCTTTGAAAGAACATTCTTTCTTTTTATTGTTTTTTCTAAAATCCTTTACAGAACATTCTTAGAACATTCAGATAAAATAAAAAATAAAAATTAAAGAACATTTCTTATTGTCAAAAAATAAAAAGAACATTTCTAGAAACTATTTATTGCGTAAATAATCAAATATATAAAGTCCTCGTGTTGGAGGGTGTGGAAACGAGTGAACAACCAGTTCCAATATCCATTTGTTGTTCACACCTACAATGTATTGACAAAATGGCAATAACATGATATATATATGTGTGTGTGTGTGTGTGTATAAAGTCTCTCTAATTATTACTGGAAGAACAATCTTTCCTTCCACACCATGGTTACCGAAGAACATTAATAATTTTTATTTTATTTTATTACATATTTATTATTGTGAACTCTCTTTTTTTTCCTTATCTGAAAAAATAAATAAATTGTCAAAAAATATTGCGCAAAAAAAAATTGTAAAAAAGAAAACGATTTGAGAAAAGCCAGTGCCACAAAGTTTTAATCATAAAATTTCTCGTTTTATTCCTATTGTCTCTTTTCTTAACCGTCTTTTCGTTAGTGCTTCAAGGCCAATTACTTGCTCTCTTTCTCAAACAAATCACATGTTGGTTTTTATTTTTTTATTTTTGAATTTTTTCTTTTTATTTTATTTAGTTTGAAATTTAATTTTTAAAAAAATTATTGACTTATTTTTTATATGTCTTAATAACAAAATATTTTATTGCATAGGCATTTATTTTAAAATCTTATAATTTATTAATGATGCCTACGTGAATATAAATGAAAATTATATATAAATTTGGGTTAATAAAAATTTTTTATATAAATGATATTTTTGTCAAAATAGTTATTTTTAATTTTATCTAATATTTATACAATATCTACCAAACATGGAATAGTATTATTTTTAATCTTATCTAATGTTTATACAAACTTTAAATATTGTATAGTATTAAAATTTTATCACACATTATTCTATCAAATTTTTATATTATCTGTGTTTGGCACACTGTATAAGGTCAGATTACATAAGTTTATCGAATACTATTCACTTTTGTATGGTGTTTGATGTATACCTTGTATTAGAAATATGACCTCCCTTGTGCTAATTTGGTCTGATTGTATTATTAAAAGATAAATTTTTTTAATTTTTTGTAACTTTTAAAAATAAATAAAATATAATAAATGAAAAATTAAACTAGAGTTATTGTTGATTAATATTGTTGAAAACTCTTTGATCAATTAAAAATAAATAAATAAATTTGAAAAACTATAAATTTATTTAGTGATGTGATAAAAAAAATTATTGAAACTCATGATAAAGAAAATTGTCAGATTTTATCTCATTAGACTTTTATATTATCAAGACTTATCTTATCAAGGCTAGTATAACGTACTAAACGAGACCTAAGGAAAATGTTAGTTTCATACCACATTTAATAAAATTGTAAATAAAAATAAAAAATATAAAAAATAGATATGCATAAATGATCATGCACATCTCACAACACAATGTTAAATCCCACCTATTAATTCATTTAAATATTCTAATCCAGAATTATGTTATATATATAGTTATTTGTATTCACTTCTTCTTCTTTTTTTGGAATGATACTACTTTGATTAAGTTATTTATATTTATTTTAACTACTTTTTATTAAATTCATAATTTTATACTTTTTTATTATTTTATATGATTCTCATAGTGCAATTCTACTAATTTTTTAAATGAACCTCATACATTATCTTATAAAGTTTATTAAATGAGAATTTTATTTCAAATGCAACTTATTTTGAAATTGTCATACTAAAAACTCTTGTACGAGTTTTAAAAGTTATACTCAATAGTTGGACCTAGCTATTTTTTGAGCAAGCCATTAGTATTTGAACTACATAGAGTATCCATAAATATGTTTTGCGCTAGGCAATATCATATATTAACAACTAGCTGTTTCAATTATCTTAACTTAGAACAACTGTTTATACACCTCTATTGGGATAGCCTTACACCTTTTTTTTTTTTATCTCTCTTCATTTTCTATTTAAAGTTTTATCCTTATAAATAATTACAATAAGCAATATGTACACAAATATATGTACAGTTTTCTTTAATCAATTATCTCACATTTAATTATTTTTTTCTTGTAGGAAAGAATTTGAGATGAGAGGAGATTATTTATTATAAAAGTTAAAATATGCAACAAACCTCAACATTAGCTTAAATAGTATTTATAAAGACAACATCTTCTATTTTTAATATTATTTTTAATTTTATTTTATAGTATAGTAATTGATTATAATTTAAAATAAAATTTGGGATAGAGAAAATTCCCCGTACGTATATATATATATAAGTATAAATAAGCATACATTGTAGGAAGAGCAAGTAATGATTAGTTTGATGGTTGATTGGTTGTCATTCATTCTATGTGTGCATTATTTGCCAGCTCTCTGTGCTGTCGTGAGTACTTGTACATTAATTGTCCCTCCTTGCTCCCTTATCGTACATTCTTTTTCATGGACCACAAACTGGAAGAAGCTTCTTAGTTGGGTTATCACAAATTATTTATCTCTTATTTCATAAAATATTTTGGATAATAATTGAGTTATTTTGTTTACGGTCATTTATTTAAATTGTTTATTTACTGTCCTATAAAGATCTAACAAAAAAATTGGATCCACGCATACTAGCATCTCAACGTTCATAAACCATTTCTGAATGTTAAAAAAAAAAAAAAAGCAATCAAGAAACTAAAACCAGCCAATAAAGAGAAAAGGTCTGCCAACTAAAGTTAATTCAGTTATTAAGAATTATATCTATTATAACTATATATTTTATAAGAATGCGAGATTTTGTTTTATTTAATATAAAATTAGTTTTGAATTTTTTTAATAATTTAAGTTTTTGAATTAAATTGATTTTTGCAAGTATGGACATAGATTTAAAGGAATTAGTGGTAATTGTTTTGCAAAGGAATTAACATTTACTATTTATTTTATGTACCCACTTATTTTAAATATTTATTTATCTATTCATCTTATGTCATCTTATATATTTGCTTTAATTTCCAGAGCTCGTTTAGATTGGTTTATAAATAAAACAAGAAACGAAAAAAAATAGGAGTAAAAATTAAAAGAAAAAACACATCTCACCTGTTTTTTTAAAAAATAAATCTTTGGCTTATAGATGTGATTCTCTTCTCCAAAAAAAAAAAAAAACTAATCCAAAGAATAAATTTTTGTATAAAGCATTTTATTTTAAAAAATTAAAAGCATGAGCAGATTGATATAAACCAATCCAAGCAATTTTTAAATTTTCAGACACCTCTTGTCCTTGTGAATTTTTGTCCCCATGCCATATTTTTCTAGTTCCATTCTTGAGTTTTTAATATGATGTCAAAACCTCTATGATTTTATAGTTAAAAAGATCAAATTCTTTCACCAACATTTTCTTAACTAAATTATAATATAATTTTAGCAAACAATAATATGAATAAATCAATACTACTTAAACTTTTAGGTTAAATTATTTCTTAACAAATTTAAATTTTTTTGTTAATATAAGACTTATTAATAAATAATTTACAAGTGTCTTTTTAAGAATGTTTTCATAATTCCAAAAAAGCAGACTTCAACTAAAGTTTGTGAGAACAAAAAGCAGAAGGCATCAAAATGATGAAATAAATCTTTTTAGCTTTTGCCCATGTTGAAAGTCCATATGCCCCTGACACGGCTATAATTTCATCTCCAGAGAGGAACAACTTGTGGTTATTAGAGCTTGGCAGGCGTCGGCTCGTCTTACAATTGGCCCAATATATGTTTCGGCCACTCTACGGATATATTAATTAATCTGATAGGGATGCTGTAAATTTTTATCGACTACCAATGGGAGAAACTTGTTGATGACTCACCTGTTAATATTCGGATTCATAACCTATAAAAATGTAAGTCTAAATTTTGTTGTGGATGTGAGCAACTTATTAGTGACTAATCTGTTAATATCTTTGTAAGTATTTTTAAATTTTTAAACTTTACACCAATTTGGGTCTTTAAGACGATTTTTAAAAAAAATATGAAATTCAATCAATTGTTTAGATAAACATATTAACTCTATTATTTTTCTTAGACTGCTTAAATGATTTGAGCAAGAGAGAAAGTCCTTAAATCATCTCATTAGATTTATTTTATCTTATTGCACTTTGCAAGTGAGTACCAACTAGTTCACAACTTGGTAACAATCATTTTTCTTTTATGTTAAACAACACTTTAGATGAGTTGGATCTTATGGCCACGCTAAAAACGCTTATAGATGTATTTAAGAATTATTAACTAGGAAGGTATTCACATTAGTAGAATTTGTAACTTTGTCTTTGTAAAATATAATTCTAATTCTTATCAATTATATCAATTTTTGTTGGCGCAATTTATTTTTTACATCTGAACTTTTGTTGTTAAATATAAAATTTATTTTAAGCAATTTTTCTAATAATTTAAGCTTGTGTGTTTAATTGGTTCATGATAGATATGAGAACTTCTATGACTTAACAACTAAGAGTTTGAAATCTCTTGCCAATACTTTCTTAACAAATTATAATTAAATATAATTTTAACACAAGAAATATGTATGTTTGTGTTTCTTTTAAACCTTAAGCCCAACAAAATTTTGTATGCAATAACGTATTAGATATAAAATTTATTATATACATTCTCTTAACAGGTTAAGTCTTTAGAATACATTGCTTCCTTATATTTGCCACATGTTACAAATATAATGACAAAGTTTACCTACACAATTTTAATTTGTAAATGTACTATATGTAAATTTACAATTTTATATCAACTTATATATATATTTTTTCTTTTCTTATGTCTTATATTTTATTTTTTATTTATAATTTTATCCTTATTAATAAGGAAACACTCAAGAAGTGTACAAAAAATAATATATAAATTATTGTGTATCAAACATTTTACTTTTTAGATTATGGACTTCTTTATTATAGATTTAGTTCACAAAAGCAAGCGCAAGTTTAGGGAAAAGAGAATGTTATATTCCATATAAGTTATTGAGATTAAGAAAAAATAGTCACTCAAGCTTTGGAGGCCTTTGAGTATAAACTGATCAAGTAAGATAACGGGAGTGCTTAACATACTTTTTAATTATGTGTTATTTTAAACATATTTCTTATTAAAAAGAGTGTCTTTAGTAACACCCAAAGTAAAAAGTCTTGAAGTTTCATTAATCAAGCTTAGCAATGAAGAAAACTCAGAAGTCATTGGACGAAATAGCTTGCATTTTACGCATGTTTTCATAGGTCGTTTCATGGAATGGAATGTCGTTAAATCTAATTTAATTTCTTGTCGTTACTTTTACTTTTGGTTTAAGAAGAGCGATGGATCAATCCAATCATGGATCGTTTTACACATGAAAAAGTGGTTCCATTAATTTTTCTATTTTATGCCATGAGTTTTCTTAGCATTGATAGAGGAAAAAAAAAATAGATAAAAAAATTTATTCAAAGTTTATTTTCATAGAAGTGGTAGAAGTCAACATTCTCACTTGAGAGAAAGGATTGCTTATTCTATGCTTCATGAATTTTTTTTTCCCAATGTACTTCTTTAATTTCATACTTTAAAACTTCTTAATAAGAAATAGAGAAAACTGCACTAATTTTTTTTAATTATCTTGTTTTTTTTTTTAATTTTTATTTTTTAAAACCTACATATACCTCTCTTGTAATTTTAAAAAATGATACACTTAAATTCAAATTCTAATAGTTGACTAACAAAGATGTTAGACAATGGTTAACAAAATTAAAATATCTTAAATATCTTTAAGTTACTTTACTTTTCACTTACCTCCCATTAATTTTTAAATTACACATACCTCTCCTATCATTTAAAAAATACAACACTTGAATCTAACATATAATAATTGTATTAATTAAATTATTAGTCATAATTTCTTTAAATAAAATCCCTAAAACTTTGTCATATATTTTATAGTATGTATTTTGTTTACATAAATGTTAATTATAAAATTTATTTATTTTTAATACATTAGAATGTGATGAAAACTCACTCATTGAACATAACATTTAAATTAAATGATAAAAAAATGCAAAAACTAAAATTTATCATAAACTAATGCTTAAATTTAACAAAATACTATTATCCCTTCTAAAATATATTATATTGTAATTAATGTAATATATATAGTAAACCACATCAAAATCAAACAATTTGACCTCTTATTTTTGAGACAATTTTGTTGGACATTCAATTTTTTTTTTTTTAATGTCAAATGCAATATGTTTGAGAAAAAGGCTGAGAATTTTTTTAAAAAAAATTTATGATGCTTTGAATAAATATATATTTAACTATTTAAGGAATTGTTAAATTTTTTACTATGATTTAAAATATTAAATAAAATAAAATTATTAAATTTATCTATTCATCTAAAATTGTTTATTATGTAACTATTTTTTAGAGATAAAATTAGAGAAATATTTTGAGGTTAAACAAT
This sequence comes from Bauhinia variegata, assembly GCA_022379115.2. Taxonomy (NCBI): domain Eukaryota; kingdom Viridiplantae; phylum Streptophyta; class Magnoliopsida; order Fabales; family Fabaceae; genus Bauhinia; species Bauhinia variegata. Next base: position 14,277,129 of record CM039438.1, read on the forward strand.
TATTTCATGAAATAAAGAAAATAAATATAATGGCATAACTAATTAAAAAAATGAAAAGTTTTAAATATAGCGGAGACCAAAACAACCAACAAATATTTAACTTATTTCAATTTTTTTATTATTTAAGTTTTTTTTAATTTATACTTCATGATTTTAATTAAAATTATTTTAAAAAATATATCATTGCACACTAACGTGACAAAAAGGTTGTAATTAATTATTTTATTACATGACAAGTAAACATAGAGGTAATTTTGGTAATTTTATTTTTGTGTTATTTTAAAAAAAAATATTTCAAGAGAAATTTTTTTAACAATGTTAGCAAACTAAATTTATATGTAAGTTCTCAAAACAAAAGGGAGATAAATTAAATGAGGAACACTAAGTCAAACTTGACCTAACACCTAACTATATGATTAAGTTATGAGGTGTTATCAATTGTCCAAACACTTGCTTCACAAGTACTTATCACCCATCAATCATGGTTAAATTAATTCTTGAGTGCTCAAACTTACATGACTTCTTTTTTGGTTTATCTAATGGAATAGTTATTTTACTATCTGTTCTTATTTTACAAAAATATACTTCCCCTGTATTTTAAAATTATTGCATACATATTAAAAAAATACAATTAATACATTTAATTTTTTTTAAATCTTTTAACATATCCTTGATTTATTATAAGTGAGAAAGAAAGTAATTAATAAGTTATAAAAATTAATTAAAAATGACAAAGATAAAATTAAAAATATATCGATTAATGTTACTTTAAAACTTATAAAAATGATAGATAAATAAAAATATTTTTTTTTATAAAACGACATATAAAATAATTGATATATATATATGGCACAAGAGTTTGGACCAAATTTTGGTATAAAAATTAAAATTTTCACTAGTAGCCACAAAATATAATGAAATAATCATATATATGATCATGAAATAGCAAATTGAAGTAACACGACAATTGGAACACTAAATTATCAATATAAACAAGCTTATAATATCTAAACAAAATTTTTATATACATAAAATATCAATTAATAAGGTGTTTACTCAATAGTGTTGAACCTCAAAATTCTTTAAATTGAAGGTCATGAATTTAAATATTTTAAGTCATATTTATTAAAAAATTAATAATTACTGTTCCATCTCAAATAAGTCTCACAAGATGTAAGAATATTTAGCTAAAAGAAATTGAAATACCGTAACAATTATAGCACTCAATTATGATATAATAAACTTTAATATCTACAATTATTTTTTCCAAAATTGTTACATCTAATGGTTAATTTGTTTGTCACATTAAATAAAATTCATAGAATAAAAAATGAGAATAGGAATGAAATTATAATCAAATAATTATTAAAGGAAAATTAAATTACACGCTTAGCATCTCAAAACGGTATAAATGTCATGTATCAAATCTTATTTTTCAGAAATTCTCTCATAAGAAAAAAATAATAATAAAATAGCAAAACGTAAACGATCGCGTGTAATTGTATTATTACTCCTTTTATTAATAAAATAATGTATAAATATTTTAAAATATTTAAGTTATAATAGTCTCAATTAATATCATCGCGATGACACGAACAAGTGATGACTCCAAACTTGAAAGTTGAGGCTGCTCTGAGCGCCCAAGACTTTTAAGAGTCAAGTAAATTAATTACTCAAATCCCCACCCTTGGATGTGAATCCTTGAGGAGAATCTAACCATCGATTCATTCACTTGGTAAAGAGTCAAGACTGTCTGACCTGGTCAACTGGTCATCACAGTCTTTACATGTAACCCAAAATAGCGGGGAAAATATCAGAATTAACCCTATCCCGAAGCGTGATTATTAACATGGCAAAGCGATCGTTTCTCGTAAATAATTGAAACTTGAAGGCTAAAATTCTAGACGAAAAAGAAAATAGCGCCAGATTGCGGTTCAAAGCACAGAGTCAATCCGAACGGTAGATCACTCTAACATTCAAAACTGGCCGGCCGGGCCCGTGATTTTAACGTTATGTTTTTAACCGGCTGGATTAGACCAGGCCAATTTCGGTTTGCTCATGGAATTTTTCAGCTTTTGAATTTTAAGATCCAAAACATACAGTCGTGCCAGTCAAAGCCACCACGTGACCAAATTTTAAGAATTTTTTGCTTTATTTAAATTTGTAAACAGAGAGAGACTGTGAAAAGAGAAAGAAAAGCAAAGATAAACCATTAGCCCAGCACCAGTTTCGCCAACGAACCAGCCTCCATTTCAGTGCTTCTTCCGCTTTGCACGGTTTTCCATCTTCGTCTTTGCCATTTTCAGGTAAAATTTAAAAGGGAACTTCAATAGGGAGAGAATCTTTTGTGGGAAATTTTTGGAGCGTTGCAATTTTCCTGTAATAATGATTCAATTTGTGTTTAGAAATGGAGATTGCGGTAGCGAGAGCGTTCAAATCAAGTCTGCGCAGAGAATTGGCTTTCATGAAATCGACCCAGCAAGTGTTTTGCGATGATGACTATTGGTGCTTGAATCCCAATAATGGGGTTTCCGGTGAGGATTTCTCGGTGGATGACTTGTTTGATTTCTCCAACGGTGAATGCCAACCCGGCCCTGTTGGTGTTGGGAACGATGATGATTACGAAGAGGAAGACGAAGAAAAAGACAGCTTCTCTGTTTCCTCCCAGGACCGCGGCGAAGATGATAGCAGCTCCGGTAGTGTTTCCGGCACCGCCGATTCTGAGTCCTTCTTTGCCCGCGAACTCGCCGTTCCGGTAAGTTCTTGGTTTCTCCGATAATTTCCTTTTTTCTTAAAAGCATTTTTAGAGTAATAATTCTAATTCTGAACCTTTTTTTTTTTTTTTTTTTCTTTTTTTAACAGATGGATGATTTGTTAGAACTGGACTGGGTTTCTCACTTTGTGGATGATTCTCTCCCGGAGAGCTTGCTGTTGTACCCGGTTCATTCAGAGCAAACAAGGAAAAGGGCTGAACCGGAACCAGAAGCTGAGCCGGATGCAACGAAAACTCCTTGTTTTCCTTCGAAAGTACCCGTTAAAGAGAGAAGCAGAAAATGCCGAAAAGCTAAGGCTAGCCCCTGGTCGTTCATCCCATTACTTTCCGGTTCAGGGTCGGGTCATTCTTCGCCGTCTTTATGTTCTTCTGGGCTTTCGTCGACGCCGGCTCTCATTTTCGCCGGCACCGTCCCGAACTTGGAATTATTACACGGCCATGGCGAACCGGCGGCTAAGAAACAGAAAAAAAAGCCGGAGGCCCAATTTCAGCGTCGATGCAGTCACTGCCAGGTGCAGAAAACACCACAATGGAGAACCGGTCCACTTGGCGCCAAAACCCTTTGCAACGCATGCGGTGTTCGTTATAAGTCCGGTCGGCTTTTTCCAGAGTACAGACCGGCCTGTAGTCCAACCTTCTCCGGCGAAATTCACTCAAACAGCCACCGTAAAGTGTTAGAGATGAGAAGGAAGAAGGTGACGGCTGGACCGCAGTCCGGGTTGACCTAAACGCCATTGGTTCCGAGTTGCTGAAAGAAACTTCTAGATAGGAAAAAATAGGTATGCATACACCAACCGGTCCGAACCCGGTTTGGTTTTTGTACCATATAGTTCTAGTGGTTGTGCTTTGTAGTGCGAGTCAGCTAGGTAGGTAATCCATGGGAAAGAAAAAAAGCTAGCTCCCGTTTGGTTGAGTGGGATAATTTTAGTCAGAATAGTCAAAAGAATGGAATAAAAACATTATAAAAAGTCTATAATACCCTCATTCACAGAAAATTTTCCAAAACAAAAAATCTCTCCTTCTTCACCCCCACCAGGTCTGGTAAGTATTGGAGGGTAAGGGCAATTTTGCCCAAGTGTCAATGGAAAAGCCTTTCATTCCTTTTAAAAAGGAAAAGCTTTTCATTTAAATCTTGGAAAACCCTTTCAACATCGAAAGGCTTTTCTAGCTATTCGGTTATACCAAACAATGGAAAAGTAAGGTTTTCATTCCTTATTTTTTTTCTTTTCTGTTCCATCAAACCAAACAGTCACCTAGGCTGATAACGGATACTTAAGAAGGCGTTGATTTGATTTGTTCGTCGTATTCCATTCTCCTATGCTTAGTTCAATTATTTTATCTGATTGTGTAACTTAAGAATATTTTGGTCCATCTAATTTAAGTTGGATTTGATTTATTTAATTACAAAGTGTCAAACTCAATTTTTAGGGCTGTGATTGGTCATAACAGTCAATTAAATAGTGCAACATATTGGATTATTTAATAATATTTTCACTTATCATAATTTTATAACACAAAATTAATAGCAATATAATTATTATAAATTTGAACAAAACTTGCACACTACTTACTAACCCTGCAATTTTTACCTTCTCTGATTGACAGCTTTATTTTAAAAAAAAAAAATTATTGCCCAAGCATGTATGAGAAATGTACGAGAAAGTTTGACAATTAAAAAAAAAATTATTTATTTATTATTGTTACCTATAAAATTATTTATTCTAACACTTTTTTTTATTAACTCACCAATATTTTCATTTATATGGAAAATAAAACTATGAATGGATATTGATTTCAGTGATAAAAATTTTTAATTGTTTAAGTATATTAATCAAGGTTAAAGTAGAAAATGTTTTTGAAAAGATTTTTTTTTTGAATTTTTTAATTAGTTTAAATTAAATTAATAATAAATTTATGTTGACTTGGGACTCGGGGCGTGATTGAAGCATTAAAGCTGGGTAGCATTGATTTGGGACCATCCAAATGCGGAAGTGGGATATTACTTATTAGAGTGGTCAAGTGGCCGGGTGGAGGAACAAGTCATTCATTATCTTTATCTACTTGTTTTCTGCCCTAGTGACCACGTAGAGGGTCATTTTTATTATTATTATTACTATTACTGCTATTGAATTTAGAAGGGGTATAATAATTATTTTAACCTAAAAGGGAAAGAATTTGAACCCGAAATGTAAAAACTAACATTATTACTGAGGCAACATTATAGGGAGGGTCTTTATTCTTATTATTATTATTATTATTGAAGTTAGAAGGGGTATATTAGGAATTTAAACTTATAATGGGAAAAGATTAAATTTGTGGTGTAAAAACCTGGACTAATGCTAGGAGCAATATTACCACTAGGCTAAGTTATATTTAATAAATAGTGGGTCAGTACTCAACATCAATAATTCTTATGTAGGTTGAAAGAGAAATGCTATACTATTTTCAATGGAAATTACATAAGGAGTTACATAATTTATGTAACTTGAAATAGTGAGTTACAACTATTAGAATACAAATATTGAAACTCTACGTTAGCATATGTGTTTATTATGTAAGTCGAAACATTTATTACATGAGTTGCTTGAATAAATTATAAAGACAAGAGATATATAAGATATATTTAAATTTTTTTGTAGAATTATATGATTAGATTATAAAATATTTAGAATTGTATAAAATAGTAAAAATAATATGACATTAAAATGAGTATAACCAATTCATTGAATCTTATGCCAGTGGAATGTTTCTACATTGAGTGTGTATTTGAAATGAGTGTAATTATGTATTTAAAATGCATTATATTTGTTAAAAAGAATTTATCAATTATTATTTTGAAAGTAAAGGACTCTTCCTTTAACTAAACATCAATTATCAACAATTCGAGAAAGAAATAAATAATCAATAAGGTGATTATTTAATGGAAGCAAGTCAAATTTTAAAATAATTTAAATCAAAAATATTAAATTATAAATTTGGGAGTCATACTTTATTAATAGGGTTTTACCAAAATTACTAAGGGAAGGAAATAAATTGAATCAAAGAATTGAGTTCCCGAAATAAATGCTATATATTTTAACAATGACAGCAAGTTGACTAAATGAGTTCATATTAAATTGACTCAGTGCATTAATTTTTAATTTTAGTTGACTGAAAAGCACAAATTAAAAAATAGATATGAACAAAATATTTTATAAACTCAAGTATTTGAAATATTATATCCCAACTATTTATATTTTAATTTCTTATTAATTTTAAGAATATCCCACATAAATACTTTCTCTATAAATATTGAACGTGCATGCATGGGGTGAAAATGGTATTTGGTGGAACCACGTGCATCGGATGGATGAAGATAGTGCTTAAACCGGTTGAAACCATCCAAATAATAAAAGGTGTTATATTTACACCCATTGTTCTACATCTATTTTTTTTTCATTTTTTTTTTTAAATTTTTGTTCCGTTTACAATTTTTGCCTTTACAGCATAATTAAAAAATAAAGGTATACATTAGGGTGTATCTAAATAAGTATACATATGACTTTTTTTAATAATAAAAGGTAAAAGATAGTTGTTTGTTCACTTGTCTATATATATATATATATATATTCTAATTTTATTTATAATTGTATCTTTAGAAATATCTTAAAACAAAAGATGTGTATAAAGATATATATATATATATATATATATATATATATATATATATATATATATCACACGACTCTAATAACAAACATAAAAATAAATATATAAATGTTATTTTAGGTGGCAAGAGCTGGAATTATGAGTGCATTTAGTATTTACTACAATTCACTTTACAATGTTTAGTGGACATATTATTTTAATTAACTTTATTTATTTAATAGAACTTATTACCATATTAGTAATCAAACATCTCTTTCCCTCACTAAGCTTGGTTGTATTATTAAAAAAAATTATTTTTTAATCACTTATAATTTTATAAATAAAATATGATAAAAAAAAAATTAAGCTAGAGAGGTTGATTAATATTATTGAAAGTTCTGACCATGGGGACCCTGACTTTCATTGTACCACTCATTTGATTAATTAAAAAAATAAATATTAAAAATTATAATATATTCAGCGATCTGAAATATATATATATATAAAATTGTGAAAGGTAAAACTCTGATCCAAAAGTTATTTCTGTCAAACAAAAAAAATTAATTAAACCAGCTTATATGTGACAAAAATGTAAGTTTGAATTTCATTGCACAAGGAATAATTATTCAATAACTCATTGCAATGCACAAGGGATAGACTAGTTTCTTATGAAACATTCTGCCTTTTCGGATAAGACTATTTAAAAGGAGAAAATTACAATAAATTTTTTGGTAATTTTCCTAAATCTCTAGCACTCAATTGCGTTGGAAAGAATGGCAAAGTTGTTTATACAAGTCAATTTCTCCGTGCTATGAAACACTACAGTAAGATGCGGACTACAGCAAGACCCACTGCAGATATGGAGACAAGGGTACCTATACAGTATTTGATCACGTCATATTTTGAAGCTTCCAAGTGGGCTCTTAACGCATGAATTTCCTGATTGCAAATATTCCGAGGCAAAAGACAAAGTAAGATTTCAAAGGTCATTCAAGAAAAATCCCCAAAAGGAAATCTAAAGGTTACCCGATCAAGTTTGTTTGTCAGATTGGTGGTTTCCGCATTTTGGTTGGCAAGCTCATCACGTATTCGCCTGTGCTTAGATTGAAGAAATTAATAAGTGAGAGAAAACATTTGATTAAAGCAAATAACGGTTACTATTTCAACAAAGCCAATAAAATAAAACAGTGGTTTCGCTTACCCTCTTTCAAGATTTAAGTCCAAACGTTGCCCGGCGGTGACTTTGTCAGTCTCGTACCTATGACAGAGTAATAAGCTATTAATAAAGACAACAGAGCAAAGTCGAGGGGGAAGATACATTTGCTTCAGGTGACAGAATTCTCTAGCATAATAATGATACAGACCTCAGTTCACTTCGCATCTTATCTATGTCGTTACGAAGTTTTTCATTCTCACGTTGCAATATAGTAAAATGATGATCCTACATCACAAATCATTAAGAGAACTGCTTAGCATGAAGTGGCACAATAATAAGAATTAACAACTATGATGTTCCATCACTAGAAAATGATACAAGGGGCCATATTGAGTAAGTAACATATCCATCTCTGCATAAAGTCAAAACAATTCATTACTTTACCAAGACATTAGTTGAGAAATGAATCAAATGATGGTTACATATTAAGTGCCATGACACTCAAATGACTGAAGTAGATCAATTAAAACTCTGGACTTCCGGTTTTGCAGCAGAATAGAGAACATTCAACCCCATTTATTGATGACAGGAAACCAAGATTTTGTTTTCCATCTTAAGTAGTTCAGAATTTGATTCCACTGCAGGTGAGACTTCTGAAGTAGTCTAGCACAGATCAGTGCCAATTTCATTACTTTTATCGCCCTTAAACCTCTTACAATTCCTCTCTTGCCAAATTAATTCTAGCTTTAACATCTTTATTAGAGAAACCAGTGCCTGCAGTAACAAAGTCTTCACACAAATCATCTGTACTCATGTAAATGTATTCAACCATTTCATGGGATCATCTGTACCCTAGCCGTATACTTGGATGCATAGAGCCCTCCTACCATGCAAAACACCAACAAGTAGGGAAGTTTTCTTTCACCACCATATGGTACAGCATGATCTAGTTGCTAGTCAAGATTATAACATGTTTCATTTTGAATTCGATGGGAGCACAACTTGACTACCCATTAATTAATGTTGAACCACCATGAAAGTTCAGTTGATCCTTCAGTAGGTACAATTGAAGGCACTAACAAGAGTAGAGTTCAAAGGGAAGCTGGCCTATAACAAATGTACAGTCCCCTTTACTTCAATCACAGTTTCATTTCATTTCAATTGTTCTCAAAGGAGTTCATGTTTCATATCTTCAACTTGCATTTAATTCAAAAAAAATAAAATAATCTTAATTGGGAAGAAAATACTGACCAAATTGGAGGAGGGAAAAAAGTGTTTGTGGTCGACAAAAGGAAAAAAGGAAAATTCTATCTCTATCTTTTTCTTTTTTAACTAGTCAGCATGGTCCCCTGAGTGCCTGTGCAGTTCTACTCCATACAAAACATTATATTTACTCACAGCAGTGATATAGAAGATAAAGATAGAATATCTTTGGTTCATTACATAGAAGCATTCTCAAAAACACCTACTTTAGATTGTGAGGAATATGAACTGCATCTAGAGTTAGGATGTGTAAGGTTTTCAGGCAATTTACATTCAATAGTAAAAGAGGTGTAGCTTATGTTGCCCTTTTTTTTAAAAAAACAAAAAAAAAATCTGGTTAGCTTATGTTGCTTATACTCCAATATACCATTTCCTCATTCTCAGTGGTGGCCAGACCCTAACTAGATATAAGAGCAGAGTTATTTCATGTAGCCTGACTATTCAATGCAATATTTCAAGGTTTATGTAATATACGCATTTGGTGTTATATTTTCTTTCACCTGCAACTACAAGCTATGTAATATTTAGGATGCAAAAAATTGAGACAATCAGACAATTGATGATAACAAACAGAAAAATTTGAATATTGTTCCATCATCAAGCTTTTCCATGGACAAAACCAGTTACTTTGACAGGTATATAAATTCATGTGAACAAAAAATATAAATTCCATAATTCTTACAGAGACTAAAACACCACCATATTACATGTTGAAATCCACTTCTATATTGCAAAAAGACGAAGTACCTGTGAACCTTGCACTTCAGATTTGAATTTAGACAGATTGGATTCTTGGAGCATCTCTGACTGCAGAATCCAACACAAATGAGTGAAACAACAGTGAGCAATCCTAACTTCAGATTCAGAATAGTATGCTCAATTTCTGCACCTGAGAGTCTTACCTTCTGCATTTCAGCTTTAGAAACAAAAGAATGTGCTACATTTTCCAAGCTATCATTTAAAACTTCAGTAATTGCTGAAGTTATCGCCTCAGCCTGTTTGGACGGAACACCTTGTGCCTCTAAACCCCTCACCTAAGGACAACTAGAATTTCTCATCAGCCAAACAAAACAACTCACTTCAAACATCAATAAATCTTAGCAACCCTTCAAAATTTTTCTTAGGCTATGTAATCAAAGACTCCAAATATCAAGAGAAATCATCCCAACAATTCACTTCAAACATCAATAAATCTTATCAACCCTTCAAAATTTTTCTTAATCGAACAGAATCCAAATATCAAGAGAAATTACCAGTGCCAGTGTATCGACGAGAAATGCGCGCTTCCCATTGGATTGAACGGCCTGTGATACTTGTCTGCCATAAACCTTGCTAGAAGGCATAATCGAAGCGAGCTCGCGATACTTGGCGAAGCAAAGCCCAGCGTTAGAACCCAAATGAAGCATGCGTTTACAAATCGCCATTGATCAAACCCTACACTGATAGGGGTAAATTCAGGCGATCGAAGACCTAAGACTCGCAATTCAACAAACAGCAAAGCGGGAAATTTTGGAACGGAAAATCGATGGCCGAGAAAACGGAAGAAGGCTACAGAACAGTAAGGAGTGGGCTTGAATAGTCCAAATGTCTTCTTGAACACGTTGCTTGCCCGAAACTCCAGTGGCAGTTCGCGGTACCCTCTTCCATTAGCGGATTTCTTTATCTTTTACGGCATTAACGACGTCGTTTCAGTAGACTTATTATTTGGTTTGTTTTCACTTTTTTACATGATACACTAAAGTTTTAAACCGTGTGTAGTAAATAGAGTAGGTTATAACTTTAAGTATTTCAGTATTTTCCCTTAATTAATAATAATCGGTAACAATCTTAGATCAAATTACTTTTTTACAACACTCCAATGGATAAAAGATAAAATTTATATTTCAAAAAAATATAAATATATATATTTTTTTATCATATAAAGACTTTATTTGTGAACATTTTATAAATTTTTTTATAAATTCTTTTTAAGTTTGAAGGGCCCTTGATACCAATTCATCTAAACTTTTTTGTTAAGAAAAAGTCTATAGTATGTTGTTAATGTTGGTGTACACTAATAAATGAGTTGAGTTGAATACGCAAAGAATAAGATAAATAAGTATTTGATGATTTATAAAGGCAAAAAATATTGTCTCATACTCTTTGTCATATACTTTCTCAAACACAAGACCACCATTCCAGCTGAGGAACAAAATTAAACTTTTTCCCAGTTTGTGGATTTGAATTTCATTATCATTATTACAATGTAATAAATAGAAATGAATTTCTTTTTAGTATGGGCTTCGACAACAATATCTATTCAAAGGGATTTCTACCCGTTTTTCCTTTTCACACCCCTTTTTCTTGGGCAAAAGACTTTACATTAAAGGGGTGCTAAAAGACAAATTATTGGTGTAAAAAAAAATTACCGAAACAAAATCAATGTGAAGCAAATGACGATAGGACTTCATTCAAGTTCAAAAACTACGAATCTGGTGATATACTTTGTGGCTTTCTTCCCCGAATCACATCTCACTTTGCTTCGTATCCTGTCATTCCTTTGCTCGGTAGTCGTCGAAGCCGCTGTTAAACACCTGAAAGACCGTTACTGGCCGTAGCACTGAGGTTCTTTCCTTAACCGTTTCTTTAGCTTCATTTTTTGCGGATAGGGTCATTCTTCATCTTTTGCTTTCTTGTATCGCTTTGAGGATATGAATTTGATGGATTACTCATTTTACAGAGATTGATGTCTGGGGTTTTATTGGTTTCAGTGATTTTCTGTTGATTTGTCTCAGGTTTTGTAGGGTGCTTTTGAGATTTGCAAATTTTATCGTCTCATAGATGGGATATGGCTATATGAACTTTTTGTCTGTGTTTCTGCTTTAAATGGTAATGATATTTGGAGAAGATGAAGAATCTTGGGGAGAATTATGTATCAGTGTCGTGTTTATTGTCCCCTCACATTTGTTAGCTGCTCTGGTTGTTGCTTGGTTCCAATCGCCGGTGAAGTTTGAGGGCCTTAATTTGCCTTTAATGGGGATTGTGGGAACCTGGTTATTTGGATGCACTGGCTGTGAAATAACAAATGAAGAAAGTGAATATGGCAGGAGAAGGTTTGTTCATCTATGTGAGAGTGGAGGAACTAGCAAGTAAAATCACAGGGGATCGTTTTACTTCTGAAGCAACTACAAAAGTTGGGCACGGAATTTAAATCTGAAAATAACCAAGGGCAACCAATTAGAACAAGTGAGGTTACTGGGTGTTTTTTAACCATTTATTACAAGTATCTGCATAGTATCGAGCCTCATTTTCATCACATTATCGTTCTTGTTAACAACATCATGTCCAGAAAGGGAAAACATGTGAAAAAAAGGGGAGAAATTTTAGTGCCAAAACCTGTTTGGAACACTAGAATGATTAAAACATAGAATGGTCAGCTTATGCGAATACAAATCTGACTTTAGTTTGTTCTAGTGGACTAAGTTTCTGTCAGCATGATAAGATTGAATTATTGCCAATAAGAAAATAAACTTTTTCAAGACATCAATATTGTCTTTTAGATGGTTTTAAATGATTCTACGTTTTTGATTACAAGAAACTTCAGCTGTCTGCTAATTAGGCCCAAAGTTTCTTTTGAGAATAAAACCTTTTCTCTGAAAGGAGTGATATAATCATAGGAAAACTGTACTTTTCTTTTGAAAAATAAGGAGAAATGAATCATTTGTATGGGTAGAGGAATAGATGGAAGGAGAGTACAAAATAGAAGATATCATTAATGTGACTGTTATATGCAGTCCTGTTACTCCTGTATATCAATTGCTGATCTACGAATATGCTACAAATTTTTAGGCGTTCTATTCCTTCTTTCTTTTTGGTGGCTTTTACATTGACACATAATTGTATAAAATAGATTTCAATAGATAAACATAAATTAATAGAGTAAAGGAAGCTTTTTTAGTGAAAGGTCGCAAATGCTACGTAATTGTTTTGTCTCAGAGGATGTAATCTATCATTCTGGCACATCAAAATCCCCCTATTATGGCCCAAAGCATGTTGAAGAAGTATGTGCTTTTTTTCTCATGGATGTTATGCTATAGTTTTCTTTTTCAAGATGTAGCTAGTCTTTGCCATATGTATCTCTCACCTTTGCTCAATGGTAATTTCCAGTATTATATTTTATTTTTCCATCCCCTCGTAAGAAAAAAATGGTTCTCATGAAAGCCTCTAATAGATACCTTTGGTGTATCAGTCTCTTTGTACTTTCACCTATTCTTGCTTATTCATTGGTCCTTTCTGGGGTAGTTAAGTTGCTCAAACGTGGGATTGATGTCCTTTCCATATTCTTATCTACACTTGGTCCTATGTCAGGAATCTTTTTATTTGTGAGGAGTACATGAATAATATGAAGGATGTGGCCGGGGACTTGTTATCAATTCTTTGTGTGCTGAGTAAAGTGTTGTTTGTTTGTTGTAAGATGGATTGCTTGTTGAAAATTGCATACTGTTTACTGTTGTGGGTTTATCTATTTTGAAGGGGAAGTGAGGGGTTTGGTTTGGCATATGGATGATCTTGGATGTGTGGTTGTGATGTGGACAGGGAGGAGACGGCAGCTAGTGGTGTTGGTTGTGGTGAAGGTGGTTTTGCTGATCATTTGTGGTGGAAGTTAGGGAAGGTAAATTTTGAAAATGAGTTCAGACAGCAGAAGCCGGAGCAGAACCAGGAGCAGGAGCCCTATGGATCGTAAGATGCGATCCGATCGATTTTCCTATCGGGATGCACCTTACAGGAGAGATACACGTCGGGGTTTCAGGTTTTCTGGATTTTAACTATTTATATACTGTTTGGTTTGTCTACTTAATGTACAGGTTAGGGAAGCCCAAGAAGGTTGAAACCATGCTTTGCTAGAAGAGCCTCTGGATCTTATTATTTTATTTGCAAAGCCTTTAGTATGAGTTGATTATTAAAGTGGATTCTATAGTTATTATGACTAAACTAGCTTGTGCAGAAGTAAAAAGTTATGCGTTCAGCCCTTTAAAGCTATGTTCCCCCTACTCTATTTCTCTCTGTAAACTTTAGTTGTGCGTGAAGTTCATATAATTATGTATGAGCATGTATGAAGTTCATAGAATCCTCGTGTAATAAGTTTGGAGTGGGGATTTCGAAAGGAGGGGGATCTCAGGTCATTTTATCTATTTTTGGAATGGTAGAATTTCAATTTTTTTTTTTTTTTTTTGTGCTGCCTTAATATCTTTTTCTTCTGCTCTATGCTAGGGTTTTAATTATGTATTTTTCCTTCTTTCAAACATGTCAAGTAATTTGCTTGAGTTTTTGGCAGCATAGACCAAGTTGATCTAAGCCAAGGCATGTAATTTTAGAATATTCTCACATGTTAACTTTAATTTGATTTTGTTGTCAGCCGAGACAATTTGTGCAAGAACTGCAAAAGGCCAGGTCATTATGCCAGAGAATGCCCAAATGTTGCAATTTGCCACAATTGTGGCCTCCCCGGGTACAGAACTTATTATATGTTTCTTCTGAATTGAACATGCATCTTACTGATATCTGCTCGCTTATGGATTTATTTCTAGGTAGTGTACATGACCAAGAATGTTTTTTTTTTGAGGGGGGGAGGGAATGTCTCTTTTTGGTACTTGAAGGAAGTTGGGATATCTCGTTGGTTCTCTAATCTTGTCCTTGCCTTATTACATTTCGTTGTGTGGAGTTAATTATTGCATCTAATGCTGCCATCTGCCATGAAATGTTTTAATCTATGCTTTGTCGGTTTTTAATATATTCATACCAGTTAGGTTGAAGAATTTCGATCCAATACCGACATATTTTCTATGGATCTCTCTATAACAAGTACATGTCACCTTTGGGTTCTTCAATGCATACTTTTTTTAAGCCTCACTCACATATTTTCCATCCTACCTTTATAGCAATTCTTATTTATGAAGTGTTCAATGCCTCCGTTGTTAAAATAAGTAGTCTATACTGCTCTCTTTAGTTAAGTTTCCATGTCATGACTGTACAGCTATGGTCTTTCTTGGGTGATTGTCACATCATCTTGATCTCAATTGCTGCTGTGACAATCATAATGCCTTTTTTTCAGGTTAAATTTACTCATGTTAACATGCCTTTTCGTTTTTCTCCGGCTAATCTTTATGAGCCTTTAAATATTTGATCAGGCACATTGCTTCTGAATGCACCACAAAATCGCTATGCTGGAATTGTCGAGAACCTGGACACATGGCCAGTAACTGTCCAAACGAGGGCATTTGCCATACCTGTGGTAAAGCTGGACACCGTGCTAGAGAATGTACAGCACCTCCAATGCCTCCAGGGGACCTAAGACTGTGCAACAACTGTTACAAGCAGGGCCACATTGCCGCAGACTGTACAAATGAGAAGGCATGTAACAATTGCAGGAAAACAGGCCATCTGGCCCGAGATTGTCAAAATGATCCCATTTGCAACTTGTGCAATGTATCTGGGCATGTTGCTAGACAGTGTCCCAAAGCCAATGTTCTAAGAGATCGCAGTGGTGGTGGTGGTGGTGGAGCTGGCGGTGGGGTTCGTGGCAGTGGTTTCCGAGATATCGTGTGCAGGAATTGCCAGCAATTGGGTCACATGAGCAGAGATTGCATGGGGCCATTGATGATCTGTCACAATTGTGGAGGGCGAGGACATCTGGCTTATGAGTGCCCTTCAGGTCGCTATATGGATCGCTACTCCAGGAGGTACTGATGGACGTAAGTTTCTGTTCCAAGGTTACAGAAATTGCTTTCTATTATGATTTTCTCTGATGATAGCTTGCCTGATCCATTTTGGATGAACTTCTCAATGAATGTTGGTAGTGTATGTGTTGGTTTTGATCTTTTAAGCAGTTGAGGTATCACAATGATGTGGATCTAGTGTCCTAGTTTTTGTCTTTGTGCTTGTGCTTGAAATAAAAAATTGGTACTGATGAAAGATATGATATTGTTCTACGATTTTTATTACTCAATGAGGCTATTTTTATTACCCAATTTTAATTCCAAATAGATTGAGCAAGATTTTAGGGTTTGAGGTGTGGGTTTGAAGTTGAAAATGGAAGAGAAATAAATAAGAGTGTGTGTGTGGGAGAGTAAAAATGAGAAGGAGGGTGTGCGAACTTCAATTTTATATCAAAGGTGTTTTTGTTAATAAAAAAGGACTTGTCATTAGAAAAATTGAAAAATTGAGATGTGTTAAAAGAAATGATGGAATTAACCAAAATTCAAGTGCACATTGGCATGCTAATCCAGGCCTCATGGTCCATCATCTGAATGGGCTAAAAGGCCATTTCTTTACACACACTCGGTTTTTCCCAACACTCACCTTGATTTAAGGAAAAGACTATTACGCCCCTTAAAAATATAAAAAACAACACATTTTATTTTTTTATCTCTCACTACGTCTTTGTGATGGAACACACCCCATTTCGACCATCAATCGGAAAAGAGAGAAGGAGTTAGAGTTAGTTTTTTTTTTTGGTACTCTTTTATTGCATTCGAGTTTAAAAAACTATAGAATAAAGATTTAAATTAAGCTCTATCACAATTTTTATAAATTAGTTAATCATAACGAAATAAATAAATTTCAAAATTCATATAACTTACATTTATTTTGAAATTCATTTATTAAAAATTTTACACAAGCCAAAAAATAAAACAAATACAAGGGATTTTAACATTCGTTTTCCTCTAATGACTTAAAAAGAAAAAAATCAACAACCAAGGAGTGTGCACCAAAGAACCAAACAACAATCTCAGAGGTAACAAGGATTTTAAGGTGTGCACCAAAATACCAACCAATAATTGGAGAGCCGAAGACAACCAAAAAAAATAAAAAATTGAAAGCAAGGGAACTAATCAGTTTGTCAATGCGAGAGAATGGGGTGTGCCGCAATGCTTTCTTCCTTGACGAAAATGGAGCGTGCCTTTCTTTGTCGCAAATGAGGTCTGCCGGCAATGTAGCTAGAGGTCCAAATCGATGAAAGGGGAAGGTTGATATCCAAAAAGTGATTTTGGGGTGTGTGCGCACTGAGAGAACCGGGGATTATAATGTTTGTTACACCAAGCTAGCGTGGGGTGTGCGTGAATCGGGCAGGAGAAGGATAATTTAGTAATAAACATTTTCCTAACCTAGCATGGGGGTGTGTGGGAAAAAATGGGTGTGTGTTGGGAAATGACCAAATATATGTAAGGCAAATTACAACATTTGGATGGGCCTCTATATTTGCTCAGACGCTTATATCTGTTCCCGAGGCGAATCTGGTGATATGCTTTTTGGCTTTCTTCCCCGAATCACATCTCACTTTGCTTCGTGTCCTGTCACTCCTTTGCTCGCTAGCCGTGGAAGCCGCTGTTAAACACCTGAAATACCGTTACTGGCCGTAGCATAGCTGAGGTTCTTTCCTTAACCGTTCCTTTAGCTCCATTTTTGTTTCATTCTGTTCAGATTTGTTGTGGATAGGGTTAATCTTCATCTTTTGCTTTCGTGTATCGCTTTGAGGATATGGATTTGATGGGTTACCCGATTTATCGAGGTTGATGTCTGGGGTTATTTTCAGTGATTTTCCGTTGAATTGTCTCTGCCCAGGCTTTGTAGGGTCTTTTGAGATTTGCAAATTGTATCGTCTCGTAGATGGGATACGGCGACGTTATTTTAATTTTTGTGTGTGTTTCCGCTCTAAATGGGTAACGATATCTGAAGATGAAGAATCTTGAGGAGAATTATGTATCAGTGTCGTGTTTATTATATCCTCACCATTGTTAGCTGCTCTGCGCGTTGCTTGATTGTGATAACTCAGGTGAAGTTTGAGGCCTTAATTTGCCTTTAATAGGGATTGTGAGAGCCTGGTTAGGCTCTGAAATAATAAAGGAAGAAAGTGAATATTGCAGGAGAAGGTTTGTTCATAAATGTGAGAGAAACCAATTGGTCTGCCTATTGCTTGATTTCAAGTTGGTTTTCTGTATAACGATGATATTAGTTTAACTGTATTAGATTGGAGGAACTAGGAAGTAAAATTCCAGTGGTGGTTTTACTTCTGAAGCAATTAGAAAAGTTGGGAACGGAATTTAAATCTGGAAACCAAGGACGACCATTAGAACACATCGGTATTACCATGTGTTTTTTAAGCATTTATCACATGTATCTGTATAGTTTTGAGCCTCATTTTATTCACATTATAGTTCTTGTTAACATCATGTCAAACATGTGATAAAAAGGGGGGACAAATTTTCGTCCCAAACACTGTTTGGAACACTTGAATTTTTAAAACATAGAATGGTCAGTTTATGCTAATACCAGGAGTCCATGACTTGCTAATATGATTCTCACTTTAGTTTGTTCTAGTGGACTAAGTTTATGTCAGCATGTTAAGATTGGATTATAGCCAATAAGAAAACAAATTTTTTCAATTGTCTTTTAGTTGGTTTTTAAATGATTATGTTTTTGATTATGAGAAACTTAAGTTGTCTGCTAATTAAACCCAAAGTTTCTTTTGAGAATAAAACCTTTTTCTCTGAAAGGAGTGATATAATCATAGGAAGAGCTGTTCTGTTCTTTTCTTTTCAGCAAAAAAGAAGAAATGAATCATTTTTACGGGTAGCAGAATAGATGGAGAGTACAAAAATTGAAGATATCATTTAATGTGACTGTAATATGCTTGTATATCAATTGGTCTAGGAGTATGCTACAATTTTTTAGGTGCTCCTCTCTTTTGGTGGCTTTTACATATTTGACATATAGTTGTATAAATAAAATAGATGTCAATAGGTAGACTTAAATTAATAGAGTAAAGGAAGTTTTTTAGTGAAAGGGCAATGCTATGTAACTGTTCTGTTTCAGAGGATGTAATCAATTTTTTCGGCATATCAAAATCCCCCTACTATGGCCAAAAGCATGTATAAGAATATGTGCTTTTTTCTCAAGGATGCTATAATTTTCTTATTCAAGATGTAGCTAGCCTTCACCATATGTATCTCTCACCTTTGCTCGATGGTAATTTCCAATATTATATTTTATTTCTCCATCCCCTTTTAAGAAAAAAATGGTTCTCATGAAAGCCTTTCATTGATATATTTTGGTGAATCAGTCTCATTGAACCTTCACCTATTCTAGCTTATTCGTTGATCCTTTCCAGGGTAGTGAAGTTGCTGAAAGGTGGGATTGATATCCTTTCCATATTCTTGTCTACACTTGGTCCTATGTCAGGAATCTTATTATTTCTGAGAAGTACGTGAATAATATGAAGGATGTGGACAGGGACTTGTCAATTCTTTGGGTACTAAGTAAAGTGTTGTTTGTTTGTTGTAAGATGGATTGCTTGTTGAAAATTGCATACTGTTTACTGTTGGGGGTTTTTCTATTTGAAGGGGAAGTGAGGGGTCTGGTTTGGCATATGGATGATCTTGGATGTGTGGTTGTGATGTGGACAGGGAGGAGACGGCGGCTAGTGGTGTTTGTTGTGGTGAAGGTGGTTTTGCTGATCAGTTGTGGTGGAAGTTAGGGAAGGTAAATTTTGAAAATGAGTTCAGACAGCAGAAGCCGGAGCAGAAGCCGTAGCAGGAGCCCTATGGATCGTAAGATCCGATCAGATCGATTTTCCTATCGTGATGCGCCTTACAGGAGAGATTCACATCGGGGTTTCAGGTTTTCTGGATTTTAACTATTTATATACTGTTTGGTTTATCTACTTAATTTGCAGGTTTGGGAAGCCGAAGAAGGTCGAAACCATGCTTTGCTAGAAGAGCCTCTGGATCTTTTTATTTTATTTGCAAAGCCTTTAGTTGTGTGTTAAGCTCTTTAGAACTATGTTTCACCAACTCTCTCTCTTTTTCTCTGTAATCATTAGTTGTGCATGAAGTTTTCATAATTATGTATGAGCATATATGAAATGCATAGAATTCTTGGGTGATAAGTTTGGAGTGGGGATTTTGAAAGGAGGGAGCAGAAGGGATATTATATCTCAGGTCATTTTACCTATTTTTGGAATCAGTTGGAATGGTGGAATTTCAGTGTTTTTATGTCAAATAATCTGTTGGAGTTTTTGGTGGCATATAGACCAAATTGGTCTATGCCAAGGAAATAATTTTAGAATATTCTCACATATTAACTTTAATTTGATTTTGTTGTCAGCCGGGACAATTTGTGCAAGAACTGCAAAAGGCCGGGTCATTATGCTAGAGAATGCCCAAATGTTGCAATTTGCCACAATTGTGGCCTCCCCGGGTAAAGAACTTACTATACGTTTCTTCAGAATTGAACATGCAACTTACTGATATCTGCTCGCCTATGGATTTAGTTCTAGGTTTTGAACATGACCAAGAATTTTGGAGGGAAAAAAGTCTCTTTTTGGTAGTTGAAGGAAGTTGGGATATCTCGTTGGTTCTCTAATCTGGACCTTTCCTTATTACATTTCCTTGTATAGAGTTAATTATTGGATCTAATGCTGCCATCTGCCATGAAATTTTTTAATCCATGCTTTGTTGATTTTTAATTTAGTTATACTAGTTAGGTTGAAGAATTTCAAACTAAGACTGACATACTTTCTGATGGATCTGTTTATAACGAGGAAATATCCATACATGTCACCTTTGGGTTCTTTAATGCATACCTTTTGTAACCATCATATATACCTAACTTACCACTGCAAACCTTCTTACTTATAAAGTGTTCAATGCCACCATTGTTAAACCAAGTAGCCTATACTGCTATTATTTCTTGAGTTTCCATGTCACCATGTTATAACGCCAATAGTCTTTCTTTGGTGATTGTCACATCATTTTGATCTCAACTGCTGCTGCAACAATCTTAATGCCGTATTTTCAGGATAAATTTATTCATGTCAACATCCCTTTTGGTTTTTCTCTGGCTAGTCTTTATGATTCTGCCTTTGAATATTTGATCAGGCACATTGCTTCTGAATGCACCACAAAATCGCTATGCTGGAATTGTCGAGAACCTGGACACATGGCCAGCAACTGTCCAAACGAGGGCATTTGCCATACTTGTGGTAAAGCTGGACATCGTGCTAGAGAATGCACAGCCCCTCCAATGCCTCCAGGGGACCTAAGACTGTGTAACAACTGTTACAAGCAGGGCCACATTGCTGCAGACTGTACAAATGAGAAGGCGTGTAACAATTGTAGGAAAACAGGTCATCTGGCACGAGATTGTCAAAATGACCCTATTTGCAACTTGTGCAATGTATCTGGGCATGTCGCTAGACAGTGTCCAAAAGCCAATGTTCTAGGAGATCGCAGTGGTGGTGGTGGTGGTGGAGCTGGCGGTGGGGTTCGTGGCAGTGGTTTCCGAGACGTTGTATGCAGGAATTGCCAGCAATTGGGTCACATGAGCAGAGATTGCATGGGGCCATTGATGATCTGTCACAATTGTGGAGGGCGAGGACATCTGGCGTATGAGTGCCCTTCGGGTCGCTATATGGATCGTTACTCCAGGAGGTACTGATGGAACTAAATTGCTTTCTATTATGATTTTGGAGGAACTTCTTAACAAATATTAGTAGTGTATGTGTTGGTTTTGATCTTTTACATGGTTGAATCATCACAGTGATGTGGATCTATTGTCCTTCTAGTGCTTGTTTGTGGTTATGCTTGAAATAAGAACTTGGTACTGAGGAAATATACGGTTTGTATTATTGTATTACTCGATGAGGCTATTTGTCATGCTGAATACTTTGACTGCAAGCTTTTGCAGTAACCCTTATCCATTCTCACTCTTTTTTGATTAGTTGAAAAAATTATTTTATAGCTTTTCAAAAGAATGAGACAGAAAATGATGATAATGAACTGATAATATCCCGTTCGATGATAGATTTTTCGGTTGTTATTGTTTACTATAAGTCTTTGCAGTAATTTGGTAGCTAAAATAAAATTATAAAGTTTGAAATTTATAACATAAATAAATAGTTTTTATAGGATTTTTTTTGTTGTTTTACTTTTTTTATTTAGAAACATATTCTCTGGAGAACTGTCCTATACTGTCTTGTGTTCTTATTTTATGTAATTTTTTTTTCTTTTTGATTTTTAATTTGAATTCCAGCACTAATTTGTTGGTATGTTTGACAGGGTAATTAAGCCTTGTTCAATATTTCAATCATCAAAAAAAATCCATCGAAAATATAAAAAAAAAAAAATCCATCTTCTCTTTCCCAATTATATGCCATTTGGCCCATTTCTATTAAAATAGCTGTGGATAACTATAAAATTGTAGTTGAAATTTCTTCTTTTGAAGATGAAGCATTGGAGGAAACAAGTCTTGTTTTTGATAGAGGGAAGAACATATATAACCCGTTAAATGTAGTTTAATGATGAAGAATTTGGGTAATAATATACAAGAAGTTATAGATTCAATCTTCCTTGTGGTGATATATATGTGTAGTCATTTTTTAATTAGAGATAATTTTATTTAAGATACTGAACATTAAATTAAAACTGATTTATTCCTAGAGATCTTTTTCGATAAATCAAACAATGGTTAAAACCTATCCTAGTCTAACCCTTGTCCGTAAAAATATTTTGAAACTATATGGGGCTTTTTTGATTTTATTCTTCTTTTTATGTTTTTAAAAAATAATTTTACAAAACTAGTTTTTAGAACAAGCTTTGGAAACAACTAAAACACTTGTTTGAATAATTTGTTTTAAAAACACGGTCAAGTACAAGAAAATTAAAGTTCATTTGAAAAAAAAAAAAATATATATATATATATATATATATATATATATATATATATATATATATATATATATATATATATATATATATATATAGTTGGGTGGTTTTATGTAATTGATACTCATAAAGTATTTTTTTTATGATATGTTAATAGATGTGAGCTGCACTGTGTGAATTTTAGTAATATCCTTAATTAAATTATTCAAATATTTGTAATGCAACTTAATTTGAATTTTTATTTTTTTTAAAAAAATAAACTAAATCACTTAATTGCGGATTAGTCAGTTCGAGTGATCTCATAATTTAAGAAGAAGTTTATTTATTAACCTACATGAAAAATACTTTTTATAGCTTTTTTCACATAATTTATAATTATCTCCTAATTCTGTTTAAAGATTAGTTTCACCTTGTAAGAAATTAAAAACCAAGATAAAAAAAACTCTAAATATAACTACTCTACTTATAGTATTGATAATAGATAATAGATGAACAAAAAAGAAAAGAAAAAGAAATAAAGAGCATGGTCATTCTTACATCATATTATCTTTTTTAATTGTGTTTTATCTCATTTTTATATAAAGTTGTTGAAGTGAATGTTTATATAAATAATATATTTTAATTATAATAAAAGGTTTTTAACAAATTAAAATTTGTCTAAACTATAAACTAAATTATAGTAAACAATTTAAAAATTTGTAATCAAAACTAAATCAAATCAAATACCATTTCAATTAGTTTAATTTTGAATATAGATTGATTTGGTTCCAACGGTAGAAGCAGTTTGGCTCGCCCCTATTCTTTAACATCCATTTTGTCATTATTTTGTTCCCTCATCCTCCTTTCCTTAAGCATAATGAATAGAGTCGTCTCTGAGGTTCATTCTCCTCGTTCAAGAGTGACACTAGACCTCAACAATTTCAATATCCAAATCAGCTCCACTAAAGTGTTTCGATAAGAGAAAACTTAATTGTACACCTTTTTACACACCCTTTTAAGTATATTTTTTGTTTTAAATTTATTTACAAAATTAAAATTATAAAAAAAGTAAAAATAAAATATGAATGTGTGTGTGTGTGTATATATATATATATATATATATATAAACACATCTTTTCTAATGGGAATCACGCGGGAAAAATGTTTTTAGGATGAAGGAGTCGATTGAGTAGGGTATCATGGGAAGAAAAATTAGAAGAAAAAAAAAAGTTGATTGGGGTGCGTGTATTAATTATTAAGTTTGAGGGAGCAAAAATTAATTTTTTTTTTTTCAAATCATGTATTGGTTAGAGTTTTGGCTTAATGGTTTTTTTTTTTTTTTAATAAGAATTTTATTATTTTTTAATAATTTCAAATTTAGCTAAATTCAGATGTATAATTTATTTATGCTTCTAATCAGCTAAACTGGAACTTTTATAGCTAAATCTAAATATAAAAAATGAGAGGGTGTGATAAAAGAAAAGATGTAGCTTAGAAAAGAAATCCCTAAACTGAAAAGCCTCGTCTTTTTTGGATCAGACAAAAAATTTTAATCCGAGTCCAACCCATAATTTTTTCCGTCTTTTCTGGTAAGGCACAACAATGTCGTCAGTGTTTGGTTTTTTCATGTTTCCCTGTCGCCTTTTTGATTGGATATTCGTGCAAATGATACATGGGACATTAGAAAGTAAGTTCCTGGCTAATCGATGGAGGTGAATAAAGATGACGCTGAAGGAGGAGCTCGGGGTTCACCTCAAAATCCTCATCCGAACCCTAACCCTAGCTCTCAGCAAATCAGAGGAGTGAAAGGAAAGTCATGTAAAGGAGCCCTATATTACTCATCGATTCTTAAATCCAAATCCAAAAATCCCACATGCGTTGGCTTCTCCAGAACCCTGCAACAAGGTCTGCATCTCGCTCTGTTTTTATTTGATCATCAGTTTTATCCCTTTTTTCCGGGTGCTCGGAAAATGGAGGAAAGTGAAATTCTGTACATGTTTTCCCGATGCTTGTCATTGATTATCTTGGCTTTCTTAAATAAGAGTAGGGAATTAATGGGTTGCATTTGGAAATCTGAGGGTCATTGGTGGCGATTCGTGTTATTCTGAGGGACTGTGCAATCAATTATGTCCATTATGATCCTTTTATGTGAAATCTTGAATATATACTGTTGCAAGTAATTTTCCCTGCAATAAAATTATATGAAATCAAAAGAAAATTTTGTTTCAATGAACTAGAGAACACGAGATAATGAAGTGTATGAAAAATTTCATGATTCCCTTTTGAAGTCTGGTAGACTCTTGACTAGTTCTGTTGTTTGTTAAAGTGGTAGGATAGCCTCCACAAAGTTGGTAGGCAGACAAGCAAGGCCCCTTTATAGCATATTTTGAGATTATGAGATGTTAATATTTTAATATTACTCTTTTTTTCTTTTTTTTCCCCACTGTCTTGCTTTTAGTATATATTAACAAATTGTTGATCATTTAAATCCTTTCATTGGGGGAAGAAATCTGTTATTTCACTTGGTGTCCTTCCCCGTTCCATTGGGCTTTGATTGATCAAGAAATTATAAAATAATGTTTCAACTCTACAACTATGTGTGTGATTGACCAATCAAAACCCAATTGGATAGGGAATGAGATACCAAGTAAAATAACATATTTTATCTCTTTCGTCGGAGATTCATCCGAAGTAGCACATCTAAGTTTTGAGAAGCCACATAGATACCACAAATGTAAATCTACTAGTTTCCAATCATCCATAACATGCAAGTAAACATATTAAAGTATATTTGTCCTGACTATGTGGAATATGGGGCAGTTAGTTTCAACCTGGACCTAAGTTCTCTTGTAATTCTCTTATATTACCCCTTCTAAAAGAAACACCTTTGTATTGAAAGGTTTGCAAGTAATATGTAGTCTTATGAGCTAACATTATAATCTTGTTTTCCCATCTTCCAAAGTCCAAAGTAACTTCTGTAGAATTGTGCATAATATGCTTGAGTAATGCGTAGTGAAAATTATATTGTTTGAAATACTGATGCATAACATTTCTCCTTGGTAGTATGTATTATTTTAATAGACTTTGTTATGATAAATATTAATATTGCATAGTAGCTAATAGTGATGGTTTCATTTTTTGTGATGATGAGTGGCTTTTCTACTAACATTTGCTTTATCTATGATTATTTAAACTTCATGAATTGAAAAAGTTTTATACTGATGTTTCTATGTTCATGACCAGTACCCTCCAATATTGTGGGAAAAACTGAGTTGGAAGCTTCTCTGGAGGGACGCAGTTTTACGGATTTCAAGTATGCATGTATTGGGCACTCAATCTACCTAGACAATAAAGATTCTAAAGCTGTCCCAGGAGATAAAAGAGCAAAATTGCCAGTTTGCTTTGGTCTAGAGGTTTCATATCCAACCTTCCTTTTTCTTTATTTATATACACGAGACTTATCTTGCTCCAATTATTTCTGGGGATATATTTATTGGAATTCACTTCGGGGCATATAACATCTTCTGTTAACTTTACCTGTCATTTTATTGTCATTATCATCTTACAACATGTTTTATTAGCCGTCAAAAAATTGATTGAGCTTAATGACATCACTCTATTAATATGAGTGTGAGCATGCTTCAATAATTTTGGTGATGCTAGTGGGAATTGGGTTTCTCCTTCCACTTAAAGAACAAGGTGAAAGAAGATATTGTAGGTTCAAAAGAAGCTAGCATTTATCTGTAAGAGTTGCTAAGAAAGAGGAAGAAAAGGGGAAGGAGTGAATTAATAATGTTTGTGTTTCAAATTTTCAATCGTCTTCCAAGAAAATGTGAGTTTCCGACATTAATGGACATGTTTTAGGTATTACGGGACAATACTTCAACTGCACCTGTTGGCCAGGTTCATCCTCATAAAAGTGAAGGTATGAAGTTACTTGGTTTTTCTTTTTGTGCATATTCAATATTATTGTGATATTTTCTTCTTATTCAGTTCCCCTCATTCAAAGCAAGATGGCCATCTTTTCTAGTGTGCTTTTCCATCATTTCATGATGCTTGTTTGTTCATGGCGATACACTTTTTGAATATAATTCCGTCAATATGAGAACCCAATTTATGTGAACTCTAACTACTAGCTTTTAAGAATTTCTTTTTACTGAAGATGTTATTTGTATTGTTAGTTGTATTTCAACAACCTCTGTAACTAGTGGGCTTCTACGCTGTCTGTAAGAGTGAATGATGTTATGAAAAAGCTATCATAGCGAGCACAAGTAATCGTATTGCATAATACTTTTTCAATAATTTGTGTTTGTTCTTATAAAATTCCACTTCTAAATTTGAAAAGTTATAGCGAAGCTGTTATAACTCTTGTTCATGTTGGAGATTCAAATGCTTGCATCATATGAAGCACGGACTCTTGACACTGACACAACATCGACACAGACACAAAGACATTGGGTATATCAAAAATATAGGATACTGGAACACCGATAATATATATATACATATATATATATATCTAAAACTTTCAAAGAAGATATAAACAATTATATATTAAGATTAAAGGTAAATAGTTTCCTTGTTTTTGAACTTTTATGGTTGTGAAGGATTGCCTTTTCAAATTTTAAATTTTTTATGTAATTATTTGCTAAAAATTTGAAAAAAAGAAAAAGAAAAAGGACAGAGGTGTCCTGTCCAGGTGTTTTATCCACTTTAAGGTGTTGGTTCAGGTGTCTGTGCTAACAAAAAAATATTTTTTAATTAGACACTGTTTGAGAGTTATGTGACATATGTCGTATGGTTGTTGTGTTGGAGTTGGTGTCGATATCAGAAACATGTTGGACATTCCAACACTGATAAATCAAGGGTGTTCGTGCTTCCTAGCATACATCTTATGGTTTTGTTTAATTTTTCATGGCATTCATTGGTTTTTTCGTTGGTCTTGTATATCAAGATGGTGAACGTGCTGCTCCTCAAACACAAAGACCTAATAGACCTCTACATCCGACAGATGAAGAATACACCAGGTAAGAAGATTTACTCACACTTATGTGCCTCCTTAGAAACAAAAGCAAAGTCATGGAGTGATAAACAATAACTCGTGTGAATTACTTTATGTGTAGGTTCTTAAGAAATGCATACATAGTGGCCAGAGGTGTTGCCAAAAATATGATCAAAGTGGGCAACTACGTAAAAGAGTCCTTGGATGATATTCTATATCGTTACCGCAGAGGACCAAAGTAAGGCAGATGATTGTTTTTTTGTGCATATCAAAATAATTCCAATCTTGGATATTGACTATTTTCCTTTATTGGCGCAAATTAATCATCTGGGTTCCATTAAATTTGTAATCTTGCACTTAGCTAGTGCTTAAGAATATGTTTATCTTCTGAAACAAAAGCATATTTGAGAAGAAAATTTTCCGTCCCCTTCCCAATTTGAATCCTTTTCTTTTCTTTGTTGAATCAGTATTTTAATAATGGAATTTTGCACTTTTACAAGGTCTTGATTGAGGTATATGAGGAAAATACGTTTGGTGGTTTATTGTATTTAATGTTTGTCTGCATTGATTCCCACTGTGCTGGGCTATGGGGATTCATTTTTTTTTTTTTTAATATAGATAGGTGTAAGAGGAGGTTGAGGTAAGATTTTAAGTGACTGTTGGGATTGGCTTCTAAAAAAAAGAGAAACTAATAAGAGAAGTAGAAGCAAAAGTTAAAAGGAGTAGCATCTCCTTATCTATTCCTAAGAGCCTGTTTAAATTAATTTTTGCCAATTTGCTTCTGCTTTTAATTTAAAAAAAAAAAAAGCACTTTACACAAAAATAAATTATTTGGATAGGTTTTTTTTGTAAAAGGAGAAGCATCTCTAGAAACTAAAATCCTACTTCTTTTAGAAGTAAGGAGATGATTCTCTTTTTAACTTTTGTTTTTACTTTTCTTTTTGTCTTTTCAGTTTTTAAGAAGTCCATCCAAATGAGTTCTAAAAAACATAAAATTTTGATTTTTATAGGTGCTTTTCCTTCTACAAAAGGTTAATTCAAATAGTTTATTTTTATGTAAAATACTCTCTCTCTTTTTTAAAATTAAAAGTAAAAGTAAGTTAACAAAACTAATTCAACCGGCTCTAAACTCCGGTTAAAGATTTGTTTAGTATTTAAGATTTCATTATCTTATATAATAATAATAATAAAAAAAAAAAACCATGGCCGTGAGAGCAAGCAAAAACAAAATAAAGATAATAAATCATGTAATTCAACAATCATATGACAGAAAAATGTTTTGAAGTATCTATGTAAAGGTGACAAATCATTTTAACATATTCCCAGGGATGGGTATGCAACAAGTCGTTTTGGTATCCTGTTTGGCTCAAAAAGTTTGAGATAATTTTGGGACTACACAAACTTGGACATAGGATAGAGTTAGGACAAGATTTTGCATCCTATTGGATATTCGGGAGAACAAGAGGAGTTTTGCCTTAATCTTGTCTCAATTATGTCTCAAAATGTATATATTTTTACTCATTTTAAATTTTATTCCGGTTTACTTATTTAATTTTTGCCCATAATTCATTTGATTTTTTATAGTTTTTTTTTTCCCCTATGTTTTGTTAGTTTACTAATTTAAAGTGAGTAGAAATGAATAATAAAACTCTTTTATATAGGTTGTTAGTGTATATATACATGCAAATATATTGTTTTTAAGACGGGGACCAGAAAAATACTTTAGATGAGATTCGAGATAACACTATGATAACACTTTAAAATTGGAATGAGATGAAACGAGACAAATAGGATTTTAAGAACGAAATTCTCAGTTAATTTTTAGGATGTGACTGGCAAAATTCCGTCTGTGCCCACCTTTAATTCCCGTCAGCCTGCCTTGTGGCTTGCCATTTCTTTTGGCAGACACCAGTTTTTTTAGTCACACACCTATGGATTTTCACCACATACGGATTTTTGTACGTTTTGAAAATCTGTAAAAGTGTTTACGGATTTTGAAATTTATAAAGGTGAGAATCCAACCAAAAATATAATACTCGTAGTGGGGATGTGTTGGTGGCGTGTGTGGATGTGCACAGCAATGGAGATGCAACCATAGTGGATGGACGGAATTTGGGGTGCGTCATGGAGACGAGAAATGTTATTAAAACAATTCAATCATTTGTGGTGTGATTTGATTTGAAATCATGAATTTTTTTTTTAAAAAAATTAAATTAATTTAAATTACTCAAATACAATTTAGTTTATTCAATTTAAATGGTTTATGATAGATAGACAATAGACCATTTATGTCAAATTTTAATTAAAAAAAAAGTAATTAATAATTAAAGATCACATTTTTTTCAATAAAGTCAAATATAATTTTTATCAATTGGCTAGCACAATGAATAATTTAGGGATTAAAAATAGAAAAAAAAATTCTAAGAGAAAAATATTAAACTAATAATAGAAGAAATGAGAAAATACGAAGTATTCTTTAAGATAATATTGATAGTTAGAAGCGATTTGACACAATAATGAATATTCAGCATAAAGAATCTATATATGTACTCATTTGATTTCATAATATACATAGCAGTGCAGTTTAGACTTTTTCAAATTTTGAAAGAGCTGATTCATAATCTGAACTAGAGGTTGCAGATTGTAAATTTTGTAATCTAAAGCAAATCACAAGCAATCGGATTGGTTTAGATTCCTTATTAATTTAATTTGGTTAAGGTGGTTTAAACACTTTGCATTAGATTTTGTCCACCCCTATTGGGGTGTGCCAAAAGAAATGGCCTTCAAGTTTGGGCTAAACCCAAAGGCTATACCTTCGTGGAACGCCCTTGTGATTAGCAAAGGACAAATAAAAGAACAAATTCCTAACTAACAAAACTAGGACAAAAGAACAGATTAATATCACAAGCAACGGCTTAAATTGCATAATAGGATGAAGCACACTTCACACTCACATGGACTTGTTTCTCAATTTTGAATGTAAATTAGATGGAACTTCCCTTATTTTACTGAAGAGAAACATTTTTATTTATTACCTTATTTATGCATCACAATCACATTTATCAACAATTTGTTAGACTTGAAAAATACGTCGAACTCTAATGCATTTCATGTCAATAGTTTCAAGTTTAAAATAAGGGTAGACATTGGTTGCAAAATCTCATTGTTCTATCGCAACCAAAGAAAATTAAAAAAAATAAATTAGAATACGAGATGAAATTTTAATACCAAATAAAATTCAGAATGGAACTAGAATATAAAAAAAAAAAAATCTTAAAGTTCTGTCCCATCCCATTAAGAGTTGGGATGAGATAGGATAAGCAAAAACTCATCTTGCCTTGTTCTATCTCTGTCTTAGTTAAAATCTTAGATTTATATTCAATAGGAGAAATATACCATTTACTACTCCTAATAAGACAATTTAATTTGGGTTTGTTCTAACGAGCTATCATTTGTAAGAAATCTCTAAAGATCAAGCCGATTATTTTACATTAACCATGTGCCAAATAGATCACATGCCTAAATATAACAACCTAAATTACCTGTCTTCAATGAATTTGATATGAAATTGTTCAGCTTACTATATATGATTTTCTTGTAGCAGCATTATGTTATGGATTACAGACTGAACAGTAAATGCAATAATAGAATGCCAAAAATATCCATCTCTAATTTCTTTTCATTAGCTTATATAGTTGTAGCTTAAAAGTAAAAACCCATTCCAAGCATATATGATCTCTTTTAACATGATATGACTTAATTAGTTAGCAAAATAAACTCATCAATTATAAAAACCTCTATAGGGTTCAAGCCTCTACAATTGTCCTTTTACCTAAACAAAATCAGTCTTACTTTTAATATGACATTAGTTTACTCTAAGTCAATCCAAATATATATATATATATATATATATATATATTTTATTTCTCTACAATTGTTAAAGGTCTTTTAATGTATTTGGATCAATACCCCATATAATGGTTGACAATAATAATTACAATACAATGCAGTCAACTATATGATTTTTTTAATAGCAACATCATGTTATGGATTACAGACTAAACAGTAAATGCAACACAAAAATGCCAAAAAGATCTATCTCTTATTTCTTTGCATTAGCTCGTATATATATATATAGAGAGAGAGAGAGAGAGAGAGAAGAGAAGAGTAGATTGAAGCAATAGTTGTAACGTGGAGTTTTGAAGGGATTTGAACCCAAGTGAGAAAGCTCCAAAAGGTCTTGGAGAGGAATGATAAATCATTAGACCAAACTCCACTACTCCATTAGCCCATATAATTGTAGCTTAAAAGTAAAAACTCATTCCAAGTATATATCTATGCTCTTTTAATATATTATGACTTAATTAGTTAACAAATTTAACTCATATGAGCATGTTTGGTTAATAGATTTGGACAATCTTAGAATGAGTATTTTCTCATCATACATGTTGGTTATTCTTACCTTGGGAAAGCTTAAATCTAGAAAAGCTTCATTCCCAAAAAAAAAAAAAGAATGAATATTATTATTGTCAAAAATATCTTCATGGTAATAATTAAGTGAAATTTATTTATTAAAAATTATTAAAAATTTCATTCCATTATTTGCATACTAAATAAAGTATTCATTTATTCTTATTGTATATTAAACATAATAACAGAGTTTTTCATTCCTTTTTCGTAAAGTGTTGATGGGTATATAATTGTGTCTGTGAAATCAGTATATGCCTTGGAAATTCCTCAGCCGTTGGTCTGCATAGGTGGCAGGGGATGCAGGAGTAATCACTTGGGATGATTGACGTGGCATGCTATCCACCGTGGATTGCTACCACATCCGGCCAGATCCTGCAACTAAACCACGACCATTAATCACTGAGAATCGGACAAAAGAAGCTGGACAAATCATAACCTCATACTCACTCTCCCGAACGAGCAACACTAATCTAGACCCTTTACGATGAATGTTATACATTTTGTCGTTATCATAACACGAGTGAGAAAAAAAAATCTCGAGTTCTATCAATTTTCTCGAGTAATTTTTTTTAAGAGGTGAGAAAAAAACCATCCATTTCAGCCATGAATACAAAGGAAAATGTTATATACACATTTATATATATACATATGAATTTAATTTTTTTAAGTATTTGTTAAGCAAGACATAAACGATTCATATTAACATAATATATATATTTTAAGAGATATTATTGTTAGTAGCTATGTAATCTAGTAGAAAATATTATTCCATATATGCACACTCTTTGGACAACATTCTCTATTTTATTTTTTATCTTAAACATTCTTCCATAACTTGAGATTATCTTCATTTATAATATTATATATAAATCAATTCTAAGTTTATAATTAAGACATAAATTGAAATCACAAATTTTGTTTTTGATTTATTTTTTTTTTATATTTAAATGAGTTGTAAGATTGAAATTGTAAATACAAGATAAAAAATAAAAAATATGAGCATATACACAAATATATTATTTTATATAATATTTTTATGCACAATTTTATTGTAGTATATTCATCAAAATATATATAAAAAAAATAGATAAAATATTATAAATTAATTTATTTATATTTTTTTAAACAATAAAAAAGAGTGAAGAATAAGTTAGAAGAACAAGACAGCAGATTTTTATTGGTGAGCAGGAATTATCATCCGCGTGTCACTGCAGGATTGGTCGGCTCACAGCAGCCTCAAGTAAGCAATCACTTAACAGTTATAAATACAGAGAGGGGGAGTGCTTGAGTGGTAAAGAGGCGCATTAAGGAGAAGCTAAGAGAGGGGATAAGATAGTAACAGTGGTGAAGAGTGTGGTTGCTTGCTGAAGCGAAGAAACAATGGCGGCTTCTGCAACTCTTCTAAAGTCATCCCCAGTTCTTGAAAAGTCTGAGTGGGTCAAGGGCCAGAGCCTGCGCCAACCTTCAGTTTCTGTTGTTCGTTGCAGCCCCATCACCGCCCCCTCAGCACTCACCATTAGAGCTGGTTCCTACGCCGATGAGCTCGTCAAGACCGCGGTATGTTACCAAAGCTCTGATTTTGGGGTGTTTGAATTCACTATAAGAAAAGTACTCAAATTTTTTTAGGCATAAAAGGAAAAGTAGAAACTATAATTGAAAGTAATTATTTTAATACTTAAAACTTGATTGAATTGACTTTTTTTAAAAAATATTTTTGAAGCATAAAAGTGAAAATAAAAACTAAAAATAAATTTTTTTAACTTTCAGAAGTTTGCATGTCTTCTACTTCTGTATTCTTAAATGCATTTTAATGCATACTTTGGTCAGAAGCATTTTTTTAATTTTTAAAATTGTTTTTATTTGTTTTTAGAAATTAATTTAAATAGTTTAAAATTAGAGATAATTAGGACTCTTTTTTTTTATAAAAGGACTTCTAGCAAAATAATAATAATAAAGAACAATTCAAAGAGGCTCTAACATGTTCATCTTTCTTGCAGAGGGAATGGCTTCTGCTTTTGCATGGTTATGACCTGCTTTTAATGTTTTTCTTTTATAATATTGAAAGCTTCTGGTGATATGTTATAAAATATCTCACAAATGAAAAGTAATTAGAGCTTGTTCATAATGGCTTTAAAAAATGTACTTTTGTTAGTTTTTATAAGTACTTTTTCCATAGAGTGAATGAGTTCAGCTTTTGCATGCGTATAACCTGCTTTTTTAACTACTAAAAGCTCTTTTGGCAATTTAAAAAAAAAAAAGCCGATCCAAATTAATAACCAAATAAACTTGTTCAAGCAAGCATGCAAGAAATTTTGTGATTTCTCTTATACTAAGCAAAGATACTTTGTGTGCACAGAAAACTATTGCCTCTCCAGGGCGTGGTATCTTGGCCATGGATGAGTCTAACGCTACCTGCGGGAAGCGTTTGGCCTCAATTGGGCTTGAGAACACTGAGGCTAACCGCCAAGCATACCGCACCCTTCTTATCACAGCTCCTGGCCTTGGTCAGTACATCTCTGGTGCCATTCTCTTTGAGGAAACTCTATACCAATCCACAACTGATGGCAGGAAAATGGTTGATGTCCTCACTGAGCAAAACATTGTCCCCGGTATCAAAGTCGACAAGGTAAGCTACTCGAAAATTTCAGCCTTTGATTCATTGTTCAAGTCCCATAGATGAGTGAATGTAGCTCAAATTTACTTCACATTGAGCTGTGCTGTGCTTTGACACAAACTGGTTTAAACCAAGAGCTTAAGCTCTTAGGTGATGACCCGAGAATAGTTTTATATTATTGACTACTTTGCAGCCATGTTTGATAAGTTTTGCACATAGATATGTATATGGGTGTAGGATCTGCAGACACTCTGAATTGATAATCACCATCTATTATGTTTATGAGGATGGGGAGAGTGAGTCTATGTGACAGTAACTATGTTAATACGTGGTTTACATGATGAGAACAATAGGGTTTGGTTCCCTTGGTTGGTTCCAACGACGAGTCATGGTGCCAAGGTCTTGACGGTCTTGCCTCTCGCTCAGCTGCATACTACCAGCAAGGTGCTCGTTTCGCCAAATGGTGAGTGAATCCATGAATTCCTATTATGAGTTTATACAGGAATTCTTATTCTTTACATAATTTGAAACTTAACTTGTATTTGTTGAATCAATTAGGCGTACCGTTGTGAGCATCCCCAATGGTCCCTCTGCTCTGGCAGTCAAGGAAGCAGCTTGGGGTCTGGCTCGCTATGCCGCCATTTCCCAGGTGAGAAAGCCATTGAAATTACTACAAGAGTAAATTCTAAGCCTTTATCTAGCTAGTTAACTGCTTTTGATTTGATACATGTTTGAAGAATGAAGAGTGGTTTTGTATTGCTTGATTTCGGATTCGTTGCAGTTGCATATTTGGCAATGTGGAATGACAAGGATTGTTGGATGGATCGATAGGCATATAATCTTATACTGTTCGATCTATCTAATAGCCCTGTCATGCCACGTCCTCAGTTATGTCACTATAGTAACCGCAGTGAATCTAAATTCGTATTGCTTTACTACCGATTCTAATGGGAAAAGTTTTGTCATTTAATGGTTTAGGACAATGGGTTGGTCCCAATTGTGGAGCCAGAGATCTTGCTGGATGGTGAACACAGCATTGACAGGACTTTCGAAGTGGCTCAGAAGGTGTGGGCTGAGGTTTTCTTCTACCTTGCCGAGAACAATGTCACGTTTGAGGGTATACTCCTCAAGCCTAGCATGGTTACTCCAGGAGCTGAGTCCAAGGAGAAGGCTTCTCCTGAGACAGTTGCTGCATACACCCTCAATCTCCTTCACAGGAGAATCCCCCCTGCTGTCCCTGGAATCATGGTATGTGCCAACAACATTGTTCAACTCCTAAGTTTCCCTCATAGGCTTATGTTGTTTGGATTGTTTTTATCTTCCAAAAGTGCTTTTGACAGAAAGAAAAGCACTTTTGCGTAATTTTTGAGTATTTCTATTGGTTTTTGAAGAAGCACATTTAAAACCTAAAAACATTACTTATAGTATAAGTGGAGAGTGGTTCTAGAAAAGTAGCAGAAGGTGGCTTTTGCTTCTCTTTGTTTTTCTTAAAAGCACTTATTTAAAGTCAATTCAAATGTGCTCATAGTCCTTTGTTTACTGACAAATGTATCAATACGCAGTTTTTGTCTGGTGGGCAATCTGAGGTTGAAGCAACCTTGAACTTGAATGCGATGAACCAAAGTCCCAACCCATGGCATGTGTCTTTCTCATATGCCAGAGCCCTCCAAAACACTGCCTTGAAGACATGGGGAGGCAGACCAGAGAATGTGAAGGCAGCACAGGATGCACTCCTTCAACGCGCCAAGTCCAACTCTCTTGCTCAGCTCGGAAAGTACACCGGCGAGGGTGAATCCGAGGAGGCCAAGAAGGAATTGTTCGTCAAGGGCTATACCTACTAAGCCGGTTTGTATTGAAGCGATAAGCCGAAGCAGCAGCAGCAGCAGTAACAGAATATGGTGAAGAACAATGGCAATGGCAGACTAATTTGTCTAAAATGTGTGATGCTTTAGTCTTGAAGACTATTTTTGTTCATGATTACATGCACTTAAACTTCTTGCTAATGAGTTAGAAATCGTGTACTTAAATATGCATATCATCATATGTTAAAAATTAAAATGCTTTAATCTCAGTAGTTCAATATCCCATCCTGCATTATACGCAAAAAGGTCGGTCAAGTTCACATAGCAAGTTGAAACGACAGTGTTTTTATCAGTAATATTGATATTGATGCCATTTCCAAGCAAGAACCCTATGATCCTATTTTCTTAAAAGGGTAGGGTTCTCCCTACATTGTGTTCACTTCTTCTGTGATGCAATGTCAGATGATCCCAGATTTCACGGTATGTGAACATGGGCTAACATGACTTAAGATGAATCAACTAGCAAAACTCAACGCGGCACTCCATGAGGAGGTTCTACTATGATGGCTGATTCTGCTTTTCTCCTTAAGAATGAAGTAAGTGTTAGATGTAATATAAAAGTTTAAATTTTTGAGAAATTTAAATTTTTTGCAATTGATTGGTGTCAGCCATTAGATAAGACTATAACTACAATGTAGTCAACAATAGTTCTCCATCCAATAGCTGGCACCAACAACTGCACAGCAGTAGAGGATTGAGTTGAATTGATTCTTAACCACAAGTGTATATAGTACAGGTAACGCAAATACTAATGGACCTAGAGTAGTTGCAGCTAAGTCCACATCAACATTTCCCTTTTCCTTTTGTTGTTCTGGTGGGATTTGGATATCTAAGAGGTTACTACTGAGCAATAACTGCAGGAGATTTAGGTCCATTTTGGTGGGTTTCTTTTCCTAATGGAAACTAAGCTTCAATTAAAATCCTTAGAAAGTAATCAGAGTCAGTCACTTTAGTTTGTAGTCTGCTTGTTATAGGTAAGCAGAGGGACGACAAATAGCAAGAACAACTTCATTAAAATTTAGTAGCACAGACCCATCAAGTGAGAGACATTGTGTTGGTACACTTTTAAATTTTATCTTAGAATAAACTTCTCAAAAGGATTAATGCAACTTTCAGAATCTTTATAATATAGGGATGAATGTATTTTGGAAAGTTGTGGATTCTTAATTCAATCATTATGCAAGACCCAGGAGTGAAAATCAGCAGTTCGGGAACATCTGCAAATATAAAAATAAACGAAAGCCATAATCAATAATTTCTCAGAAAATAAAGAATCTGAAAATGATAACTAGGTGACTAATAACTCAGAGTGCAAGATGAGCCTGGTAAAGATCATTGATTCTAAGAGCCGTACCGCGTAGAAGTTTCATCTGTCTACTGACATGTTAAACAGCAATTCAGATTCCCAATTACTGAGAAATGGCATTCTTACAATGGCTAAAATACCAGAAAAATGCAAAAATAATAAAATATTAATCATTTTATTGATGTTTCAAAACTATTTACCAAAATATTGTCATTTTGTGTTTCAATTGAATAATGCCAATCAGTTTGGTGTCTTTAAACTACAGAGTAAAATAGAAATATTTTGATAAATAATTTCTAAACAACAATAAAACAGTAAATAGTTATTATTTTTACATTTTTCTGGTATTTTAGCCTCTTACAACACTAGATAACAAAACATTATTCCCTCACAAAAATCTCAAATTGATTTCATGTAATTAGTAATGTGTTATGCCAATTTATGAGATCAGCATCCTCTAAACACATTTTTTCTTGTAGTGATTATGGTCCATGCATCATACACAAATCGGAGTTAACCCATGGTATGAGTTGTACCTTTATTACTTCTCAGGCTCTCTTTTGAAGGATTCTACTGGTACAACACTTGTAGATTCATTCTTATTGCCACTTGAAATATACATACCATGTTCCTACAGTGAAAATAGATCATTTTTTACATTTAAGCTAAACCAAGCATCAGAACCCAGTTTCTGCATACTTGAGAAACCATGCAATGAGGGTTAGAATTAGAAATACAAAACAGCACCAAAACAGAGAAATCAAGTTAATATGGACATTGGAGAACAATTACCTGGTTGTTTGATGTTGGTCCGTTTAACCGCTGTGGCCTAGTATTTAGATCGATTAGATTTTTTTCCATTTTTCCGTGACCATCAATATTATTTTCTAGCATCGGAACAGTTGAGCCTCTGTGATTCTGCTGACCATCTCTTGTTTTTAGCTTAAGAGGCTGACTTTGGTCCATCTTTAATTCTTTTTGATCAGCAAGTTGAAGCCCTAGTTCGTCCAATCTGCCATGTTTGTCACCTGGAAACTACAGGGGCAAAAAGGTCATGAGACAACATGTAAATTTCAGAATGTCTAGGAAGTTTGAAACTTTCTTGTAGTGGGACACAGACCTCAACTCTCTGTCTCAGTAGAAGATATCTTTCATGTGTTCTTTTACCACCAACATGTACAATCATATCGCATTGCAGACACAGTGAACTGCCGTCTATCTCACAGTAAAAGAAAGCTACAAACAAATTTCCACCAGAAGGGAGAAAACTAAGTCTCATACAGTATTTGACAATGCACAACCTTGCAAAAGAAAATCTTCAGTACCAGGTGCATTTTCACATATGTCACAGCGTGGAACATCGGTGGGGGCAGCAAGCCCAACCCGCACATGCCTACTTGCAAGTTTGTTACACATATGGACCTGAAACTCCAATGTGAACCACAAAAACAAAACATTAATAAAAGAACAAAGAACGTATGAAATATGGTACTTTTATTAACTTCACAAAAAGTACAGATTCAGCACAAGCAAGTGGGCCTCTGTAACTACTACAACGTCTAGCAAAATTTGTGGAATTCACATGTAAGATGTGTTGACATAAGAAAGAACCACGAAGAGACTAGACAGTATTTTCGAATGGCTGGTGCAAACTTTTAATTTTATGTGACTCCCAACTCCAATTTTGAGATGGCAATTTTATGTTTTTCAATCTCCATATTAAGCCACTACAAAATGATTCGGAACCATTCAACATGAAAATGGCCCAGAAGCATAGTCTTAATGCAGAAGAGAGACAGTGAATGGAACAGAATAAAGGTAAAATCGGACATATACCCTAGAGAACAAGGTAAAAGGCACACTTTCAGCTGGATCATGTTTAACAAGAAGTCATTAAATACATCAATAACAAGCAACATCCAAAATGATGGTACATGTAAAACGAAAAATACCATGTGGATCTAAGAAAGGGCCGAGCACAGTAATCATTTAACAACTCATGAGAGAGAGGAGCCGTATCAGCTATAGACTGAACAATAAATGATGGAAACAGTAAAGGTTGCCCCTCAATGTTTGAAATACATATATTGATTCATGGATGAGGCTGTTTCAACGATATCTGAAATAAGAGTATGAAAGCAACTTCTGGTTTGAACTGCTCCTCCAATCACAATCTGAGTAAAGCAACTCGAATTTGAACTGCTCCTCCAATCACTAGTCTTTCTCCAGAGGAACTACCAGCACAAAAAATTCAACTCTTGGAGCAAAGCCTTAAATCTTATCGCTTATTAAAGAAAAGAAGAATACCCAACAAAAAATTCCTTGTTCTTGATTAATGGAAGGAACGAAAACATCAGAATCGCAAGAAAATACCTTTGAATTTAGAAATCTATTCATAAAACAGATTATGGGTCAATAGTTGAATTCAGATTCAATCAAGCCAAGATCAAAAGCACAACCTTTTCGTCGCATGCACGGCAAAGAGCAGCCTCGTCGGCGGCGCAGAAGAGGATTGCAGCGGCACTCTCACACACGTCGCAAAGCGTTCGCATTGTTTCTTCTACTTTTATGATTATGTCTTCACATGTCCAGCTTTGCCATTCTTCAATGCTTCAATTTCTTCGATTTTCTTTGTTGATTTCTCTTCAGTTTTGAATTTTACAAAGCAAAACGTTCTGGGTATTTAGCAAACAGCAATAAGAAGATAAGGAAGAAATGGTGAGAAAGCAGAAGAACAAGGAGACAATTGGACTTTGTGAGTAAACTGCGGAAAGCAGAGTATCAATGCTGGTCGCCTATTCGCTGATGATTATAATTTTATCGACTTCTTGTTGATGACGGCTTTGAGCTTCCTATTCTGGCGTAAGGGCAAAACCGTAAAATTGTGGAGCCCTCTCCTTTTACCTTTTTCATTTTCCTTTCTTTTCATTTTCCACTAACATATTAATCAAATGAAATTAATAACTTTCCTTGTTTAAAATTTTAATCATTACACATTAAAAAATTCTAAATTAGTCGAGTGAACTTAGACAGAATCTCGCTTTTGATAATTTATAAATTTAAACATTATTTATTTTTTTAAAATAAATTAAATTTAAATCTTTTATAATTTTAAATTTTTAGATCATCGATCTGGTGCAATATAAATTAAAGTAAAGACTTTAACAAAATCTCAAAGTGAGAATTCTTGTAGTGATTTCGGTTTTGTCAGCTTTCAAACCAATACTTCGGGTTTTTTTTTTTTTTTTTTTTGCAATTTCAACTATGTTAAAAAAGAAAAGATGTTTATTTTTAATTAAACAAACAAATATGTCTAATCACAAAAATACTTCTAATCAATCAAATACAATTCATAAAATGTAGAACAAATAACCTATAATTATTACATATGATGTTAAAATTATTAATTTTAATGTCAAATAACATGTCTTAAATGAAAAACAGAAAGAAAAAGAAGCATAAATATGTTTTCATTGAATTATATAAAATTACTAACATTATATATGTAATGTATATATATATATACACACACATTTAAGAGATTATAGAAATTTAGAATTTTTTGAAACCACTAAATTATTATTTGGCAAACGGAGATATTAACTTATTTAGAAAATTATATCTTATTAATTTGGAGTTTGTTTGGTAAAACAAGTTAATAGTTGGATAGTTTTGAAGCTAGTTGAAGACTATAATTGAAAATTTATTATTGTATAACTAGCTGATTGAATTAGAACTATTTGATAAAACTAATTATATAATTAACTGAAATGTAAAATATGTTAAATAATTTTAAAAATATGTAATATTAAATATATTTTATTTTACTTATTTTTAAAATTTATTATTAATAAATTAATTATATAATTAAATATTTATTTTTATTTATTTATTTTGAACTAATTAATTAAATAGAACCACAGGAGAAGAGAAAAGGAGGAGAGAAAAAAAAAAAATGAGGTCCCGTAAAAGAAGAGAGTAAGTAAGTTAATTACGTGAGGAGTAAATATCATTATTTGTTGAAAAAGTTAATGGTAAAAATGAGATTATATTATTAATAACTGATATTCCAACTAATTTTTTAACAAATAATTTTTAAAAGTTATAATTTTTTTTTATTTGACCAATATCAATAAGTTAGCTTTTAAAAATTATAATCTATTTTTTTTCAAACACCCTCTTTGGAATATGTTTGAGAAAGGTAGCTTTTTAATTGTTCAAATAAAAAAAAAAAAAGAGTAAGTTAATTGTCACATAAAAAATAGAAAGATAAATTAATTGGTTTTTATAAAAATTTTGGTATAAATGATCGGTTTTCAATATTATATTAAGTATTGATTAAATTAATTAAAAATATAAAAATATATTTATTAAATTTTAATTATATTTTTAAAATTAAAATTAAAATTTTTTAATTAAACTAAAACAATCTCAAATTAATTTATTAACATGCATAGTGGTAAAAAAATAGGTAAATTAAACGGCGATTAAAAAATTTGTTAAATTAATTGTGATAAAAATAGGTAAATTGATACCCATGGTTAAAAAGAAAAAGTATATCCAATCAAAAAGGAAAAAATAAATTAATTAATAGTAGTAACAAAAACACTGAAAAGGGAGTGGCAAGGAACATCGCTCCCGTTGACGGCGACTACCATTTTATTGCCGCAGCAGTAGTAGGCAAACATACGCAGTGTTGAATCCGGCGACTTGCTTTGCTGTCCCGGCCGCCGCGACCGCCGTAAAATACCGGGACCTCATCTCTGGTAGTGGCGGGCGTGTGCATCCATGGCTTGGTGGCCCCCCCACCGGACCCCAACCTCTTTGCTCGTGTTCTCTCAGGTAGACACCTAGCTTCCACTTACGTGACCAATGGCCATGTCATTTTTCTCATCGCATTGGAAAAATACCGAAAATTTTCTATTTTTCCTTCTCAAAATCTTAATTAATCACATTTTAAATTTATTAATTTAATTTATTATACATCAATATCTATATCAGGATTTCCCTTAAATTTATTATTATTAACAGTAACTTCTGAATTTAGGAGTGATTAAAACATTTAAAAAATGAAATTAGGAGTGATTAAAACATCTAAAAAATGTTTAAAAAATTTAAAATAAAAAATCACTTTAATAAATTTAAAGTATAAATAATTAAATTAATTAAAATTTAAATATAAATAAATAAAATAATATTTAACTCAAAAATATATCAACAAATTTTTATCCTCTAACACAATACTGGTGCATAAATAAAGTTTAGTTATGACTTTAGGGGCCATTAGATACATGAATTTGGAGCTACGGAATGAGTAAAGAAATCCTTTCTCTCATTAAACATATTTGGTTTGCACTATAAAATTGGTATACCCATTCCTTAGGGGATCCACTTAAGCTAAAAGAAGCCTGCATTCGATTCCCTCATTTCCACAAAGTAATGCTACTATTCTCCAAGGAATCTGTTTTATTGGAACGAGAAATTTTGTTTTTTTTTTTATATATATTATTATTAATTTTAAAAAAGTTTTATATTTTAAATTAGATAAAAAAATTATATTTTAAGTTAAAAATAAAAAGTAAATTTTATCAATATATTTTTTTGGTTAGCGATTTGATTCAATTTGTAATTTAAATAATTTTTAATTCACTAAAATTAAATCCAACTATATATTATTATAATTAAAAATACATTATATTACACAATTTTTATACATAAATCACATATTTATTATAATTAAACATATATTATATTATTATTTATATAAACAATTACAAACTTCACTCACTTAAAAGGACAAGTTTACACTAAATGTTTGCTAATTACCATCAAACAAAAAAAAAAAAAAGGACAACATACTATACAAAACACAGTCAAAAATACAAGTGGAACGATAGAATTGAATACTTAAAATAAGATATTCTATTCTTCTTAATAATAATGGGAAACAATTTTAGGTTTGGGAAGTTGTAAACTATCTAAAAAGTATTTGCTAAAAATTCTCCTCAAGTGAATTAATAGGTAATTTTTTTTAAAAAAAATTGGACCATCAAATTACTTAATCTAATCTAACCAAATTATAAATGAATGATTTAATTTAGTTTGATTTTATTTTTTCTTTAAAAAATCTGAGAATTTAAACTAAATCATATCGTAAATATTTGAATAGTTTAATTTAAGACAGTCTTAAAAATTGAACCAAATCATTCCGTGTTTACACCTTATTATCATGGGTTTCCATTGTTTCATATTGTTTGATATGATTTTTGGTCTAGTTTTAGTAATTTTAATGGAAATTTCGTATCTAGTAACATTTCCCTATTTTTTTTTAGGTGAAGCCCTACCCATTTTTTAGAAAAATGTACTTAATTCAATATATATTTTTAATTGTAAGGGTATTCTAGTGTTATATTTGTTTATTATCTCATTCCTTCAAATTTGGATCATATCCTAGTTAAACTTAAAGGTAAATATTTTTTAATTTTTAAAATTTATTTTTTA
The DNA here is from genome assembly GCA_022379115.2 of Bauhinia variegata. Taxonomy (NCBI): domain Eukaryota; kingdom Viridiplantae; phylum Streptophyta; class Magnoliopsida; order Fabales; family Fabaceae; genus Bauhinia; species Bauhinia variegata. The sequence continues at coordinate 14,321,382 of CM039438.1, forward strand.
TTATTTTGTTTTGATAAACCAACAAGTCAATCACCTTATATCTGAAGAAGCAAATATGGGTGGACACAAGAAAAAAGGGGCAGAATTTTTGTCCTAATCCCTCGTCAACCTTTGTTCGAGACAAAAAAAAAAAAATCATATTTGAATCTTATTTACAATTTGATTATCACACTCATAATTTGTAAAATGTTGTCTCAATTTTATCTTAATTTTGTCCTAAATATTATTATCTCATCCCATTTTAATCTTTGTCTTGTTATTAAATATATAAAATAATATTTTAATTAATTTATTCATATATTTTTAAATATATATTAAGACAAAACATAAAAAAATATTTTTATTATTAAACTAAAACAAGATAATATTTAAAATAAAATCAGGACTAAATTAGAATAGAACTTTCTCAGTCCTAGTCTTATCTTGACTATCATTCGAGGTGCAAGATTTTGTTTTAGTGCATAATGAATCAATGAATTAATTACCAATTAAAATTTCCTTGATACGATTCAAATTTTTCAAAATTAAAACAAGTGTTCAAACACCAATTTTTTTGTTTTTTATGGAGAAAATTTCTTTCTTATTCTAATTTTAAAAAAAAAATCTTTACATTTTAAATTTAATAATTTATCATATTTTAAACTTAAAATAAAAGTAAATCTTTTGTATAAATAAAAAATATTTTAATAAAATTTATTATTATTTTTAATTAAAAATATAAGAATTTATTTTTTTAAATTTAAAACATTAAAAAAAATTATTAATATTATTAAAAAAAATTAAAAAAAAAAAAACAAAACTAATGAAATGTAGATGATAAAGTGGAAGCTAATGAAGCAAAATGACAAGAAAGATTTGGTGAAAAAGGTTGTCGAGGTGCTCCCACTTGCGGAGAGCCACAAAAGATTCCAGGCTGAGTGTCTTATGAAAGCAACACTACAGAATCTCAGCCACATGTTTTATTACCTGCCTCCTGCCAGGGAAGCGTGTGAACGAGGGAAATACAACAAACCAACCATAACAAGTGTATAAATTTTCTTTTTTTTTTAAAAAAAAAATGCACTTTACTTTTTTTTATTAAGGCATTTGAGTACTAATAAAAATGCTTAAAAATAAATTTTTCACATAAATAATAAATTTTGAATTTATGTAGGAAAAATCTTTAAAAAAATTAAAACTTTATATTATGTATATTTTGTCTTTAAAATTTTTAAAAAATATATTTAACTCTTCAAACTCTTAAAATATGTATAACTCTAGTTTTTATTAAAAATTTGATAAAAAAAAATTATATGTATCTTACTAGTTTCTTAATTTTAACTTATTGTTTCTATTTATTTATCATAAAAAAGACGTTAATAGGGAAATTGTGTTATACAACTATTTTTTTTTATTAAACTTTTAATCAAAATCAAAGTTTAAAAATAATATATATATATATATATATATATATATATATATTAAAAGTTTAGAGAGAAGTGCACATTTTGAAAATTTTAAATGTAAGACACATAGAAGACACAAAGTTTAAAAGAATTTTTAAAATTTTTCCTTATATATTATGCCCTTATAAATTGTATCAATATTTGTGGGCATATCTTATCTATTTTTTCTATGGTCTATTCTTGACACAACCATGTTAAATAATTGTAACTTAACGTGACAAGAGTTATTACACAGGGATTGATATATTTATATGAGCATATTTATTCTAATATTATGATATAATTCATATTTCCACATTATCAAATTAATGAACTAAAATAAGAATATTATTTATTTTTATTATATTTATTGTATTATGTTGTTTAAATCAATTGTTTTAATATATATTAAGTAATTCAAACTAAAATGAAATAAATTCTCTAAGTTTTTGATAAAGTATTTTTCTTTTATACTCCATCTATTTAATTAAAAACCCAAAAATGTGAGTGAAGAGTCAAGGGGCTTTTTGTGGGACTTGCACTTATTAGAACCATAAAAAGCGTTTTTAGATGTGTCATGAAAGCACCTTCCAATGCAATCTTATCCACATGTTCTGGTAAGGCTACCAGTTTCTGCAGCCCCACCCTTTATTTTTACCAGATTCTGCCTTTTTTCCTTTTCAACCATTTTTTTATCTTGTTCTCCATTTGAACCTTCCTTTCTTTCATTTGATAAAAAAGAACAATAAGCCACAAGATGCTTTCTGCAAATTGCAGAAATAGGTTTTTCATTTATTTATTAATTTTTTTTTATCATTATCCTCCTCTTGTCATTATCTGGTAAAATTTTTAATAACAAGCTTAAATAAATGGATAAATACTATTGAGTGATGTGGACTAATAAGTTGTAGATATGTGTGTGATTATAGATCCTGGATTTAAGTATGCACCGTTGTTAAATGCACATGATGTTTCAATAGCAAGATCCACAACCTTAGCTCACGGTGGACTATTAAGTAACTACCTCTCTATTTACAACCTGACACTAAAGTAACAACCTTAATATTTTCATAAGTTTCAAATTTTCATCATATACATTATTGTTAATTAATTTTTTATGAAAATTTTGGTGTGGCAACAAAATAAATTCATTTAAATTTCTAGAAAATAAAATAATGAATGATTATTTTTTATTTTAGTTTTATCTTACTTTACATTAAAAGTGAGATTAATTTCATTCAATGATAAAAAATAATTATGATTATTTTTCCTCTCATTATGTATTACATAATAAGTGCACAAACCCACAAAGACTTTTTAGTTATTAAATTCAATTTGCTTACTAACTAAGTCACGTCGTATTAGTTTAAGTTGTTTTTGTTTTGGTATTGATAATGCCTAATAAATATTTTCTCCATTTTATAATATGTGTTATTTAATATTTTTGCACAAGTATTAAAAAATTATTAATACATTTAAAATTTATCTTATTTTAACTAAATTGCTCTTATTTAATCTATTTGTTAACCATACCACCAACTTTTATTATCTTATTAAATGAAAATATATAAGGAATAAAAAAAACTTAACAAAATTTTGAAAATCTAAAATAACACATATTTTGAAACAAAATAAAAATGTTAAAACAACACATATTATAGAATGAAAGAGTACATTACTCTTATCATAAAAGACTAAAATACCCTTGTTGTAGTAAAAAGATCAAAATGCTCTTACTTGGGAAGTCATTCATTTTCTCCCTCATAAGCCATAGCTAACATAGCATTGAACCACAAATGTCAAACATATTTCCTTAGAAAGAAATGCATAATAATTTGAATATGCAAAAATCTTTGTTAAAATTAAAAGGATAACAATTTAGATACAACTAGATAAATCAGCTCATTTACCCTCATTTTAAGGTTGGGCTAAACAATAGAAAATATTGGCAAAAAATTATTGAGGCAAGACCGAGCTAGCCTAAAATCCATTTTTAATTTAAATTATTTATTTTTATGAATTCATAAATATTTTTATTATTTTTATCATAAATAATGAACAGAAAAAAAATTACAAAAAGTCAGTACTAAGCCAACCTTACCCAAAATTTGCTTTGAGCCGGGTCAGACATGCAGTCCGAAGCTCAGCTTTGTTGCAGAGATTTCTTTTATCACCATCAAAAGTTCTATTCTAACTCCCAGATTTTTTTCAAATGAAAAAACTGTACCATTTAAACTTTTTTTTTTTTTTTTTCCCTTTCTCTCACCTCAAACTTTGTAGGCTTTTTGATTATTTAATAATCCATAATTTAGCAAGTTGTGTTTTAAGTTTTTGAATTATATATTTTCTCTTTTAGTTCTTATTATAAGGTGTAATTAATTAAGTTAAGCATATTAATAAAATTAGTTAATTTTATTTTTTAAAAGATTTTACAACATTACAATTTTATCCTTAATTAATATCACTTATCATTAACAAAAAATTAGAAATAAAAATGATTAAAGTATTTATTAAGCACAAATTACAAAAAAAAAATAAAAATTAATGCTTCATTAAAATTATAAAATATCTTATAAAAAAACTTTTAAAACCTTTTAGAATATGTCTTATAAGGGTTTAGAGTTTAAGGACTAGAGAGAGTAATTCATAAGTATTACTGATATATAAATCCTTGATTATGTATAATCCTTAATTGTTATATAATTTATAATGTTGTTTTGGACATTATAAACTATATATAATTGGTAAGTGTCACCTAATATTTTAAATATAATCCATAATTATTATGTATAATCCAGGTGAGAAGAAGGGAAAGGGGTATAAATACTTACAAGGGCAATTTTATTATTTTAATAAAAAATAGAAAAGTTCAGAATGAGAATAGAAATTCTTTGGGTGTTAAAAGAAATTGCCTGTTGCATGGGTTCAGATGAGCCTGATTTCTATTAGGTTACTATAACCTTTACTGGGCCTACTTGATGATAAACTATGTTTGAAGTCCAAATTTTTAGGGGAACAATTTTTGCACCCAACTTTTTTTTTTTATGTCAAATTACCAAAACACCCATCGGGCTAATTTTCAATTCTAGAAACTGGTCACTCCTTACAGTTTCAGAGTTTCAATTGTAGCAAATTTTCAGAAGAATTTTTTTTAATAGTTCCAAAATTTGCAAAATCTAGAATTGTAAGAAAATCAATTTTCGATCATTTAATTATTTCCGGAATTGAGTAAATATGATTCTTGAGAGGGCAACTTTCTTTTTACAAGATCAAGCTCAATGGATCGAGTCAAATTTGAAGAGCAAGTGTCAAATTTGGGTATTATGGGATAAAATGGTCATTCCTCCTTACTCAGAGGTCAAATTAAGTTGATTTTTGAGGTGCTGGAAAGTTACGGCATATGATACCAACTTTTTATGTTTGTGTATTGAGTTAATTCTATCTACCCTCTTAAAGGTTCAAATGGTTCATAAAGTTTAAATTCGGAGAAAACCCATCTTATTAGGGCTGAGTGCAACTCACATAATTTTTTTTTTTTTTATCATAGATAAAAGAGAATGAGATATATATAAAAATTTTAATTTGCGATCTTAGGTAGGGATAGCACTCTGTCCCTGATCTTTACTAAGGACTCGTAGAGAATTTTTTTCATTTTCAATGAAAAATTGTTATTTTTTTATTTTAAACTTGTAATAATATAAATTTAAATCAAAATAATACAAACTAAACAAGTTTCACATCCTAATTTATGAAAAATTATAGAAATATCTCTAATAATATATATAGCTTTTATTTGATGAGATGGCAGAAAACTGAGCATGGATTTCTTCTTCCTTGCAATTCTTAGGAAGGCTGAATTCTTTCCTGAAACGTTGCCGTTTAGGAGGATCAATGGGCCTTTCTCCCCAGATTACCAAACTCCCCTTTTCAGGTTTAACATGTATTTGTTCTCTCTCAAAACCTGCTATGTAAACAAACACAATAAAAGAGGGCGACATTAACCAATCAGACAGTAAAGTTTCCCATTGACACAAACTAAAATAAGAACCACTGAGTGTGTGGATGAGCTAATATGTTATTTTAACTTATCAAAGACTTGATCACAAGCCATCATAGAATTTTTTTTATTACTTCTCTAGATCTAATCAGCTCAAAATGGATTTGAATTTTATTGCAGTTACTGTTCTACAATAATAACTTTCAAATTATTAAGTGAAACTACAATTATAGTAGCAGTTTTATCTAGTAGTTAAGAAATTATTATTGTTGAATAATAATTATCTAAAATTTAAATTCGTTTAAATCTAAATTAATTAGCATTCATCATAGTGTTAGAAATTGATATTTTTCAAAGAGAAAGACACAGGAGAAAAAGAAATCCATAACATTTACCCCGTAAATATATGTGAAGAACATCTTGTGTTTGCTCTCTATACCATTGATATGAAGGTTCAAAATCCTCGTAGATGCCAGCACCTGCAAGTTTGTTTCCCATTTTAAATCAGGAAAATTGAAACGATGTAATTTGGTTCAAGGAATTGATTGTGGAAGTGACAAGAACGTAATTTATAATCTCTTATACAACCCATTTAGCTCACAGTTAAATAAAGGCCAGCCCAAGCCCATCTAATGCAAGAAAATTGCAAAATTTAAAATTGGGTACAAGGAGTTTACCCAGGTTAGAGATTCAGCTAATCATGGCCATAAATTAGTTAGAAGCTAGATCAAGTAGTTAGAAACATATTGAAATTCTTCAATTTGTGGTTAAGATTCTTATGAATCAGCAATAACTTTAATTAAGAAAAGCATAAAAAAGCTTATCTGCTCACTCTTCTTAATCATTATATTCCTTAAAGTTTAAAGTAACGCTTTCTTATGTTCTACTCCAAAGCCTTTGGATTGAATTGAATAACATCTAAAAAGGGAAAGATGACAACACATAATCATCACTTCTTTTCTTTTTTATTTTTTTTCCCTTATTGTTACTTCTGGATTTATCAAGTCTAATTCCGGTATAACTCAATCTAAAATAGCATGATAAGATTAAAATTATTAACATAATCTTAAAATTTTAGTTAGTAAGCAAACTGAACTTAACAATTAAGAAATTTATGTAATATTAAGAATTTGTACTCTCAAAAAAAATTTTAAAAAAATAACAATAATTACTCAATTCTTCGAATGAAATTAGTTATATATTTAATATAGGATAAAAATATAAAAAATAAAAGTTGAATAAATAAATGTATCTAATTCCCACACTTACTCTCTATCACTTTTGCTACTTAAATTACACACTTAAGCATTGGAATGAACCCCATACACAATTTGTTTTGTCCTTTTGCTCTTTACATGTTAGACCTAAAAAGCAAAATCTTAAGCTCTGGGGTGGCTTGCACCAAACCCTGTTTTGCTTGAAGAATCCGTATCTGCTCTAGATCTAAATTCTTTGCTTGAGATATGCTTCATGTTATATAGTTTACTAATTTAATACATGCAATTAATGCATGAGTGCCACAATGGAAAGCACCAAGGTTTAGAACTCATGAGGTGCTTCCTCCATTCTACCAGAGTTATAATCAGAATTTAGTTTTTTTTTTGTTGAGTTCTCTGTATTAGGTATTTGTTAAGTAAGAAATGAATGACTCCAATTAAATAAGGGAATTTAATCATTATAAAATATTTGTTGAGTAAGTTATAGATTACTTAGATGTGCTCAGTATCAACCTATCCTTATATAGAAGCCTGTTTCATAATCAAACACTAGACCAACAAATGGAGCAGGATTTGGGGAAGCATGTAGGGCAAAAGTGTACAAGTACTCAACCCACATGGTGCACAGGCAAAGCCTGAAAACCAGAATCAGAGACACATGGAACTCTCAGCCTTTATTAAAGCCTCTTCTTTAAGTCCCGCACTTTCCCTTTCATCACTGCATGCAGTCTCTTGACGCTTTTTGCATGTGCTGCATGAGAAAAAGGTTTAAAGCATATATATGATCCTTGATTTATGGTACAATGATCATTTGAGCATTGAGTAACCCCAGTTATTATGGGATAAAATTCTTTGTCCTTAATGTTATCTCAAATTTTATTTGATGAGATGGTAATTGATCAACTTGTAATATTTTATTATAAGTTAATCAATTATTATTCTATGGAATAGAATTTAAAATAATATTAGAAATAGAAAATTTTATCTCAATTACTATAGCTATCAAATATAACATGTTTGAATTTATAATTATAGTTAACAAATAAGAAAAATATAAAGATTTAGAATACTAAAATTGCAATAGTTCTAAGATAAAAAAAAAAAAAAAAATCTAAAATAATAAAAGATTGGAAATGGGAAAAGTTAGAAAAAAATAAAGGTAAAAATATAAATCTCATTTGAGCCTCAAAATTATATTCATGCTATCTAAAAGTGTGAGAATTTAATGATTTTTCAGAATGAAAGAAAATATCCTAATCAAATCTATAGGCAGGTCATTAGAGCTCTTAAGATTTGTTGGAAATTTGTTTGTCAGCTGTGACCAATTAAAATGTTGGGGCTGAAAGGTTCTAATTGTTCTGACAAATTTTATTTTTTGATTGTTTGGAAGTATAGCTCCATTATGAAGTTGGATTCTCTATGGTCTAATTAGAGAGAAAAAGTCAAGTGGAATTTGATTTGAGTTGAAACTATCTCAAGCATTATAACTTTGGCACCTGAGTTTGATTTCTCTCTTCTCCTTTAGGTTAAATTTTTTGAATTTCCCATTTATCTTTAACAAAAGCAAAGAAAGAAAAAGAAGTGAAGAAAGAGTTCTTTGCCCAAAAATTTTAGCTTGAAAGAGAATAAGAGAATCCAGTTCGGGTGCCGAAATAATAATACTGAACGTTATGCCAACTCAACCAAACTCCACATAATATATTTGATTTATTCACTTTATTAAAAAAAATATTTTTATTTTTTTTATTTATTTGTTGACGCGCTCGTAATATTGCACATGCTTGCCATCAATGGGAAGAAATCTGAGACACAATGGGTCCATGGAAATCATGGTTGCGCGTGCAACCCTAAACCAAATTAGAAGGGCTGTCTTTGACTCCATCAACATATCTCATATCAATTCTTTATACTTTCTGCAGAGTAGTTTTCTTCTTTTGTCGCCACTTACAATGCCTTTTTTCAGGGTACCAATGGGATGCCTTACTTTATTTTTACCCACAAGAAGTTAAAAAAAAAAAAAAAATTACAGCTCTTCAACCAAAAGTAAATAACCAGTACCATGCTCTCTTTTTGACTTGAGATGTCATTTAGTATTCTTGCTAAATGTTTGAAAGGGATTAAAATCTATATTCTCCATTTAATGTTTTACTTTTTATAATTGATTAAAAAATATCAATTAATATTATTGTCATATTTTTCAATAATTTTGACCAATATATTAAAGTAAAATAATATATAAGTCATTACATTAGATAAGATAATAAAGTTTGTTTGATTTAAAATTTAGGTCTAATTCTATCTCCATAGAGGGAGAGAAAAAATAAGTTTGGGTGGAGTATTGGAGGTCCACTTTGACGGGGACCAATTATTTTTTTATTATATTATTTCATTAATGTTAATTGGTCAATGTTTATTAATAAATTAATTAAAAATAATTTAGTGATAAGTAAATTAATTAATAAATTATGACAAATCACAAAAGTATGTGACATGGTTTGAGGTAAATAATTGATCCGTTTAGGTATTAACGGTAAAAATAAAAGTGAGAATAAAACGTACATATATGTTCAACTGTCTCACAATTTATAAAAAAAATGTTATTTTTAATAGAGATATTATAGAAAATTATATAATTTATATAACTTAAAAGAATAGATTGTAACTATTAAAATACAACCTACAAGAATTCATGTCTAAAAGCAACCCTAAAAAAAGTTTTATAATTTATTAAGTTGTTTATAATCTTTAATTATAATTAATTTATTAAGTTACAATTAATTTTTAAAATGATGTGAAATAAAATATAAATTTTGTAAAATTGTATTATTAAATTGATAAATTATGAAAGTTGTATAAAATAATAAAAATAATATATCATCATAAGACTTACTAAAAATAATTAAAATAAATACAAATAACTCAACATGAATTATATCATTAAAAATAGCCTAAGGGTTGTATTGATGATTTTATCTCTATTTTGAGTTGTCTTAAATTGAATCAAAATTAAGTTTGGAGTCAATGAATGAATTTTATAATTTTTTAATCAATCAAAGTAAATAAACAAGATTGAAGATGAGATATCAAAGTGAATCTGGAAAATTTTTTCCCATTCAAGTTTGGCCATATGACAAGTATGTATATCAATATTGTCTATATTAAAACTTTAATTTATAAGGTGGAGGTGATGTCATGACTAACTTATTCTAAAACCCTTTTATATCATTGAAATGACAGATGTGGTCTCTAAGTCTTTGCGTAGAATCTGGACTTGATTTGCGGAAGAAAGATAAATTAATTTAACCAAAATCTAAAAAAAAAAAAAAAATGGCAGAAAATCTGCAAAAGACAGACATGAATATATATATATATATAAAATCACCTCAACCACGTTTTAACCGAAGAGTTGAAAGGTTCTCCTTACCCTCCCATTAGTGGGTATAATGGATTTGATTGTATCAATGCTTGCACTCACCTATAGAGTTACATTTTTTGACAAGATTTTTTATTAAGTTGAGTTATCGTTGAATTCATTTAAGGTATTTATTTCAAACACCTAATAATAATCATTTAAAGTATATGTGTTAAATTAATTTAGGTGAGCCATTTTATATTTAATAAATACTTAACAAAAGATATCCAATAGAGAAGTTAGATTTTATATTTTTTATCTCACCTCTTTTTATTAATTAAAATTTATAAATTAAAACTGTACATATTAAATTAGTAAAAATATTAGTTTATAATTTTTAATCATAAGACACATTGAATAAGATAGAACGTGAGAAAGATGTATCCTCTCCTCACCTATATATCTGCATTAGCAATTAATTGAGAAGGTGAATAAGTAACGAATAGATTGCGCCTGACTTAATGGTAAAGATATATACAAGTCATTTGTAGTTTATAAGGTTTTTTTTATATATATATACACACCAAAAGTATCCATTGATAATTAGAAATTAACTAGATTTTAAATTTGTGTTACGCATGGAGTATAATATGTATATGTGTAAACTTGTTTTATCCATTTAAATATTTAGGATTGAAATTTGCCGTTGCTCCCTCTAAAAAAAATATAAATAAATTAATTTATAATATTACTATCCCACTTTTTTATATATTTTGATTAATCTGTTGTAATAAAAGAATATATGAACACAATAAGAGACAATAAATTTAATTTTAAATATTTATTCTATATAAAAGAGATAAAGAAAATAAAGTAAAATAATTTTTCTCTCTTAAGAGTATAAAAATAAACACATATCAAAAAAGAAAGTATGAACCCGAAGATGCATTTTAACAAAACCTTCACATTTTTATCCAATTAAATCATTCATAGTTTAATGATTTCTACCATGGAGTTGTGGAAGGCTCATTACTGAAAAATCATCAGACATTATTATGATTATCGTTGACTTTAAGCACTAAGATGGTGTAACCAATGCAAATTAAAAAAAAAATAAAATAAAATTGGTACTAGTATACTCAAATATCAAAAGATGCCTTCCAAGTTTTGAAGTCGGAAACATAATAATTGAAGACCAATAATAAATGTTTCAGTTTACCTACTGTGTTTGGAATTGATGAATTCCACAAACTGAAAGTATTGAAACAAAGATTAGAAAAATTTCAATTTCTCTCAGATCAACCTTAGATTATGCTCGACCTAACCCTGGAAACTCGGTCAAAGGTGAGATATGTACGAGCGTACACAACTATCTTATTTTTACTTTAATAAATTTCTTATAATTAGTTTATTTTTCACTTATTTCTCTTTTATTTTTAAAATTTATATTTAAACTTAATTAACTAACACTGTTAAAGAATATTCTTTTTAAATATTTATTTTTCTAAACAAATGATAAATATACTTAAATTACAAAATTACCTATAAGTAACTAATTCACTTTATTTTCATCTACCACTCCTAATGTTTTTTTATTTATTTATAGCCTATAGTTCATATAAATTTTTCAAAAGAAATGTTTATGTAAATCTAAATTTTTTTCAAAAATAATTTTTTTAGATAAAATGAATTCTAATAACACCATTCGTTTTCGTTTTAATTAGATTGTATGCTAATGCCTTTGTCTCTTATTTTACACTAAAATAATGTGTAAAATTACTTATAACACATAAGTTATTGTCAAAGTAAGGATAAGATAATTTTCTTTTAAAAAATATAGGTTATGTTTTTTTTTTTTTTCTAAGAAATTTTATGCTATATTCATATTCAAATTTCATTTTGATTAAACTAACAATTAAGATCTCCTCTCTTATTGTACTATTTATTTATTTATTTTTATAATTTTACTTTTATTTTATACATATAATGAATGCTTTCAAAACAATTCAAACATAATATAGATATGTATAAATTTTTTAAAATAAAAGGGAAATACGCAAGAAATCAAATTAATTATAGAAGAAATTGTTATAATTTTCTCTTTTATTACTTATATTTTATCAGATTATTTATTAACTTAAGTATTGAAATAAGTCTAAACTATTAATTTTGACCACTTTTTTTCTTGCTTATTTATGAGTTGTCCCAACTGGACTCGACCATCAACTGATTAGGCTTGTCTATTACCTAATTGTAATTAATTAAACATAACAATTTTAAAAAAAATGGAAAACGTGAGAGCCACAATTCTTCGTATAGTGTTGATTATACTTTAATAAATTGATTATGCTTGGATATTCTCCTAAACATGGTCAGAAGTCAATTTTGAACAATAAATTATATAAATAAACACATAAAATAAGTTTAAATTGAATCAAGTCTTGACCAAATTAACACCAAAGAAACATTGATTGTTCTTTTTTTTTTTGAGATAATGACGATGATGGCCGTGGGCCCATGGCACTTTGGACGGTAATAATCAATCTTGTACTCCAATTTTTAATGGCCAAGGTTGGTTGGTAGTTAATATAAAGAGACAAAAAGGCACCAGCTCTCGTCATTATATATAATCCTCACAAGTCGCTAACTGTCCCCAACCGAAAGATTAATAATCCGTGATGCGCGGTAAGGAGCAGTTCATCTTTTCTTCTTCTTTTATTCCTATGTTCTATGTTTTACTTTATTCGTTCACGAGAAAAAGAATTTAGTATTTTTTTAAATATGTTGATTTAAATTAAAATTTATATATATATATATATATATATATATATATATATATATATATAATTTTAAAAAAATTTATTCTCATTTGAATCATTTAATTAGTTTGAATTGAATTAATCATAAATTAAGTGACGTAATAATAAATTTATATTTTATAAATATTATTGATCAAAATTTAATATAAAATTAAAATAAAAACTTTAGTGCATAGCACCACTAAAGATGCTCTTAGAATTTTTATATTATTCTTTTAACAAAATAGCTATATCTGTAGTTGCGTTAAAATTTAATAATTTTTTTTATTATTATATTTTTATTCAACTCAAATTAAATTAATTAATATTTAATATAATATACATTAAATTTAATTTAAAGAATTTTGTCATTATTATATTTCTATTCGATTCAAATTAAATTAATCAATATCTAATATAATCGATAACTAAAATACTCAAATATTAATTTTTCATTTCAATTTCTATATTCATCCTATTGCTGTGGTAAAATCTCTCTCTATTTATATATATAAAAAATTCTCACATTTGATGTGCCATTTCTTGTCTCTTTATATATATTTTAACTTTACAATTATATATATAACTAATTAATCAAATTTAAAGGTACAAAATGAAATGAAGATTGAAGAACCATACTAAACAATATTTTTAAATAAGTTTACACATAAAAAAAAATGAAAAGTAAAAAACCAAGGAAGAAAGAGAACAATATGTAGAAATTGATATAAAGTTTTTGTAAGTTTATTTAGTAAAAATTTTAAAAGTTGTAATACTAGAAGAAAAAAATGTTTGAATTATGTAAAAATAAAAAATAATATGTCATAGTGAAATTTACAAAGTATAATAAAAAATAAAATTAAACAATCTTAATGAAGTAAGATGCCCTTAACAGAATGACTCGTAGTCTTGCTCAATTTAAGAAATCTATTCTCACATGGTATGTTTGGTTAGAAGATGTCCTCATTTTTCTTTTTGATGTACTAACTTCTATTTTTTATTTTTTTTTAATAAAATGATATCTTTTTCATGCCAATGGTTAACAAAAGCATATTCAATTGGTTAAAAACGCATCACAATGCCAATTTAAGTTATATTGTTAATGTAAAGATTTTGTTAAGATAAATAATTTATAAATATTTTTTAAGATTGAAATTTACATTAACTTTAATAAGTTTTAGATTAAACTCACCTAAACTTTTGCATAAAAATGACATCCCCATATAAAGGAAATTTTAACAATTTTTATTTTGCAGACCATTTCAATTTAATTGTCAATATCAATACATAAATACCTCTTTTTAATAGGAACAAGTAAATACTCTTAGAAGAATGACACTTATTCTTTTTATTTTTCATTTGTGATTAGCCAAATAATGATGCAATGATAATTTTTTAATGAAATCAAATTTGAGGATGTCAAGCATGTGTTAAATTCAAGATGAAGCTTAGCACAGAAGAAAGGGTATAGGGTAGTGGTTCAGCTCCCTGGTATAATTAGGAACTTGACTTTCTCGTCTGAGTCCATTCTTTTTACTTACGAACAAAAAAAATATCTTATCGCTCATTAACGACAAAACAGATACTATATTGCCAATACATTGTGCTAAGGAGGCTTTAGATATATAATGAATAATATTTATTATCCCGTTATTGTCTTCATAGCTAAAATTATTGTTTATTAATTCGAGAATCGTGCATGCTACGTTTTGATAAATTTAAATTTTTATTTTAGTTTTTTATATTAAATTTTTTTATTAATTTTAATTTTTTATATTTAAAATTTTAATCAATTTTATCTTTTATACTTTAAGTTTATCAATTTAATTTTTTACATTTTTAAATTTGTATCAATTTTATTCTTTAAATTTATTAATATTTTTAAAATATAAAAAATTAAATTGATAAGTTTGATAAGTTTAAAGGATTAAATTATGTAAATATATATCTTATTAGTAGACTAAACTTAATAACTTTTAGGATATGACATTTTTGCTGGTTTATTAAGTATTTAAAACAATGAACCATTATGAAAAATAGAGTAATCTATATAATATATAATATAGTCCTTTTTTTTTCAGATCTATATGATATTTTTTTTTTTGATATGATCTATATTATATAGTTAGTTTAGGTTTGTCATTTCAGCATAAATGCGTAAGCATAGTCAATTGGTATTTTACAAAAGAATGCACTTTTTTTAAAGGGTATCTATCTAATACGCATTTCATACGATTTATTTTAGCTTAAAATAAAACGTTAATCATTCTCTGAGAATTGCGATGAAAATGACCGTTAGACTTTAAATAACCGGTTATTAAAGAACGTGCACGTCTGAATGGAGGCGAGCTTCGACTCACCTAACGGTTCCGCTAACCGGTCGTTAACGCGTAGCAGCATTTTAGCTGGAACGGTACCTTAACGGCGTTTAGTGACAGACGTTTACACCCCACGTGGATCCACCGAACCCCTCCATGTGTACACCCTTATCACGCGACCCTCCTCCAGAATCCAGATATCGCAAACCGACGAACGTGGAATCAAAAGCAAGGATAAAATAGTCATTTCATTATTTCTCAAAATAAAAAAATTGTAAAATAAAATAAAATAATAATAATAATGCCTGAGAAGAAAAAGAAAAGGAATAGAAAGTTCAACGACATTGACGCGCCATCAGATTTACGGGACCTTTGGTCCATTCCTACACCCTGTCTTGAGAGAGTTAGGTTGGATGGAACCGACAATTCTCTCTCACATTGCGTAGTGGCTTCGGTAGTTTCCCTTCCAGATCGTGGGTGGGCTCGTTTTTGCTCGCTTTCACTGTTGCATTCCTTCAGGTTCCCTCTCATTTCCATTCTCTTCCGTTTTTCGTCTTTCGATTTCTTTTTTCTCGGCTGTTTCACACTGTTCCCATTGCTAAAACCTCAATATCTACGTCTTTGCAATTTTTTTTTTTTTTTATAATTTTTGCTGCAACAAAATCCAAACTTTGAAGCTACTTCAAACAGATTGTTACTGGTTTTCAGTTGGGTCACTCAGTGAAGTTGCTTTTTCTTTTGATTTATAGAAGGATATGTTAAGCTCATCCAGAAGATCTAGTTGCTGCAGCTATTTCAGGGTTTTGAGCCGTTTGTTGGGTTCCTGAAGAGGTAATTATTTAATTGGCATTAAGGGGGTGTCTGAATAGATTTTAAAGAGAATATAGAGATTAATTTTTTCGAAGTGATCAAACGTCTCCATTGTTGCTCGGCATTCTGCTTCATGCATATGGGGAAATCAGCCTCAAAGAGCAATCAACGCAGCAGAGGCTTCAGATTCCTGAACCACGTTGCTCTGTGAATTGTGGGTTGTGGTTGTTTTCGCGAAATGTCTTGTGAAAATGAACAAGTAAGTTGAAGGGAATTAAATTGCTTGCACTTCTGGTTCTTGTCTAATGTTAATATCATGCTTTAAGAGGTAGATGACGATATGAGCGTACGTGAGGGTTTGAGTGAATGTGGGAAGGAGAGACGGATGGAAAGTGAAAAGGATGGCCCAGTTAGTTGGGACCAGTAGAGTGCATAACTCCAAAGGCAAGGTCAATTTTCATATTTATACAAAACCCTGTTACTTCGTTCTCAAGCATTGTGGGTCGCCACCAAGGAGCTTGCATCACAATTGGTCACTGTTGGAGGAAGGATAAAAATCAATATCTTTTACTTTCTATATTTGATCCACGCTCTTTCATATTAATTTTTATTTTTGGCACCTATCATCCTTCTTCCTTTATCTCTCTCTAATGAAGCTTGGTACCAAAGGTTAAGCAAAAGACCAGCATCTTCTTTAAGTGCAACTAACCAATGATTGGTCTTCTCCTTCATTTTTTTTTTTTCCTTGTTTTGTTTTGGAAGGAAAGTCTTAGGGTCGTGATATAATGCCAGCAACTGATAATTTGTTGCTGATTGAAACGTAATTAGTTAGCATTTTGTTTTGTCTTTCTCAGTCTTCTGGTGGTTGTGTGCTATCTTAACTTAGCTTGTTATGGCTGTTATCTCCTATTTATTTGTTTGAAAATAAATGGCTTGTTCTAATCTGGGTTTAGTTTTTTAACTTTTTGATTTTTTTTTTTATTATCTATAATCAATATTTAGCTTCTTGCAGATAATGTTTGAATGAAGGGGGTTCATGTCTTCATGAAGAAGAACATTGCATAAAGAAGCAAGAAATACATTGTTTCCCGCTTTTAGAGTTTTGAGGGCATGGGCTTGGTCTGATTAACCAGTGAATTGGGTTGAGAAGAACATTGCATAAAGAAGCAAGAAATGGGCGCCATTGCTGGAGAAGAGCTGGCTAAATGGGAAAAGATGCAAGCAATCAGTGGTCGTGAAGAGAAGATTCTTGTGTTGGTAAGGCTGAGACCTTTGAATGAAAAGGAAGTTTCTGTGAATGAAGTAGCAGATTGGGAATGCATCAATGACACTACGATTTTCTATCGAAACACCCTACGGGAAGGTTCCACGTTTCCAAGTGCCTACACGTTTGGTAAGGAAATGTCCATCAAATATGCTGCCTTGGTATAGAAAATGTTTGTTGGCATTTGAATGTTAGAATTTTCTATTACTTAATATTGACAAGAATCAGAATAGTCAGAGTGTGGTTTGATCCAGGAATATGTCTTAATATGCTTAACTTGCTTTTAATAGTCTTGTATTCCGATTTGAGAAACTTTTTGGAGATGCTCTCTTGCCTTAATTTAGCCTGTTATACTTGCAGAAATGCTCAATCTGTGACACAAATTATTTAGTGGTTCTTTCTAGGCTTGCTTGTTTGAATAAACTTACATGGTTTGCTAAAGTCCCAGCCACCCCCTTTTTTAGTCCTTTCTTCTTTTAGTTTTATTGATGACCTAACATTGTCATGCTTTGAAATGCATAGCCTTGTCAGAGATGTGGTTTAGAAGCACTGAATATTGAAACATGTTCATATCTGAGCTATGCTTATATTACACAGTGTATTTCTGAATTTATATTATAATTTGGTGATAGACAGAGTATTTCGTGGTGACTGCTCCACAAAGCAGGTATATGAGGAAGGAGCCAAAGAAATTGCTCTTTCTGTTGTTAATGGAATCAACTGTAAGTATTATACTGGCTACTTTCAAATCACTTTCGTTCAACACCTTAAGTATTTGACTAATATATGCATTGTATATTCTTTCAGCAAGTATTTTTGCATATGGGCAGACAAGCAGTGGAAAGACTTACACCATGAATGGAATAACTGAGTATACTGTAGCAGATATTTTCGACTATATAAACAGGGTAATTGATTATTGTTTGTTGATCTGTCTGTTCAATTCTTTCAAAGTCAATTTTTCATTTTTTTAACATTGCATTTCTTATTTACCCAAGATTACTGTTGCTTTTTAGCACGAAGAAAGAGCATTTGTATTGAAGTTCTCAGCAATTGAAATTTATAATGAAATTGTTAGAGACCTCCTCAGCACAGACAGCACTGCACTAAGGCTACGTGATGATCCTGAGGTGAATTCCTTTATGTATTAAATTGAAGTTTAATCAAAGAGAGTGCATATTTCAATTTGTTCTCATGGTTTCTCCTTTTCATCAGAAAGGACCCATTCTAGAGAAACTTACAGAGGAGACTCTACGGGATTGGGGACATTTAAAAGAGCTCCTATCCTTTTGTGAAGGTAAAGAAATTTACATAAACTTGTTATTACAGGGTCATTTGCAGCTTAACATGGTTGGCTAATGTGTTCCTGCAGCCCAGAGGCAGGTAGGAGAGACATACCTGAATGAAAAGAGTTCTAGATCTCACCAAATTATCAGACTGGTGTGCACCTTTGCTCTTTCTGCTTGAATTGTGCTTTAGATTTTCTTGCAGCCCTCAATTAAGGGATTTGTTACCTTACAGACAATTGAAAGTTCTGCCCGAGAGTTCTTAGGCAAAGACAAGTCAACCACCCTTGCAGCTAGTGTGGTATGTGCAAACTTTTTAATTCTCTCCCTGCTTGTTCAGAAAAGAAATTTTGTTCACAACTTTGATATCTATCAAATTTCTTTTGTTTTGCTGCAGAATTTTGTTGATTTGGCAGGTAGTGAGCGTGCATCACAGGCATTATCTGGTGGGGCGAGATTGAAAGAAGGTTGTCATATAAATCGGAGTTTACTTACTCTTGGAACTGTCATTCGTAAGCTTAGGTAGCCTACTTTATCCATGGCTTATGCTGTCTATCTTTATCATCTATATTTTATTCTTGAATTTTTGACAAAAATGATACTATTATAATATCATGTCACTAGGATTAATGTCATCCATAGATGAAAGATTTTGACATAAAGATAAAAGGCATATTATTTACCTAGTTGTGACTAATTAGAAATATGTTTACACCAGAAGTATTATCCTTGTTCGAGCATAAAATTAACATATTTTGGTTGAATGTAGTAAGGGAAGACAGGGACATATCAATTACAGAGATTCTAAATTGACGCGCATACTTCAGCCTTCCTTAGGTGGCAATGCTAGAACAGCCATCATTTGCACTTTGAGCCCTGCACGAAATCATGTTGAACAAACCAGAAATACACTTCTTTTTGCTTGTTGTGCTAAAGAAGTGACCACTAAAGCACAGGTTAATGTGGTGATGTCTGATAAGGCCTTGGTCAAGCATTTGCAAAAAGAGGTGGCCAGACTGGAGAGTGAGTTGAGAACTCCTGGGCCTGTTTCATCCAGTTGTGATTATCCAGCATTGCTGAGAAAGAAAGATCTCCAGATAGAAAAGGTAATAATTGCTATCTGAATTGATATGCCGTCCTGTTTGTATTCATTAGACATGTCTAGACATGATACCCATTTCCTCAGGAAAGCTACAAGGGGGTTATTGCTGAAAGTTGTGGTCATCATGAAACTCTTGTAATTTTCAGAACAGAACATAAAATGAGAATTACTGAGCGTTTGAACTGCAATTTAGAAATGTCACAGATAATTGGGTGGGAGAACCTGGTAAAGAATTGTGTGAGATATTAACCAAGTTGTAATTTTTTTTTTTTTTTTCTTCTCTTGGAGGGAAAGTCATATTACATGCCATTTTTCCTTTATAGAAAGTATTGGGAGAAATTTTCTTTTGTGAATATACAAACTCGTTGGCCATTTATGACCTCTTTTTGGAGGTAGCTGCAGCTAGATATTCCTTGCGTTCCATGATTTTTGAATGTGACATGTATGAAAGAAATTTACCCAACTGATTGTCAATTTTAAAGCTTGATTTGGTTGATTAGATTGATGACAGATCGGTTGGGTTGCTACCTGTATCATCTTTTAGCTGGAAGCATATTGTTGTCTAGAGATGCATTTTTCAAGTCATGTTACATTTTCTGTAGATCTTGATAATGTGGTCTTGATGATTCAGATGGAGAAGGAGATTAGGGAGCTTACTAAGCAACGTGATCTTGCACAATCTCGGGTTGAGGATTTGCTACGAATGATTGGAAATGATCAGAAACCTAGAAAGGTAATTTTTTATTTCCTTAATCCTAATTACTGAAGAATCTTTCTTACATTGTAGATTGTGATCTAACTTCAAAGTTTCTCTCTTTGATTTGGCTGGCATTAATAATCATTCTAAATGACAGGAAGGAGATGATACATGGGAAGATGACTATTCAGTATCAGAGTCATCAAGCATTTCTGTTCCTCATCATCATGATGCACGCATTAGAAACTTCAACAATCCTCACTATAATGATGGAGATCAATCAGATACTGATGGTATCTCTTTTCATCCTTAATAATAAAGTAGTGCAATAAAAATAATGATATTTGAGTGTAGAACTGCGTCAGATTTAGTGATTATTGATCTTTTAGCTTTTACTTTTTGTTGGACAGAATACCTTGACGAAGACTGTAAAGAAGTGAAATGTGTTGAAGATGAGTCAAGTAGAGACAAGTCCGAAGATCTTGATCAATCAAGAAGTGACTATGGGGTGTTGGCAACAGGTCAGGAAATGTTGACTTCTGGGAATGAAAATGGGGAAGTGAATCATATCCAAGGCAATACAACAGATGGTGCATTAGAGCAAAGACTCCATGGTGTGCAAATGTCCGTGGATTCTCTTGTATGTACTTACCCTGATGAACGATCTCCACAGGCCATGTCGGAGAATATGTCGAATTCTAGGAATATGACATTAGCTAGGAGCTGGAGTTGCAGGGAACATCTCTTGACTGGTTCTCCTGAGTGGGCTAGACATTTAGAGAGCACTCCAGCCAATGGTTTTGAGAAAGGCTTTCCTGGAAGACCAGAAGGTTTACCGAGAAAATTCCCACCATTAACATATGATGCTGCTACAAGATTGTCAAGGAATGATTCTCATTCTTCTATTGGAAGTCCTTCCATGGATGAGTTAAGAGCGGATAGCATGAGAACATCTGCTGATGATGGCATTACTAGCATCCAAACTTTTGTTGCAGGGATGAAGGAAATGGTCAAACTTCAGTATGAGAATCAGGTGAGTAACGAGTATAAATTGTTTGAATTACCATTTTCATCCTTGAATTTGTTAAGAAAAGGAAAAGTATCAATTAATTGTTTCTTCCATAAGTAATTGAATTGATCTCATGCTACTTCTTGAAGTTCTGTGAAAAGCATGGGTAATCTGGCCACAATTATAGCAGAAATTCATAATGATTTCACACAATCAAATATCTGTGATTTTGCCCGTTATTGATATTGTTTATCTAATGTTGAATTTCGTTCTTAAAAATTGCATTTTTTGGGTAACATCTTTCCTCCACTTTCTTAATTGTAGGCTCAGCAGACAGATAAAAATGTGAAAGATGTAGGCATAGATCCAATGTTAGAGGCACCTGAAACTCCTGTGATTTGGCATCTGCAATTTGAGAAGCAGCAAAAAGAGATAGTTGAACTGTGGCAAACTTGCTCTATATCACTGATCCACAGGACCTACTTCTTTCTTCTGTTCAGGGGTGATCCATCAGACTCCATTTACATGGAAGTAGAGCTTAGAAGACTCTCTTTCCTTAAAGAAACAATTTCACATGGAAATCATTCTGTGAATGGTCAGACAGTCACTCTAGCTTCAAGGTTCTTTCTCGTTCTCTCACATGTGCTTTTGCTTGAGTACCTTGTATATTTCATTGAGTTGCATATAGATATCTCATATATTTGGTTTAGAGCCCGTTTGGGTTGCCTTTTTTTTTTTTTTTTTTCTACTAGAAGTCCTTCTAGCAGAAAAAAAAAAAGCACTTCTGTATTATTTTAGATTGTTTGGATTGACTTCTATTAAAAAAAAGAAGTAAAAGTAGCTTTAGAAGCCAAAACGGTGCTTCTAGCAGAAGCATGTAGAGAGATGTTTCTAAAAAAAACAAAAGCAGAAGGAGGTCACAAGTTTCATGAAAAATTCACTTCTAGAAGTCAAAAAAACCTTTTTTAGAATTCAATCTAAATGGACTCTTAGTTGCACATGAGGATTTGCCAATAATGCCAATATATATTTACTTTTTTGGCTTGCCACTTATGTTAATACATGTTTATTTGGGGAGACAGCATGAAAGCACTTCGGCGGGAGAGAGAAACACTTATCAAGCTTATGCAGAAAAGGCTTTCCGAGGAAGAGAGGAGAAGTCTCTTCAAGAAGTGGGGCATTGCAATAGATTCAAAGCGTAGGAGAATGCAATTGGCCAACAGTTTATGGAGCAGCATTGATCTGAACCACGCAAGGGAGAGTGCTGCAATGGTTGGAAAGCTGATAAGGTTTTCAGAGCAGGGACAGGCCCTGAAAGAGATGTTTGGACTTAGTTTCACACCCCATCACATGAAGAGGAGATCCTATTACTGGAAAAATAGCAAAGCATCGCTTTTATAGGTATTTGTTATCACACGTGTATAGAGTTAGAGCAATTTTATCACATAGAATGTCTATGTAGTATGCTTTTGTTATTGGAAATGAAACAATTTGACTGCATTGATTTGTATAATAAGTTTCTGCCTGATTTTGCTTAGAAACACTGAATCATCAGGCGTTTGTCTTTGTTCTGCTGTAGCAATTGACAAATACATTACTTAATGTCTGGGGTTTGCTAAGTTACCAACATGATTCCTGACTCTTTAGTCACTCTCCCTGATAACAGTTTTTGCTAATGTTTTTGGGTTTTTTATGTTGTGTGCTTATAATTAGTTGTTTTCTGTTTTCCTTTTTATTTTCAATAAAAATGAAAATTAGGTCGGAAAATATGTTTAGTTAATAAATTAAAAATGTTTTTATTAAAAATATTTTTTGAAATGAGTTGAAAACTAAATGGCCAAATATATTACTTAATGCGTGCAATTTCTGGGGTTTGACAAGTTCCCAACATGATTTCAGGCTCTTTAGTTACCATCCCTGATATAACATTTTCTGCGAGGTTTTCGGGAATTATATGTTGTGTGGTTTTATTTTTTTGGTCATATGTAAATATCAAATTTCTTTTGAGGTGAGAAAATCAAGTGCAATCTCTCTCAACAAAAGGATTTAGTCAAGCTTCATCGGTTGTTGTGTGCCTGTACTAATAATGTGTATTTAAAATATTAAAACAAAAAAAAATTATTGGGATTTTTTAATCAAAGAATGTTATCAATATTTTTATAATTCTATGTCTAGATTTGTTATCTAGATATATACTTAAAGACATAATCTATGTTTTTTTAGCATTTAGAGAATTTAGCTTTATCTATAATAATAAAGAAAAAAATTAGCACAAATATTAAAAAGGACATTGAAGAAAAAAGATTGGGTCCAAATATGTAGCTCAAGCCCGGCTGTTTCTTTTGGGACACCCCATTTTTTCTAGTGACACACCCCATACCTTATAAAGAGTCTAAAATGCCCTTAGTAACTTGAATGATAAATACGATTGCTCAAGTTAAAGATAGTCAGAGTCAACTAAACGATAATGACTAATTTATAAGTGTTTAGAAATTTTATGAACAAATTTTTAATATTTTAAACTACAAAAATGTGCTGCAACTAAGAAAGCAAGTGTTGCAGCCACCAAACTTGTTCCCAAGATGGGGTGTGTCGCTAGAAAAAAAAGGCAGTGGCCCCCAAGCCTTTGATATGAGCCCATGATAGCCTGGAAAGTAGGGAACGTATTAAAGCCCAATGTTGGATGAGCCAAGTCCGATTTTAGTTATTTGGGCTGGGAGTCGAGTCCCCATGTAGAGACGACACCGTTTCTTAACAGTTCCTGGCAGAAAGCATTACACGGTTCGCCATTCCTCAGTCACCAACGGCGGAACGGAAGAAGAGCCTAGAACCAAAAAAGAGTGAGGGAGAGATCGAAGGAGAAATGAGCGTAACATCAACGGCGGCGTATCTAGCTCGGCGTGCGGCGCAGAAGGAGAGGGTACGGATCCTCTACCGTCGTGCCCTCAAAGACACCCTCAATTGGGCTGTGCATCGCCACCTCTTCTATGACGACGTATACTCCATTGCCAACTTGCGCTTTCAGTACTGTTAATCCGGTTAATTTCTTAATTTTGGCATTATTCTAATCGTACTCTGGTTCCATTTTCAGGCTTCAAACCTGCGCGAAAGATTCGAGGCAAACAAACACGTGGTTTGTTTCCCTGATTTCCCTTTTAGATTCTGCTAAATTTTTCCTAATAAGGATGGAATGATTATATTTTGCCCTAATGATGAGAATCCATAGGTTGGTTTAGTAAATTAGCGAACAGCAATTGAACGTTTTATTTCAATTGGCTTTCTGATGCAACATCCTCTCTTATTTATGGTTGCAGTATTGGTATGTCTACTGATTTATGTATGAACTTTGTATTGGCTGATGATGAAGTTAGCAATGTAACTGAGGCATCATCATCGTGGATTCTGATAATGTCCTGGCTCATTTTACTTGAACGTGCAATTTGAAATGTATAGCGATTAGAAAGATGTATCATTGTTATTCTTTTTTGGTGAAGCGCAATATCATTGGTGTCTATGTTTGCATAAAGGAAAATATTCACTTACTTCTCTGTTCTCTGATCATGGGTGTGTTGTGATGGCGGGATACACAGGAAGACCTTGATACTATTGATAGGCTGATAACTGATGCTGAAGCAACCTACAATAAGTGGAGGCACCCTGATCCTTATATAGGTAAACATGTGACCAAATCTCTACTGTGAATTCTGCTTTCTGGATTACGCTGTATTGGTGGCTACAGCATATTGCTTTCTTTGCTATGAAATAAGGTAGCACATACCATGAAAACTTTCCTAGTTCTGAAGAAATGATGGATGGATAGGCATAGTTAAAATCAGCTTGAAAGTTGAATCTCTTGTTAAGTTCTTGAACTGTGGTAGTATTTGGTTTTAGTTGGCGGTGAAGGAAGAAATTGGAACAACTTTTCCCCCCTTTGGAAGGGAGGGAGTGGTATCTTCTAAATATCTGTATCTGTCACTCATTTCCAAGTATTAGAATTAGATGTGTAGCCATTAGTATGAAAGATCCATTTGCCTTGGGTGATTGGCAGCCCTTTATTTTGTTATTCTAGGCTAGAGATTAATATGTTCCTGCATGATTTCCATGGTATGTGAGGTTAATTGTTTTGATAATCTGTGCAGTTCAAATATTAACTCCCTTTTCTGCCATTTTTTTATGGACAGTTCCTTGGGCTCCCGGTGGTTCCAAGTTCACTCGAAACCCAACTCCACCTAAAGGGGTAAGTCAGTTATTTGTTGTCTTTTTTATCTCGAGATAGGCAGGACCAAATACTTATGGAAAATGAATTTTCGTTTTCCCATTACTCATCATTTTAAGAATTCTTAGATATCATAAAAAAAATATGTAAAAACAATGGAGGGAATGCTGTGTTTGAGAGTAGGGTGTCCTCATTTTGGCTTTATCAAGTTCTTCGTTCATTGTTGACTTTATTACATTCCTCAATCATTTTATCCTTACAAGTTGCACCAATTTAGACATTTGATTGATTTTTCCTTCTTTCAGATATGCTTATTTCTAATTGGAATTTGATAATATATTTGCAATGCAGATTGAGATAGTTTATGATTATGGTCGGGACTGAAGACATCTTTTCCATGCTATCAATAAAGGTTAGCAATTAAATTGTTCTGTACTACTACATAGCAGTTTAAATTAATTCCATTGTTTCTTGTACTGTGAGTATATCATTACTGATTCGGATGTATTAAATAACAAGTAAGATTAAAGTGGTTCCCGTATAGATGGTTTCAGAGTATTGCCCTCTAACGTTTGCCTTGTATATGTTATATTGCATTGCTCGACCTGCTCAGTGTGTTTCTTGTGTTTTTGTTCTTAACTAGATATCAAGGAATGGGTAGTTGCGTTCTCTTTATCTTCTGACTAAACATAACTTTTCTTTGGTCAGCAATTTATGGATTTCTTTTTTTTCTTTTTATAAATTAATGTAGGTTGAGATGATCCATGCGTATGATGTTGAAGGAAATTATTGAAGGTTTGTCCAAGCCTTTGGTTTTCTGAAAAATGAATGTTCAGAAATTCTGTCTTTGATTCTTGTTAGTGCAAATTCAAAGTTTCCTTGTGTGTCTATTTGACCCAAATAAAACTAACCATGTTCTGCTGGATTTTTATGAATGGCATAAACCGACAGCAAATCTTGTTCATGCAATCTCCACTTCAATCTCCCTGGATTTCTAGGAACTTTGCAACGCTAACTGTTGAAAATCTGGAATTGGATGTACTTAACGTTAGTTACAATGGTTTTAGGTGATGCCTTGCATCCGCTCTTACAAGGCACGGAAAGTACACACATTTTGAACACATACAGTGGTTAGGTGTTGCTACATATACTAATCTCAGGATATGAATGCCAAATACACAAGACACATTATGTGTTCTTACTCTCCAACCAAAAGCATAAAAGACACAGAAAACTGCACTGCTAAGCTTTGAAGGGGACAAAATTCTGTCACTTTTTCCCAAATCTTGTCTCGACCATGTGATTGGGATTTCTTAATTGAATCTTTTAACTAATCACGCGGCCATTAGACAAAGTATGAGACAGGACTTTGTCTTGCTTTCAAGAGTCTATTCGTGCGTTGAAGTGGATGTCCTAGCATGCAAGTATTTGCTTAAATCTGTAGTCAGCTAACTTTCCTCTGGCATCTCCATCACCATTAATATTGCCCCTTGCCTAGTTTCCAATATTTGAGACGCCACCATCCAATTTGTTTGGGACAAAATCTGTTGTCCCATTTGGTGGTGTTTCATCTTCTGTCCCATTATATTTTAAACAGTTAACTATGCATACAGCCATAGAGTCTAAATGTTATTTTACAATCTCAAAACCAATCAAATCTAGTGGGACAGGGAATGGAATATTAAATGTTACAGTTGATATTGTCGCCTTGTTTTCACCACTATCTCAGTCCTGAAATAGAATACTAACCAAAATGGGTGTTAAGTTAACCAGAACCAAGATGAAGAAGATCCTTTCAAACACCCATTTCTGTGACGTTTATATGAAGATGTAATTGAGGCACGATGATATGAGCAATGGGTTTCACGAGTTGGAGATTTAATTGTGCTCTCAGCTCTGGGGCTACGGCTCATTAATTGTATGTTAACTATTATAGTCAAATCTGCGTTTCAATATTTTCAGAATTGTTTTGAATGCTCAACTTAGATTGCTAAAAACATGATATTTTCTCAATTTCTTCTTTCTTTACCGGTTATCCCATCCATGCAGTAAATTTGACTTGAGTGCTTGACAATTGAAGCGAGCTCAGCAATTTTTCAAGCTTTTGAACATGGATATCAATTAGGTCTGTATATATAGACAAAGTAATTTGAATTCTAAAACCAAGTTATATAAAGCATCTAACAATGAATTGTTACCGAACTGCATTTTTTATCACAACCAAAGAACCTTAAACCTTGAGTCCAAATCCTCCAAACCGAAAGCTCAGCTATCATATTTATAGAACTTAAAAGCAGATGATGATATCCAATTTGGAAGCTTTCTGTGAATGTATCTTACTTTTTCTACTATAGAGGAACCAGTTTATAGACACTAGGTCATTCATCATAGCTGATCCTGAATATTGATTTTACATTTGGGAATCAATATTTTCCCACATCCAAGTGAAGTAGCTACTCTTTTGTTTTATTTTATTTTTTGGCATCAAGTGTATTCCAAGTCCTTTTAAAATGGCGAGATCACCTGTTTAGGTACAGTTTTTTTTTAACATTTTTTTTTTTTTTAAATATAACAAAGCCTTTTATTAGTACATTTCGCGAGTCCAGAAATCAAATAAACCAATTAGTCACCAAGACCAAATAAAGTAGCCAAACAGAGGACTCCAAACATCATTTTGGGAGTAAATTTACTGTCCCATGTAATGTTTCACATATTATCTCACTCATGGTGATCCAAAATGTATAGGGCCACTTACTATGTAACATTATTTTATAAACCTAATTAAAATGGAATAGTAGATTTTTTTTATCCATTTTATAAAAACCTATCTACACTAAAGTCTACTAAGCTATGCTTTGCATTTGCTTCTCATGCTCCAACCACTCTATGCTATGAGACTTTGAAATTTCAAGAGGTGAATTCTGAGTTAAAATTTACCTTTACAAACGCCATAAGTCCATTTAGATGAAATTTTTGTTTTCTGTTTTTTTGTTCAAAAAAAAATTTAAAATGCTAACATCTATATGGACTTCTAAGTCCATACTAAAAGAAAAACACATTTTTTGGACATTGGAGTCCATGCTCAAAAAATGACATTGTCTTCATTGTCTTCTCTAAAAATTGCTTTCCAAGAGAGTTAGAATATCAACGTTTTTTTTTGTCATTTCATAAGGTATGAGTGTTCACTAGAAACAAAGAGGTGTGCTAAAAGAAATAGCCCAACGTATTAAAGCCCAATATTGGATGAGTCAAGTCCGATTTTAGTTTTGGCTGAGAATGGGTCAATGTGGTCGGGTCCCCCATTAATTACGACACCGTTTTATAGCAGTCACTGGCGGAAAGCCATTACACGATACATGGGTCACCGTTCCTCAGTCAACTGAATAGGCTGAAAGGTGGAACAGAAGAAGAGCTTAGAACTAGAAGAAAGAGTGAGGAAGAGACTGAAGGAGAAATGAGCGTAACATCAACGGCGGCGTATCTAGCTCGGCGTGCGGCGCAGAAGGAGAGGGTACGGATCCTCTACCGTCGTGCCCTCAAAGACACCCTCAACTGGGCCGTGCATCGCCACCTCTTCTACGACGACGTATACTCCATTGCCGATCTCGCGCTTTCAGTACTGCTAATCCAGTTAATTTCTCAATTTTGGCATTATTCTAATCGTACTCTGGTTCCATTTTCAGGCTTCAAACCTGCGCGAAAGATTCGAGGCAAACAAACACGTGGTTCGTTTTCCCGATTTCCCTTTTAGGTTCTTTCAAAATTTTCCTCATAATGATGGAGTGATTAAATTTTGCACTAATGATGAGAATACATAGGTTGGTTTAGGAAATTAGTGAAGGATAATCGAACATTTTATTTCAATTAGCTTTCTGAAGCAACATTCTCTTTGATTTATGGTTGCACGATTAGTATTTATTTAGATTAAGATGTCGACATACAAAGAGGGAACTATGTCTCCCGATGTATGAACTTTGTATGAGCTGATGATGAACTGTGGCATGTTGTCCTCGTCCATATTACTTGAAATGTGCTTTGAAGTATATAACGATTAGAAAGATGTCCCATTGATATTCCTTTTGGTGAAACACAAGGTCATTTGAGTCTAAGGGAAAAAATCGCTTACTTTGTTCTCTGATCATGGGTGTGTTGTGATGGCGGCATACCATATACAGGAAGACCTTGATACTATTGATAGGCTGATAGCTGATGCTGAAGCAACCTACAATAAGTGGCGGCACCCTGATCCTTATATAGGTAAACATGTGACTGAATCTCGACTGTGAACTCTGCTTTCCGGATGGTGGATACTGCACATTACTTTCTTTGCTAAAAAATATGATAACATATACCATGAAATTCTTCCTAGTTCCAAAGAAATGACGCATGGATAGACATAGTTAAAATCAGCTTGAAAGATGAATCTCTCTTTATTTCTTGAACTGTGGTAGTATTTGCTTTTAGTTGGTGGTGAAGAAATCTGAACAACCTTTTCCCCCCTTTGGGAGGTAGGGAGTGGTATCTTCAAAATATCTGTATCTGTCAATCATTTCCAAATATTAGAATTAGAAGTATAAAATAAGCCATTAGTATGAAAGACCCATTTGCTTTGGGTGATTGGCAGCCCTATCTTTTGTTAATCTAGGCTAGAGATAAATATGTTCCTGCATGATTTCCATGGTATGTTAGGTTAATTGTTTTGATAATCTGCGCAGTTCAAATATTAACTCCCTGTTATCCCATTTTCTTATGGACAGTTCCATGGGCTCCTGGTGGTTCCAAGTTCACTCGAAACCCAACTCCACCTAAAGGGGTAAGTCTGTTATTTGTTTTGTCTTTTTTATCTTGAGATACGCAGCACCAAATACTTATGAAAAATGAATTTTCGTTTTTCCATTACTCATCATTTTAAGAATTCTTAGTTATCATAAAATATATGTGGAAAAACAATGGAGGATTGCTGTGTTTGAGAGTAGGGTGTCCTCATTTTGGCTTTATCAAGTTCTTCGTTCATTGTTGACTTTATTACATTCCTCAATCTTTTTAGCCTTACAAGTTGCACCAATTTAGTCATTGATTGATTTTTCCTTCTTTCAGATATGCTTATTTCTAATTGGAATTTGATAATATATTTTCAATGCAGATTGAGATAGTTTATGATTATGGTCGGGACTGAAGACATCTTTTCCATGCTATCAATAAAGGTTGCAATTAAATTGTTCTGTACTACTACATTGCAGTTTAAAGTAGCTCAATTGTTTCTTGTGCTGTGAGTATATCATTACTGATTCGGATGTATTAAATAACAAGATTAAAGTGGTTCCCGTATAGATGGTTTCAGAAGTATTGCCCTTTAATGTTTTCCTTGTATATGTTATATTGCATTGCTCGACCTGCTCAGTGGGTTTCTTGTGCTTTTGTTCTTAACTAGACATCAAGGAATGGGTAGTAGTGTTCCCTTTATCTTTTGACTAAACATAACTTTTCTATGGTCAATCAATTTATGGATTTCTTTTATTTTTTTATAAATTAATGTAGGTTGAGATGATCCATGCGTATGATGTTGAAGAAAATTATCGAAGGTTTGTGTTTTCAATGTGTCACTTGACCCAAGCCTTTGGTTTTCTGAAAAATGAATGTTCAGAGTTTCTGTCTTTGATTCTTGTTAGTGCAAATTGAAAGTTTCCTTGTGTGTCGATTTGACCCAAACAAAACTAGCATGTTCTGCTAGATTTTTATGAATGCCATAAACCGACAGCAAATCCTATTCATGCAATCTCCATTTCCAACTCTCTGGATTCCTAGGGACTTTGCAATGTTAACTGTTGAAAATCTGGAATTGGATGTATTTAACATTAGTTACAAAATATAAGGAATAATGTTGCTTGTTAAGCTACACCCTCTAAAGTGGGTATGTGACAGAGTACACAATTTCTTATAAAATTCAATAATGGCACAATGGTTTTAGGCACGGAAAATAGACACATTTTTTAACATATAAAATGTTAACTGTTGCTACATATTCTAATCTGAGGATATGAATGCCAAATACACACAAGACGCTTATTATGTGTTCTCACTCCAACCAAAATCATAGAATACAGAGAAAACTGGTGCAGCTAAGCTTTGGAGGGGAGAAAATTCTCTCTCACACTTTGTCCAGAATCTTGTTTTATGATCATGTGATCGGTCAATATAATAATAAAATAATGTTTTCCATTGCATTAATTGAATTTTCTGACCAAACACATGGTCATAGAATAGAGTACTCTCTTTGGTCCTAAATATAGAGCAGCTTTTAAAAGAAAATGTTGGTCTATCTATTTTATAAGGCGGGGGTTAGAAGAATGAAATTTTTTTCATATATGTCTTTTTGTATTAATTGCTACAGGGAGTATGGGGAATATATAATATGGTGCTTCTATTATTTTTGATAGGTAAAGAAAGATTGAAATAGGTTGTTTAATTAAGATGCATGAATTAATTAAGAATGTTTTATATTTAGAATTGGAGGGAGTGTAAGCCAATGCCTGTAGCATTTTTCTCGAACTACTGTCTGAAGGGACTATTATTCAATATTGGTTTTTCAATGAGCTCCTAACATGCAAGTATTTGTTTTAGTCTGTATAATACTAAGCTAACTTTCCGGGCATCTACATCACCATGAATATGATCATTCATCAGATAGTCGAGAACAGGAAATGCATTCCTGAAAATTATTCATTAAAATCATGAATCATGTATCCTAAACTCAAACTGCATATTTTTCATGTGCTTTCGTGATAATGAATTTGCCCCTTGCCTAGTTTCTAATATTCGTGAACCCCACCATCCAATCTTCAGATATTGTTTATCACTATCTCGGTCCTGAAATAGAGTTCTTACCAAAATGGGTCTCTCATTTCTGAGGTCAATATGAAGTTGTAACTTATGCTCGAAGAGAATTAGAATTTGGTCTAGTGCTTCACTATTCTTCTCTAAGGATTTTTTGAGCTCTTTCACTTGGTTTCGAATTTTCTAGGACTGTGGGTTGAAATTTCTATTTCATCTTGCTTCTCTTCCTAATAACAAATAATTAAAACAAAAAACAAACCGATACTCGAAAATATAAGCAATGGGTTTCACGAGTGGAGATTCAATTACTCTCTCAGCTCTGGGGTTACTCCTAATTGCTGACTTGTTTCTTAGATTGTTAGATAAGCTACGTTGCCCGAAAGAAACAAGCATTAATCAAACAACAATCAAGGCGAACAAAAAACAGGATATTTTTAAATTTAGATTGTTTACAATCAACTACATATATGATAATGGTTGATGTAAACACATAAACTGTTAGATAACCAAAATTGGTTGATATATCATATAAGTCAATTTATTAGTTTACAGATTGTCACTCAATAATATAACCAAATTTGTGTTCAACTTTTTCAGATGTGTTTGAAAGAAAAAAATTCACTTGTACATCTCATTTTCAACACCCTTGTGTACACCTCAACTTTTAAATTATGTTATAGGGTAAAATTATAAATAAAAAATCAAAAGAAAACAGCTGTAAGTACCATTGTTAGGGTATATCGCAATATACATTTTTTATTTTTTAAATATGTTACAGAAGTAAAATTGTAAATAAAAAAATAAAAGAGATATAAAAAAAATTAAAAAAATGTATATATAATACCTAAGATAAAAAATTAAAAGAAATGTAGAAAAAAAAAAAAAGTTTAAAAGTGTGTGTGAGTATATACATATGTGATGTAGCACTTCTCTGTTTTGAATCGTTTCAGAATTGTCGTGCCGCCCAATTTGAATGACCAAACATGATAGTTTCTCAATTTCTTCTTTCTTTACTGTTTATCCCATCGATGAATTAAATGTGACATGGGTGCTTGACAATTGAAGCGAGATCAGCAATTTTTCAAGCTTTTGAACATGGATCTCAATTAGGTCTATACATACAGCACAAGTACTTTATGAGTTCAAGAGATGAATGAGAAAGTTTGTGTTGTAAGAGGAAATCTGATCTTCACGCAGAGTTACATAATCCATAAATATAGATTTTAAATCCTTTAAAACAGTGATGTCAAGTAGTATTACATTTTTTCTAAGGCAGACAAATCAAGACATAGTGTTTTCAGTCATCTGCCCACTAATCCTTTCTTTTTATGATAATATCCTTTTATCTGTTACAAAATTTATCAAGTGTTCCAAATAAATAGTAATAAGAACGAGGGAACTGCTCAATGTATTTAGGTAAATGCACGCATGAGAATATGAAACTATGATCAAATTTTTTTTGTGATTACTTAGAGTAGAATAGCAACTGACAATATCAAAGGAGACAAAATTTTCTGTCCCATGTCCGATAGCAAGCATTGCCAGTTAAAATTTTCAGTTGAAATCATTACTCTCATTCTTGATTTAATGTTTATGATCTATGAAAGAATCTTAAGGTAAAGGCAAAGGAAAACAAAGAAAAAGGTAGAAATTTTGAACTGATTTTGTCCCTTTCCTTGTAAGTTGGTAACTAGACAAGGCATCACCATATGTCTGATGAAACACCAAACAACGAACACAATACACGATAAAGTTCCATATTTTGGGCCAAGTTAAAAGAGAAAGCAGAAACAAAGGGGAGTCATAAGGTCACAAACGAAACTATATAAAGAATCTAGTAATGAACTGTTACTGAACTGCATTTTTTATCACAACCAAAGAACCTTAAACCTTGATTCCAAATCCTCCAAACCGAAAGCTCAACTATAATATTTATAGAACTTAAAACCAGATGATGATGTCCAATTGGGAAGCTTTCTGTGAATGTATCTAACAAAAGAACCAGTTTACCAACACTAGATCATTCATCATAGGTGATCCTGGTTCCTGAATATTGATTTTACGTTTGGGAATCAATATTTTCGCACATCCAAGTGGAGTAGCTACTCACTTTTATCACTCAGTACATTCCCCGACTCCAGAATCAAATCAACCAATCAGTCCCCAAGACCAAATGGGTCAGCTAAAAGAGGACTCCCAATACCATATCATCCCAATTATAGAAACATGTCCAGACAAAAGTAGTCTATTGGAGAAAAGAAAAACCAAGGGAAGAAGCTATGTTTTGACATTTGCTTGTCACCCTCTGCCATTGAGCCTAATATTTTGAGATTTTATAAAGCTGGGCATGTTTGAAAGCAGCTGAACTGATAATGGAGTCTATCCGGTGAGCTTGGATTGTATAGTCAATTTCCTAGCTGAACTAACATAATATACAAACAATAGTATTCCTTTTTAATTCCACATAACTAACTATACCAAATTTGGTGATAATTATTTACATCTTGAAAATTTTCCTGGTAGCCAAACAGAGAATCATGAAATATTTAAATATAAATCGGATGAATCTCATGGGCAAATGGAAGCATATACCAAGAAAGTTCAAATTTCAGACTAAGCAAACGCAAATACTTCAAAAACAAAACAGAAGGGAAATTAGGGTAATACGAATATATTTTTTATGAGAGCCAATGAACCCCAAACCCTAATTCCAAACCCCTTAATGCTTCTCAGTGAGCTAGAAAAGCATTGAACAGAGAGGGAAGGGAGTGAGTGTGCTCGGAATCAGATAAGCTTGAATGGAAGAGGCCAAGGAGTTGACCTGGGAACTTCGACCTTATCTTTGATGCGTTCGATTTTCTTCTCTTTCTTAGGCCTAGAGATTCCGTACGATCCCTTGAATCTCTTCCCTTTCCTCGTCTTCTTGTCCCCACGTCCACACAGTATAGGCACTGCTCCACCGACTGGCGGAAGCCATGTCAATGGCGCTCTCTCTGTCGTCGCCGTCATCATCCGCCTCGCTACTGCGCCGCAGCACTGCATTACACCGCTCGCCATTTTCTTCTTCGCTCACACAACCAGAACAGAGACGAGAAGAATTACTCATTAGTTTCATATGGGCCGGGTCAACCCTACAGATAATGGCAGGCCCAACTCACAAATTTAGTGTGTTTCATGACATGGGAATTAATTTTATCACTCCCCCATTTTAATATCCACACTTCTTCTTCTTTTTTTTTTTTTGTCAACAAAATTATTAAAATGACTTTATTTGTGAAAATTTAAATTTAAATTACGAAAAATTGTCGAACTTTTACAAAGATGAATTTCAGAGTAATGAGAAGAGAAATTTGCCGAAGTTGAATTTTCGTAAAAATAAAAATATGTCCGGAAATTCAATTTCCGGGTATTCAAATTAGAACAACTTAATTTGAATTTCTTGATTGGTTCTTAATTGTCTTCATCCGTCTATTTGATCCAACGGCTTAAAATAATGAAAATGCATGGTGCAGTTCCCGCGCAAAATGCAGAGGATCCACGTCCGTGGAGGCTTAGCCTTAACTGGCACATGTGGAGTGAAAGGGAGGTGAGTGGTGGATATGGCGACGGTGGCCGATGTGGCTCCCAATCAAACACGATAGAGAAAAGTTCTTGCATTTTGAGAGCCATCGTTCTCACTTTCCCCACTAAGAAGTAGAAAACTTCACTTCTGATTGAGCTAATTCGAAGAGCTTTCCATTGAATGGAAATCTCTGGAACCACCAGAGCACTGATGTGGTCTCACAATATCTCTCCCTCTCTTCACCTCCCTCGCCCTCTCTCAGTAAGTTGCTATTTGTGTTCTATAATTCTTTCTTCATTTTCCCTTTTTTCCCCTTAAATCTACAGTTCCCTCAATTTTTCTTTGTTCACGCATTTCTTTTGACTAGACCAATGTTACCAGGAGGTTCAGAATTTGGTGTGTCTCTGATCAAACCCAGAAGGTATTTAGCAAAAGTATATTCAGCATTTTATCAAAGTTTTGTTCTTTGTGAAAGTGTTGAACTCTTTGGCCTTTGCCTTTGTGGGAACTATTATTGTATTTGGGAATGCTCTACTTTTCTTATGATCTCCCAAGGACAGTCAAGGGAGTGATTGGGGATTAGGATTGATGGGTTTGAATTTCCATTGACATATCTCTTTGACTATTGAATGCTTTTGTAGGAGAATCAAATGATTGTATCAGTGACTGGAGCGACTGGTTTTATTGGTAGAAGGCTGGTGCAGAGGCTGCACGCAGGTTATCCCCTATTCCAGGCTACTTACTCTCTATGTCTTTTGCTTTCATATATATATAGCATTTTCAATATTGGTGTAGCTTTACATTTTCATGGTAGTTCAGACTGTCTCTCATAAATGTATTATCCTGTGTGCAAAACTAGATATATACAAGGCATGCCTTAGATTCACTGCATAGTGTAATCAATCTTCCTGCTTATTGATGTTATTTGAACACTGAAATTATGCTTGTAATTGTGCAGACAATCATACTGTTCGTGTCTTGACGCGCTCAAGATCTAAGGCAGAACTTATCTTTCCGGGTAAGAAGGTAATGAATATAAGCAATAATTTGCATTAGCAATTTAGCACTTGCTTCTTGACAAGCTATGGTAAATGTTGGTGAAATCTCTTTCAAAATTACAAACATGTCCTATAAATGAAAGTTGTTCTTCCAACTTAAGACAATAGATCATGGTGGCATATCCGTTTGATTTTGAGTTAACTTGTTAACTCTTCCTGGTATTTCTAGCGAAAGACTTTCCAGGAATCAAGATAGCCGAGGAGCAAGAATGGAGAGATTGCATTCAGGGCTCAACTGGTGTTGTGAATCTGGCTGGACTTCCCATTGGTACGAGATGGTCTTCCGAGGTTATTACCTTTATCACCTTTACATTTTGAGAAAGTTTGTTGAGATAACAAGATTTATATTGTAACATTACTAGACATCCTAGATCATTGCTCAGCATCTATAAACATATTTTTGGCACTCTGCTTATTGTTCAAACCTGTAGCAAAAATTGTTTCCCAAGAGTCCAATAACAACATAGGATATACTTTTGTTTTTCTCTGTCTTCTCCTTAAATCTGTTTTTGGTTACTGATATAATCAATACATACATAACCCTGAGAAAAGTATACTCATTTTACTGCTGCAGACAAAAAAAGAGATCAAGCAGAGCCGGATTAGAGTTACCTCAAAGGTAAGCTTTCATTTTCCATTTTGAAAACTACGAACATAAGCCTAGTATTTTCAATTTTCTTTGGGTGAATAAATTTTCCTGTCAAAGTAGGCAAATATCTACACTTGTCATTGCTCATCACCTTTTCATCTCATGGCAAAGGTTGTAGAACTGATAAATAGCTCACCAGGTGATATTCGGCCGAAAGTCTTTGTTAGTGCAACAGCCGTTGGTTATTATGGTAAGCCGGTAGGCCTAAACAATTTATCTGCTACTTGATTATCTTGTCTTGCTGTTAGATTATAATAAATGGTTATTAAATGTTTCAAGTTGAAAAAAAAAAAATTTGTTTTAAGCATGTTTTTAGCTCTCCTAAATCATATAAGGAGTTTTGTTCGTAGTTTATTTCTTAAAGTCTGTTTTCTTCCTCATTAATGTCGCAGGCACCAGTGAGACAAAAGTATTTGATGAGAAAAGTCCATCAGGGAGAGATTACTTGGCTGAGGTAAACAAACTGTTTATTACAAATATTTGGGAGAATATAAGATCTCTAAATCTCATTTAATTCTGCTGAGATGGCCAAATTTGCCCTCCTACTCATACAGATATTGATTTTTTTACCTATGTAGTATTTTGATGAAGAACATGGTATTTTACTTGTCTTTTTTTTCTTTTTCTTTGAAGAGACTGGCCAAAAATGAAATCTTTTCAAGATAATGTCACCACAATGATTGTTATTAGTCATTATGCATCTGCACCACAATCCATGGATTCTCATAATCTTACTTGAAAGACCAGGGACCTTTTAAGTTTTAATGAATTAATGTCCTATAACACCTTTTCTAAAACTGCCCAATCTTTTCAGGTTTGCAGAGAATGGGAAGCGACGGCCCTCAAAGTAAATGGAGATGTTAGATTAGCTCTGATTCGCATTGGTGTTGTTCTTGGTAAAGATGGTGGCGCCTTAGGTATGAACAGATCAATCATATGCTTATACCCTTCATTTCAATTTTTTTTTTTTTTTTTTTACTACAGAATTTTTTACTTATGACTTCTGAATGGAATTAAAAAAAAAAAAAAATTAGGATTTGTAATCTGGTGTTGGCTTTATGATTGATATCACCCAAAACATATCTTGGACAGCGTCAGAAGAATAAAAATCTGAAAAATGATACACATAACATAAATTCTGACCATGAATCTGATCCCAAACAATCAAGCTGATACTTCAATCTTTGAGCCTCTGCAGCTAAAATGATCCCTCTGTTCAAGATGTTTGCTGGTGGACCTCTGGGCTCCGGAAACCAATGGTATTACTCTCATTTTCTTCCACTTTTGAGAGATTGTTTCATAAAAATTTTAGTTTGTTATTCAGACACAACTCATGAACATGTTTTAAAGACAAGACAATCTTGTTCCACTCCTCCGGCAATGCAGAAAAATTTTGATCTGCCATTGTCAAGAATTGTGTTTTGGCTCTATGTCCTATTTGCTAGGTAGGTGCAGTGAATTAATTGTTCTTTTGTATCCACAGGTTCTCATGGATTCATTTGGATGATATTGTCTATCTAATATACGAAGCTCTGTTAAATCCATCATATAAAGGTGAAGTATTCACGACGCGAATTAACTCAGTATTTTATTCAAGTAATGACCTTATTCACTGATGATGTATTTTAGGAGTTATCAATGGAACTGCACCGAACCCTGTCCGGTTATCCGAATTGTGTGACCAACTGGGAACTGTATTAGGTCGTCCTTCATGGCTTCCTGTACCTGACTTCGCACTCAAAGCTGTTCTTGGAGAGGGTGCTACTGTGGTAAAATGCACTCTTCTTATCATCTCTACTCTTTCTTTCCTCACTTCTTGTACACTCTGAACTAAACCTATGAAGCATGGACACCTATTGACAACACTCAATGACACATGTTAGACACCTCTCAAATGGTGTCCTGTTAAAAATATATTTTGTCAGTTCAAACACTTGAACCAACGTCTTAAAATGGCTTAGACGTTTGAGCCAACGCCTTTAAATAGATTAGATATTTAGATAGGATACTTCTATCTGATTTTATTTTATTTTATTTTCCAATTTTTAGCAAATAATTACTTAAAAATTTTGTGGTTTGGAAATGTAATTCTTCACAACCATAAAACTTAACAAATGAAGGAAACTATTTACATCTAATTTTAATATATAATTATTTATATTTTTTTCATGGTGTTATTATATCAAAATATTATAATATATGTTGCGGTGTCCCAATGTCTTATATCTTTTACAGAGCCGGTGTTCCTATATCCCATGTCATTGTCGTATCCAGTATTCTTGTTAAAGTCCGTGCTTCATAGATCTAAACAGTAAACACTTTGAATTATTCTTACTATTTGCAGGTTTTAGAAGGGCAGAGGGTTCTTCCTGCAAGAGCTAAGGAGTTGGGTTTCCCATTCAAGTATCATTACGTGAAAGAAGCACTTAATGCTATTCTTTCATAATACAATTTTGACACGAGTAACTGATTCTTTATTCCTTTTGAGATTAAGCTTTCAAGGAAAACACCATACATATCTCTTTTAGGACGGTTGATTTTTGGACTGTATTTCATTTTAGAAATTCCAAGATGAATTATTAAATACTCAACCATTTGGGTTTCTCTTGAGATGCCACCTAATATAATCAACATGTACTTATCAAACAGATACATAATATTAAAATTTCTGCAGGAAAAAAAAAATGGAAGAATTATGCAGTTCTAACTTTTCTCTTGAATTTGTGATGGATGCTTGACCTCAAAATGGTAATTGATTTGTTAGATGAATATTTATTTCCAAAAGAATTAAGCATGGATCTTTGCAGTCGTTAGTTAGAGAAAAAGGAAGAGAGGGAGGAGAGACATGATAGAGGCCACTGAGGGTGAATTCTTTTGGCACACCCATATCTTTTCTAACCACACATCCCATATGATACAAATGTGAATATAATATCTTTCAAAATAAATAAAGACTAGCTAAATATTCAGTTTTCACATGATCATATGTATTGCGCACTTGGTAATGTCTCATGCTTGGCTATAAAATGACAGACTTTAATACATAAAAGCCAGGCTTTCTAGGTTAATAATAATTCTCTAATTTATTTTTCTTCTTTAAAATGGAGAGTAATCTGCATATACATAACAGACTTATCTTATAATAGCATCCTATTGTTCCAACTTCTCATTATACCATAAATAATGCATACTTGTGCATTCATTGATCATCCCTTTAAAGAATACTTCTTCCCCATGAAGGGCAGAAACTTGTGATCTTTCTATGAGGGAAACTCTTGTTTTGTCTGTTTTTCCTGCAATGTATACAAAAAATACAACTTAGCAATATGCAAATTAGGGGACAAAATCTTTTGTCCCATTTGGTGTGTCAAATCCTATCTTATAAGATTGCAATTAGGCAATTATGTAACTTGTAGGATTTTGCAGCATATTTTGGCTAATGACGATCTTATGGGATAGGATTTTGTTCCGCAAATTACCATTTAAAAGAAGAAAGGATTGGGGAGGCGGCTGCAACCAGCACTATGATCTGAAATATCAGCAAAGCAGCAGAATTACCTGTCCTGTTTCTTTACTACGGTATACATCTGATCCAAAGACAAGCCTTCCCTGAGATTGACGAGCATTTCCTTGATTGCCTCGTGCTGTAGAAGACTCTGCATTGCCATTGGAAACACGAGATCTGTTGTCTTTCGACCTCGGAGAAGGCTCTCTGGGAAGTTGATACTCCAAGAGTTTTCCATCCAAGCGTCGTGCAGTTCCAGAAAATGGATTAAATTTCGGTTGAGTTTCAACTTGGCTCTCAGCTGAAAAGATGAACAGAAGTCTAGTTAGATTTTACAATAGAAGAAGATCATAGAAAGATAAGAACAACAAGAAGTTTTATCTTATTAAGTAAAGTTAGTTACATGAATTGCATAACATTATTATGCTTTATTAGAAACTAGATTTTCCGAAATAATTATTAACCATGAGATCTCATTTTATAATTTATCCAAGTGTCCTTTTAAGTTTCCTTTTGTACCTTTTTACGGGACTAAAGACCATAGAAAAGATCAAAACATTACAAAAAATACACATCAGAAAGTGAACTATGAACCTTTCTGCAGTGCCTTACCTGCTGCAACACGCTTTCTGGGTTCCTTATAATCCAATGGAGGAGCGAAATCCACCTCGCAGTCAGTCTCAATGATGCTTACAGCATTAGCAGGCTTGGTTTCTAAGATATCTATGAAATATTTTCTGTTGTTGTATTCCACCATGATAGTATCCCCAGTGGTCAAGCAGGAAAATTTTCTCAAACTGGTCTCTAATCTGCATCACAAAATGTAGTCAAAATATCCAAATGGAGACCTGTTAGTGTACATAAAGAAAACACTCCACAAATTAGGGACCAAATTCTCTGTCTCACTAGCATGAACTACTAAATGTTTCACTCATGCTATGTGATCAATATCTATTAATAAATTGGTTAAAAACCAATTCAGTGATAAATGAATCAATCAATAAATAAATTTTTACTAATGACAAAACTATAAGACAGGTTTCGGATAGAGGATTTTATTCCACAAATTAAGTATGCCTAACAACACTAAACACGAATCATATATCAGCAAGATACAATAGACTTACATAGCTTTTGGATCGGAAATATTTAAGAAATCCTTTGTGTGGGGTTGTAATTTAACATAAGTTCCCTTGGGAAGTGTCACATTTTTCACCCTTACAATGTCCCCTTCTTGCAGAAGCATGTTTTCCATCATCTGCGTAGGATTAGTTTATAAAGAAGCAACATGGATAGAGATGTGATAAAATCTGTTGTTTCACTTGGTGTCTCATTCTTTATTTCACTGAGTTTTGATTGGATAGTTATGCATATAACTGTAGAGTTAAAATATTTTTTTATAGTCTCAAGACCAATTAAAATCAATTGAACAAGGAATGAAACACCAAATGAGACAACAGATGTCTTCCCAATAC
The DNA here is from genome assembly GCA_022379115.2 of Bauhinia variegata. Classification (NCBI taxonomy): domain Eukaryota; kingdom Viridiplantae; phylum Streptophyta; class Magnoliopsida; order Fabales; family Fabaceae; genus Bauhinia; species Bauhinia variegata. Next base: position 14,363,955 of record CM039438.1, read on the forward strand.
AAACACATACAACCTTCATTTTTTTTTTTTAAAAAAAAATCTTTAAATGCCTACCCAATATGGCATATACATCACTCCTTCCTCAGCAATGAACTCCAGAACCCCACAATGGGAAACCCTCCCAACATCATTATTTCGGAGTTCAAACAACATTGGATAATCAACATGTAAAGATGCTGCAAAAATAACACTTGATATTAGCTCCGTTAAACTATTACCTTGTTGGCTGAAAACAAGAGCAAATTTGTTATCTCATTTGATGTCTCATATGTTATCATACTTATTGTGATTGGTCTAAAAGTTATGTAATAATATTAGCGGTCACAAAGAAGTGAGACAATAGATTTTTGCCGTTATAAACTTACGGGAAGAATCAGGGAATGCATATAAATATAAGAGGATCAAACTGTAACTCACCAAGACGGTCGAGGGCCGAAGGAGGCATTATAACTAAAGCAACAAAAATTGAAATCACTGTTAGACAGGAAACAAAAAGAACAGGATAATTGTAAATCCAAATCTAGCTTGCATGTTGGAGACTAACCTTTATCACCAGTTTCAAGTTGAGGCTGCAAGATTAAAGGCAAAAGAAGTAATAGAATTAATTTTCCATGACAAAAATTTGAAATAAGATAGTAGCATCTTTCACCTATTACACATCAAGAAGAAAACTATGATTCAGTCTCTTTCACCATTTTCTTCAGATTTTGATCCTTAAACTTTAATCCTTGTATTTTTTCCAATCCACTTTTCAATTCTTCGAATAAATCAGATCTTTTCATATTAAGTTTTGCATCAAGGTAATTGGCAATTATATACTGCATAAAACTATGTTGCATGCTATTATGGTTGTTTCCAACAGTTGCAGATGTTTAATGTAATAGACTTAGTATTATGTGACTGAACAAATCTTGTCTCGTTTTTCTGTTTCTGTTTAATCTTATAGGACACAGAAATGAAGGAATGCTGACCTTTTCAATAAAAGCAGCAGGGTAACATTGGTATGTCTGCTCAAATGATGCCCCTTGATACCCATACCCATCAAAAAACTGCAAGTACAACCAACATATGGAATTAGAAAAATATGATAAGGAACAGAACAAAATCTTCTGTCCCATTTAGTATGTCAAACTTTGTCCTTGCAATTGGTCAAAATATTGTAAAACAATACTTCAAAACGTTATGCAAGTTGCATATTTAACCAGTCAAAACAGTATAAAATAGGGTTTGACATACTAAATGGAACAGAAAAAAAAAAAAAAAAAAATCCAAACTAAAAGTGAGATACAATACACCACTTTTCTTTTAAACCTGTAGTACAAAGCATACCATTTTTTATTGTATCAGATTGCTTTGCCAGATCAGGTGACCAACTCTCGAGCTAGTAAACAAAGAATCAAATTGTATAAAATTGACCTAAAGAGGTAAAATATCAATAAACGGAAAAATAAGGGATGGAGCTACCATGAGCCAAATAACAATTAACTGTAAATAACCCTTCTCCCAGAAACTTCTGAAGCAAAACCAGTGACATCAAAAGCAAAGAAAATTATCCGAATACCCAGTTTTCTTGTAACAAATATCAACTTTGTGGTCATTAAAAGACAGCATCAGGTATGAGAATTGGAAGCTGAACAACATATAAAAGCAAGAACAGGCAACACCCAAATACTCACTAACCACAATGACAATGGAGAGGAACAGAAAGAATTATAATTTACCAGATAGATTTGGGAAAAATCTTATTGGAATAATGTGTATGCGATCTTAGAAGACGATATGAAATTGTGAACTTGTATATATAGATAGTGTTAACTGAGCATGAGCTAGCTTGCGGAAGCAGAAAACCAGTCCATACGTACTGCGTATCACATACGCTACGTCCTTGTCTGGCACCTTCGTCGCTCATCATCTGAACTCGGGCCTAATATCGGACTTCAAATGGGTCACTGGCTAAGGCCCAAATAATATATTTTATTTAATAATATGAACTTCGTTTTTTTATTAATTTTTTTAGAAAAATAGACATAAAAAAAATAATCCCACAAAATTAATTTTACTTTTTATTTTTTTTATCTCTCTTTTAATATCTTTAATTTAGACTGCAAAGATCTTGTTCTGAAAGTCCCATGATAATATAATAATTGTGTTTTTTTACTTTGTTTTATTCCTCCGATGATGTAAATAGTTTGCTTCTTAAAATAATAATTGAATAATACAGTAAGATTCGTTCTCTGACATAACACCTCTTCAAATGTTAAATCATGTCAAATAAAATTTTCATACCCAAGAAATTGGTGAACTAAGGCCCAGCCCAAAAGCTCGATGCTTCTTCACGAAAACAAGACCGGTAAAAATTGGCCACAGCTAGATTCTATGGACTATGGAGATGACACTAGTTAAGGATGCCATACCCTTTTTCAGGGTAGAAAAAGAAAAATAAACAAACAAAAGAAGAAGAAGAAGATGCTCTATGGCTGACTTGCTGCTGCTTTAAGTAAAAAAGAAATGTGCTACAACCACATCTTTATTTTCGCACCTATTTTTATATTTTTTTCTTTATATAATCTATTACTTTTTTTTATAGCCTTTGGTTTGAACTAAGTAGTAAAATCGACAAAATTCTTTTATTAAATTTAACATAAATGTACTTTTAGAACCCAGACATCTCTAATTTAACTAAAACAAGACATGCCAATTAATTTTCGTGTCTACAATTTTTCCCTTTTTAAGTAAAGTTGTATTAACTTTCTAGGTCATGTTGCCATCTTGCATACAGATGCTAAGCATGCCAAAACAACACCACATTTATTCCCATCTGCCATTCGACATGTATTATATGCTCTGGTCCTTTCACTATTTTGAATATTCCAAGCTCTGTGCTGAGCCCTTTATGCCCCAGCAAGCATAAGTAGTAGGTTCCTGTTAAAATATCAAAGTCAGAGCTACATGGCCATCGCCAAAGTTAACAAATTCAAGCCCACATATTTAAAGATAGAAAAGAATAATTTTAAGATTCAAATATGAGACCACGAATTTCAAGCAAGATCTTTAACTTCTATCACCCTCAACCATTCTTTGAATATTCCATCTCTGGCTCCCTCATATGTATGTAATGTAACAAATCTCGGAATCAACTCCAAGTTGCATCAAAAGAAAGCTAGTTGCCTTGATAAGATCAAGGGAGGTAGCTGGATTCGAATTTGCTATAGTCACCAAATTTGAACCGTTTGAACTTCATCTAACAACTCAACTTCCTCCACGACTGAACTGAATATAAGTTATTATATGAAAATTAAACGACTCACGTTCCATTAGGTGACTGCAGTGACTACAACAAATCTGAACTTGGGATAGCATCTTTTGTAGCTTGAGATAGAAGCACTTTACCTACATAGATCCAGGCAACATAGAAGACAAAAAAAACTGGATAGTGGACAGGTTAACTTTTATAAAATCAATATAAGCTCCTTGAATTCAAGCATTAATTGTTGCCAGAGAAAACCATCAATAGCCCTGCATTTATAATTCAGATCAGATCTCTATTATGTTCTTTAATTCACAAATTGAGTCGGCTCTACTATACATTTAATAAACCTGACCTTCACACTTTTGACCTTTCACAAATTGAGAAGGTTATTCTTTGCCATCCACTCACCTGGCTCCGCAAAATCCTAGCTTTTGTTGCTGCCTACCTTATTTTATTAAAACCTTAGGCAAATTGCACCATTTTCTATATGCAGTTACTATTCAACAATACTAACTTCTCAACCGTTAAATAAAACTGGTTCATTCAACAACTTAAAATCTATTACTGCTGGACAGTTGATAGTTACTGCCCAAGATTCAAATCCCATAACTTGATAGCAGATGTCATGAAGTAAACGTATCCATTGAATATTCTCTGTGAGCTCATGCCTATCAGGAAGCCCTACCAGGAGTAAATACAATATGAACCAAAATCAAACCAGCACTGCACCATAACACAAAATCAAATTTACTGACTAAGAATAGAACCAACATTTTGGTCTTGTCTCAATCAGTAAGGGCTGCTTCAGCATATTCTGTTTGATATCCTCTAACTTCTTTTAGACAGAAAATAAACGTTGTGATTTGATAATAGCTAATGCTATTATATCAACCAAACCCATAAAATTCCTAAGGCTCAGATTGCACAGCCACCACCACTTGACATCTTTTTTGCAAGGCCACTGAGGCTGCGCACAAAATTGTGGTCAACACGCCACCGAGACTTACTCATTAAGTGCCTTTTCATTACTCGGCATAATCAATTGACTATTTCTACGCTTATTCGGGTCAAATTGGCAAACCTATGTGTTAAAAAAAACCCGACCCATAACTCATCACGTCGGCAAAGAAAAAGAATAAAAAAACAGACCCACAACGGCAAAAGAATGATATCAGAATCTATATTTGTTATCAGGTCTTTGACCCCTGGTCATCTCTAGACTAGTTCTCTATTCACACTAGAGTCTAGAGATAACACAAGGGTCAATAAAGAATGGAAAAAGAAAGCCAATCAACTCATGGAATCACGGAAAACAGAGATAAATGATTCAATTGACCTGCATAGAATAAAATAACAGTTTTATTCTAAACACCAATAGATGATACGATGACGGCAACAGTAAATTTGTTAAACTAGAAATAGAACTCTTGACTTGAAAGCCTACGAGAAAAGAAACATCAACAGAGGGAACAAGATACCGAAATTACAAAAGAGAGATTCGGTTTCCCTTCACTCTTCGAAGAAAATGCAGATGCAGGACTCTGTCCTGGTTCTTACATCCTTAGCTATACTAAGATGGTTAAGAGGAAAAATTTAACAGACGACCTCAGACGACAACCAACAATACACAGACAACAGGGAATGTTGAAAGAGACCAACTCAAGCACAGCAATAAGACCACTGCTCCTCTTCTCCAGAAGCAGAATCAGCAGCAACAGCATGGAAATCGTCGCCACTGCAGCAGTAAAAGTTGTTGTTGTTAATGGCAGTCAAGCAACAAGACGAGGCTGAGACCAAATAAGGCATGTTGTTGAAGGAGCGGGCGAGGCCATTGGCCAGCGCCGCAGCATTCAGTAGACTGTCGTCATCCTCGTGTTGATGTATAAACTCTTCTGCCCGGTGCTTGAGGGTCTCGAACATGAGCTCGGGCTCGTGCTGCATCACTCGGAGGACGTCCCCACAAGACGGCCCAGGCACAGCACGCGTCACAGCGAAGCTATGCGGGCCATCGCTTTGTGAAACACGAACAACGGTCGGGCCACCAAACAGATTGTGAAGTCCACCGAGCGCCTCCTCATAAGCCCCACCCAAGAACATCCCCATATAGTACCTTCCACCACCACCTTCGCCTTTCAGTTCATGGAGCAACAAGCTTGATTCACCGCCAATGAACTTATCGATCTTCCCATCACTATCACAAGTCAAATCAGACAGAACTCCCCTCACTGAGGGCCGCTCATCCAGACGATGTATAGGAACTATAGGAAATAGCTGGCCAATGCCCCAGAAATCAGGAATGGAAGTGAAAACAGAGAGATTGACATGGTATGTTCGAACTGGATCCGCAGCCCCAATTGCCTTACTGACCAATTCACACAAACCATCTACAGCGGCAAGTTGCTCAATACCCAAAGACCCTTGCTTGAATTGATCGACACACCTTTGCTTCAATTGATCAGTATAGAGCAAACAGGTGTCATGGTCACCCCTAATTGCTGCAGAATATAGATTATTATAATCAGCACGAGCTTCATCAGGGAGCCCCTCAACCAAGTACTGAAGTGTAACTGTGGACAATGCTGGGGCTTCATATACACTTGAAGAAACAGCCTCAAAGATCAGAACTGAATGGTGAGACACAATAGCTCGGCCACTTTCACTGCAAATAATAGGGTGCTTGGTAGACTTGCGATCGCAAACGTATTGAACCGCTTGAACAACTGCTGCTGCATACTCTTCGAGACTATACCCAACAGAAATATCAGAATCAGTCGACTTTGAACCATCATAATCGATACCCAGTCCACCTCCAATGTCAACAACCTGCATATGAGCACCAAGTCGAACCAATTCGCAATAGATCTGTGCAGCTTCTCCCACACCATCAGCAAGCAATGCAGTCGAAGGAATTTGAGAACCAATATGAAAATGCAGCAATTGAAGACAGTCAAGCATACCCACTTGCTCCAGCTTCCTCACAACCCGCACAATCTGAGTTGTGGTCAGCCCAAACTTCCCTTTCTCACCTGAAGTTGACCCAAAATGCCCCGAATGCTTAGTACGCAGCTTAGCTCGAACGCCTATCACAGGCCGAATGCAGAGCTTCTTACTGAATTCAATGACCAAATCAAGTTCTTCTTCTTGCTCAAGAACGATTACAGTATTCAATGCCAGCTTCCTGGCAACCAAAGCCAGAGAAATATATTCGCCATCTTTAAACCCATTGCAGACCAGAAGGGATTCTGGATTACCACTGCACAAACAGCTCATAGCCAGAAGAAGTTCGGGCTTCGACCCAGCCTCCAATCCGAACCGGAATGGTGATCCGAATTTCACTATATCCTCCACAACGAACCGGTCCTGATTGCATTTCACCGGGTAAACGCCTTGATAATGAGACTGATATCCTTGAGATCGGATTGCATACTCGAAGGCAGATTGAAGGGATTCAAGCCGGTTCTTAAGCACGTCCGGTAGTCGGACAATGAGAGGGAGCTGCAACCCGAGTCCGCCAGAAGATTTCGGATCCGAGACTTTCTTCACAATCTTCAGCAAGTCAATCTCCTGATGACGCATAGTCTCTGGACCGTGTGGGCGAACCGAAATATTCCCAGAGGAATTCACACAGAAGTAGGGAGCGCCCCATCCATCGATCTTATAAAGAGCAGCAGACAGCGAGGGTGACCAATGAGGATTCTCAACGGCAACGGTGACATCGGCGGCAGAGGCGTTGGTTGTCGCCGGAGGTACGCCAGTAAATGTGACCGGCGCTAGAAGAGAGCTGTCCCCAGCAAAAGCGTAGCCGGGAGGAGCAACTGCAGCATCCACGCAACAAGCTAAGGCCGGCATCTCTTCCGCGACGATCAATATAAATTAGAAAAAGGGGTTAAAAGTTAGGGTTATGAAATTTTTGTGGGATTGTGAAGGTGGGGGCTTTAAAACCCGCCGAGGCCGAGGCCCCGGCTACCCCCTCAAAAGAAAACAGTAAGAGATCTATTGAAAACGGAGAACCCCTCCCTCTTCTCCCTACAGAGCTCCGAAATCCCCACACCGACCCCTCAGAAGGAAGATTTCTTCACTGTAATATGGAAATGAAACAGGAACAAGTGAAAACAGGTCAAGAATTAAGCACCGAAAGCCAACCACACCATGCAGATCTGGTTCATGGTTTCAAATAACAAAATCTTCAGAATAAAATAATCGGGGAGAGGAGAAAGAGGATGAAACGGAAGCAGGAAGATTCAGGATAGATCTACCACAACATGCGAATGGAAATGCCGAAAGATGGGGGAGCGAAAACCGGAAATTTTCCGGGAAAAAGGAGAGAAAACAAGCAGGATAATGATGGAAAAATTCTGGGAAATAATGGAAACAGAGGTAAGGAAAGGCTTGATGAATCAGGTTTTATCGTATTGGCTCAAAGAAGACGCCTATACGAAGGTGAACTGGGCGAGAATTGCATGAGAGGAGAAGCCAATTTATATAGGGCGGGGGAATGGTTGGGCCGTGGACCCGGATCTTGGACCGGTACAAATATCTATTCAATTTCTCGTGTTTTTCTTGCTGTTCCTATCCATTTCGTTTCGAATCACGTTTCTAGACGTGTGAATTTACATTTTTGCCCATCACATCCCTTCCTAACGACTAATCAGCGTCGAGTTGCCGCGTGGCTTGATTGCTGTGGGTCCCCATACTTTCAGGCATCTCTCTCTCAAGTCTGAACCGTCTTTCTCTCGAGAGAGATTTATCTTCTTTTCAAAAGGAATGGGTTAGGTATAAATATATCGCGATAATTTCAGTCGACATATTTTGCATAGGAAACCAGCAGGAAGTTTCCTCCCTATGATGTGGATTTCAGCAAACGGCCTGGATCGAGACACGTCAGGATAAGTTACCGCTGCCTTTTCGTTATTTGGAGGAACAACCATATGATTGGATGAAGCAACAGTTTTTAAAACACTGACCAAAAAAACATATTCTCTCAGTTTAATTAATCACAATACATAAAATAAAAAATTAAACATTAGATTTGCAAAACTTAAGAGCTTGGTTGTTTCAACGTTTTTTTTTCATATTTACAATGAAGATTAAATAAATTGTCTAAAAATAATTTTATTTTATTTAATAGGAAATTTTTTTTTAGTATTTTTACAAAAATATCTAAAACTGAAAATAAAGAAAATTGAAAACAGATTCTTACCAAAAAAAAAAAAAACTGCTTTCAAAATTAACCATTGTCAATTTTATAATTTTATTGACTTTTTTTTTACCTCTTTTAATAAATCCAATCAAGATCCAACAAAACTTCAACATGCATTATTTTTATGATACCAAGATTTTTTGAATAACCATCCAAAATGAAAGTGTTTGCTTTGATGATTAAGAGTAGGTAAACCCATTTTCCATGTCTTTGTTTAAGTTGTATTCTATCTCATCGTATCCCATTCTATAACCCAACTGAATGGATCAATTTTAAAAAAATCACATTCAATTAGTCCCATTTTAGCTTGCTTAATTTTCAAGCCAACAATGAGTAGCTTAAAATCAGCAGTGTGCCATTTTTAAATCCAAATTAAGAAAGCAATGGTTCTAATAAAAAATACCATCATAATCATAATGACATTATTTCTAAGTTTAAATTATATTACTTGTTTTAAAATATTTAGTAATAAGATTGAATTATATTTTCTAGAACAATAATTTATTCTTCTTCTAATTAATCAAATACAATTTATGAAATGCAAAGCAAATAATCTATGATTGTTACATGTGTATGGTAGAATAGTTGAACATATTATCAAATAACAAGTAACCTCTCTCTCTCTCTCTCTCTCTCTCTATATATATATATATATATATATATATATATATTTGCTATATAATACAAGTTGCCTTACAACTCTAAATGTTGTGACATGAATTATAACAGTGTTTTAATGATGATGAAAATACTGTAAAGTAATTTGCAGTAGTTTTTAAATTAGGAAAAGAAAATTTGAAAATAATGCTAGGAGATGAATATATCACGAAAAATTGGAGAGCAGCTCGAGACGATGGAGGAATCGCAATGACCTGCCTGTCATACTTGGCTAACCTTATCTCACCGAGAATCTGCATATTTGATCCTTTTTTTTTCTGAAAAAATGTATTTATAGAATTTGCATATATTTTATAAATTTATTTGAAAAATAAAATATCAAATTATTAAAATTTTTATGATATATAAATAATAATTATTATAATATCGATTGATTCCTCATTTTAATTTGGTAATAAATAATTACTCTTTATTTTGATTATTTATTTCTTTTTATTATATTTAGAATAAATTTTAAATTCGCACTTTTGTCCCGCGTTAGACGCGCATCTCACACGGATTGTGTGAATCAAATTATCAAAACTATTTTCATGAAAAAAAAATTATCAATATATATAAATTATTCTCATGAGAATTTGCTATTGCCTGAGAAAATTGAAAATTATTATCATCATAATAAATTATTAAGTCAGGAACACCAAAATTAAAAATAAATTACAAAGTCATATACTATTTTTATGAGAGAAAAGTTATAAATTATCTATTTTTAAAGTATATTCTCCCAGAGTTTTTTATAACTAAATAAATAAAACTCTTCCAAAACCTCATGAAACTGTATTAAAATTTAAACTTTATAGTTTGCACTAACCATATATTTTTATTGGATACCAACTATATATTCTCTTTTTTACAATAAAAATAGAAGTGGCATTTAATTTGTTCATCAGAAAAAAATAAATTGAATTAATTTGATATATTTTTATATAAATAATAAGAATATTAAAAATTAAAATATCCAATTCATCCTTCCAAATTAAAAATCAAAAGATAAGAAAGAGAGAAGGAAAAGAGTATGGAGGAGAGGTTGTTAACCGGGCCAGGCTTCACATGGTCGTGAAAGGATAGCCGAAACTCATTTTTCAGTGGTCAAAAATGGTACAATCAATAATATTTTTTTTTTTCTATTGACTTAGGATCATCTTTATCCATATTAGATATAGATATAAATCTGCTTTTATTTTAGAAAGATAATGATGTTATTATAACCACTTTTATTAATTAGTAAACTAAATGATTAAACGAGAGAGTTTTTTATATATATATATATATATATATATTATTAATATATATATATTATATATATATATATATATATATATATATATATATATATATATATATATATATATATATATATATATATATATATATATATAATATATATTTAAATTAATATATTTAAATAACTTTTAACTCTTTTTTATTTTTTTTTAGAAACCACACTTGTTAATAAATTTATATTTTTAATTAATCAATAATAGAGAATTAGATAAAAAAAATAACAACTAAAAATTATATTTAATTTCCAAATTAAGTTTTATTTATTCTCAGCTCATCACTTACCACATACACTTTCATCTATTATTTAATTTAAAGACAACAGAGGGAGACAAACTTAAGCCATGTTTATTATTTTATTTTTGATTATTTTTGACTATACTACGTCAACAACTAATCTTTTATCTTTTCTTTTTCTAACGTTGGTCCCTCGTGCTTTCATATCTCCCCGGTCCTCACAGCCACGCCATGGCTTGCGTCTTTGATATATTTTTTAAAAAATTGTTCATGACATTCATACACAAATTCTTAAATTATAAGAATTAAAATTCGCTTAATAGTTAAAGAAGTAATTTAATAAAGTGACACAACCTCAAAAATAAATTTTTATAATTTTTTAATAATATTTAATTAATATTAAAAATTTATGTTTTTATTTTATTTATAATAAAAATATTTTTTAACTGAATTTATTTTATTAAAAAAAGTTGAACTACCAAACAGCTCTTTATCCTGTTCGATTCCCAGGATCATGGTTGATGGTTCATGGGGTCTCCTCACATTTACAATTTGGACAGGTGGCAATATAATGGACTCATAACCCCGATCTCGAGACGCATGTGACACGTTATTTCACTGTTTTTTTTTTTTTAAAAAAAAAGGCTTTTTTAAAGAATTTCAAAAATTTTAAAAGTTAATTAATTTATATTATTTAAGTATAAAAAAGGTCATTATCTTTTTTCTTGATAAAATAAAATAGTTATTCTAAAAAAGAGTATAAAAAAAGGTTGTTTTAACTGATTTTAAAATTTTTAGAGACTTAAACAATAAAAAACATAAAAAAGTTTAATAATTTTAAATGTATCTATTAATAAATAATTTTTTTATTTTGATTAATTTTTCTATTAAAATACTTTTAGAAATTAAAAAAAAATCCATGTTTAAATTAATCTTTTAAAAATAAGTATAAGCACTTTTTTAAAAAAAATTGACAAAAGTATATGGAAATAAAATCTATAATACCAAACTCTTTAATAATTATAACCAAAAAAAAATTATTAATAAACCAATAAATCACCACCATGTAATAATACTTTTAAAACAAGCAAAAAAATATCACTATTTATATAAAAAACTTCTAATAATAATTAAAAAGTTTAGTTTTGGTTTCTATTTTTACTTTTATATCTTGAAAATATTTTTAAAAATTAATTTAAATAAATTTTTTATTTTGATCTTGACTATTTATATTTATAGAACACAAACTTATTATCTAATTTCTCAAATCATAATTAATTTAGTTAAAGTTTAGTAGGATTATAAGAGTGATATTTCAAATTATCAAATTTTAACGTAGTTATATTCTCATAATTTGAACTTATTATTATTATAAACTTTTATAATAATAATTATAATTATTTGCAATTTTTTTTGTTATAGTTAAAGAAGAAAAAATACATACAAAATTTTCAACTTGCAACTTTGAAAAGTTGAAAAACATAATTGAGTTAAGGAAGCTTGTAAAGTTTTTGCAAGAATATCAATAACTATTAAGTTAACCTCACTTACTTATAATTATTTACAAATTATTTATTAAAAAATAATTACATACAATAAAATTTAAATGTAAACCTTACAATGGAGATAAGTCAACTTTATTAATTAAACCAATCCAACTCTCATTTTTTTTTTTCTTAATGCTAGTCACAATTAATCATTCTTATCAAAGAAAAGTAGTTTGGTATAGTCGTGTTTTAATTCTTAAATATAAGATTCTAATGATCTTATATTACAATATTAAACTCAGACTTTTTTTTAAAGTTAATATTAAAAAATTTAAATTTCATCTTTTTTTTAAAAAAAATATTCCTACCAAACATAACCATTGTGAATATTCTTGCAACAAGTTAAAACAACGGTTAAGAAAGGAAAAATCCGATTTATTATGTTTTTCCGTTGTCATCCAAAAAAAGATTTAGTGGCATTGCTTGATGAGCAAGCAACCAAGTTACCCATGGTCATGCATGACATGAATGCCTAATAAACTTATATTTAGGGGTTTAAAAGTCAAAGAAGAAGAAAAGTAAAATATCTAAATGGACTTTAGTGGAATATGAGTGCAATTTCCTACTTGCTATCTACCACATTTAGGTCTTACCCCCAACTCCACGTCGTTGACCGTTTGACCAAAGTGTAAGAGTAAGACCTGCCCCCCAACATCTACGTCTTGCTGTTTCATACGTGTCATTCTCAGATGAAACTAAATGACACGGAAATATTTTTAAATTTTATTTTATGCAAATTTAAAATTACAATAAAATGTTCTTAGAGATGATAAATTTGTTAGCTTTATTTTTTGGGGTCATTTTATATTTTTAAGTACTTGAAAATACAAACTTTGTTAAATTTCGTGATCAAGAAAATAAAATCTTTATTTTATTTATTTATATTTAAAAATTAGATACATTATGCTACACAAGATTATTATTTTATGTGACCATAAAGTGTCACTATTGTATTAGAGATTTAAGAGAAAATTGAAAGATGATTTTAAATTTATTTTCATCAAAATAAAAAATCATGATAAAGAAAATATAACTTCATACATTCAAATGACATAAATAATGGTAATAGAAATAGCAAAGTCTTTTTTCCTAACTTCACTTTATTGATTTTAGTGATATTAGTAGTACAAACAGCGCAGTGTATATGAAAAAAGAATTGATATTACATTTTTTTTCCATAAAAAAATAGTATCACATTTTATATATTAATTATAAAAATGTTATATTTTATACATGGGTATTTTAAAGGAAATTCTCAAAAAAATAAAATTGCATTTTCATATATCAGAATATAGAATAGACAAAATACATCTATTTCATAAATGTCACATGGCTTAAATCAATTCTACATCATTATTAAAAGACAATACTAAATCAACTTTCATTTCAAAAATTGTCAGATCATAGCATAGCCATTAGCCTATTAGACATTGAATTGGAAGAAAATGACGGATCGAAGTTGGATCTTGTGAGACGAACTAATCACGTAGTGCATAATTTTATATTTTAATTATTTATATTATTTTTAATGAATATTATAATTATATATTATTTTATATAATTTTTTTTTATAAAATTTTTAAATTTTTTTAAATGTATCTCATAAATTATTTTTTATTTTTATTTTTAATTAATTATTCTATAATTTTTTATTTTCATCTTATAAAATATAAATAGATCACACCTTTTTTTATTACTCATTACTAAAATAAATAACTCACTCTCTCATTTCTCTTCCACCTCATCCCTCTTTAGTCATGGTACTACTCCTTTCTTTATTGCATAATAATACTATGCAACACCAAACTATGACCACGTGAGATGGTCTTACCAAGTCATAAATCATAGAAGAGTGTCTTTAAATTTGTTTAAATTGATTTTTTTAAAATTAACAATAAAAAAATATTTTTTAACAAAATAATAGAAGTAAGTAATAGTTTTATATAAAATAAATACTTTTAACTAATAAAATAGTTAATTAGTAAATTGAGTTTGATAATTAAATTTTTTTTATAATATTAAAAGTTTAAAATAAAAAGTATATATTATAAAAAAATAATTATAATTATTTTTTTTTAATCGAGACTAATTATATATCTAGCGTGGAGTAAAGATAAAAATAAAAAAATATTTTTAACTAATATGTCTGTTTTTACACATTAAAATTAAAAATTATTTAAAAAAAAAAAAAAAGACTTTGGAAGAAAATAAGTTGAGATGCAGAGGGCATGGGAGTCATTGGATTGAAATTCACGAGAATGAATAGTGAGATATGTCAGTATGATATTCCATAGGGGTCGTAGCCTGAGGTGGCAGCATCTGATAGGACCGGAAGAATCTCAGGCAATCTCAAAATCTCCCGTTCATCATTATTATTATTTTTTGTTCTATTTTTAAACGGCGTTTGTGGGGACGGGACAAGCGGTTATTCCGGAGAGGTGAGGTGGGGCCCATAAGGGTTTGTTTGGGTTCAAGGGAGAGAGGATCTGAATTTATCATTTATTGGACAGGTCCATCCGAGAAAGCAACAGAGAGAGTTAGTAAGAATGAATGAATGCGAGAGTGGTGGTGAGTGGGGCTCTTTTTCATCTTCAGATTCTTGACCATTCTTTTGTTCCCGGATTTCAAATTCAGTTTTGAAATTCCCTCATAGGTCACTCGGTTCTGCTATCCTCACCATCACAGTCACCCATCCCTCATTCCCACTTTACACGAAGATTAAATAAAATCTTTTGTCTCAACCAACAAAGCTTAGTATTAGGGATGACAATTTTTTTCGGGTGAATCTTTCCTAATTTGGACAGGGATTTATTTGTGACAGGAATTGAAAGCTCATTATTCTTTATCGGGGGCAATTTTTTTTTTTTTTTCATAATGATTTTGGAAACGGGGTAGGGATTTATTAAATTTAAAATTACTAAAATATACTTATTTATTTTAAAAAAAGGTAATATAATAATTATAAATAAAATTTTTAAAATTATAGAATAATTGCAGTGTCTCGTGGATCTTTAATTCCCAAATAAGGGAGATTTTTTTCTTGCATTGTGGGGTAGTAGTGGTCGAGGACAAGCAGGGTTTTCCCATCAGATCAAGGATAAGAACACCACTCACGTCCCATTGTTATTCTTACTTGATACAATTAATTAATAAATAGTTAAATTCTTTAAATATATTAATAAGGTTTGATTCTTAATAATATGTAAAGAAAATAATTTGTTGAAAAAAGTGTCAATTTTAATAATTTATGTGCTTTAAAATAAATTAGTCTCTAACTATTTATTCTAAGAGATTAGTTTTCATACACAAATTGATATTTTTTTTAATTATTATTATTGTTAAGTTTGTGCCCACACAACTCTCACCAGTGGCTTATAAATCATCAAGAAACCATGGGATAGGCTGTCCCAAACAACCTTCCAATAGTTACAACTACTTTTTGTCTCAAGACATCCTTATGGTTGATGATAATATAAACTTGCACAATGATTGGGCAATACATTATTGTACTAATAGATTTACACGTGTGATACTCATCATATTTAGGTTTGTACTCTTTGTAATAATTTTTTACATAAAACATTTTCAAAGCTGCCATAGCTTGACCGAGTTAGTGCTGAGAAGTGGCAACCAGAGGATGTGCATGTGGTTGTACTATTTTGACTGCTACATATATATATAGAGAAATTTGTTTAGAATTTCATCTCTGTTCAAATTCTCCTATAGCTTGATGGGTTCATATGTAACATGACTTGATGGAGGTTTTTTTTTTATTATTATTTTATAAATGTTTGAAAAGTGTAAGGACAATCTTTAAATATTTTAAAATTGTAGGAATTTTTTAAATTTTGTACAAAAGTCTAGAAATTAACAGTAGAATTAAATAAGGTATTTGGATGGTCACATGTGCATCTAACATGAGTCAATTAACAGAGTAGAACAACAGTGACTAATTTATATAATGTTTGAAAAGTTTAGAAATAAATTTTCAATGTTTTAAATTATAATTTTTTTATATATATATAAAGGAAGGAGATTGAGTTTAAACCTAAAGTACAATAATGTTAAAAAGTTACGCTACTATAACAAACTTATTTTTTCAGTTTTAAAATTTTTTATATGAAATTATGTAGACTAACAATATAATTAAACCATTTTAATAGTTGGTTTCTCCCAATAAACAAAATCTATATATATCTATTTCAGCATCTTTGGTTTAATTTGAATTAAATAAAATTATAAAAATAACAAAAAAAAAATTAATACCTTGGAATTATAATAGTCTACAAGTGCTTTGTTTGCTTATTTGTGACGTGCACAAGAAAGACAAGGTGCTGTGACAGATTTTGTTTTTCCATGTCAAACACGTGCGTGATGGAGAGTGTTTTCTAATAAATTGACAATTCCAAATCTCGTAATAGGAAGTTAAATGAGACTTGTCTTTCTCTCTGTAAAATTCAAAGGATATTATTATAGTATATTCCTCCATTGTATTTTATCTTTTTTTCAAACCAAACGGCTATATATAGTACATGGATTTTGAACTTTATCTTCGATGTTTGCTTATTTCAAACTAACTTTCGTGCTTAACTAGTGTGGGTAGAAATAGGAAAAATGGAAAGTAAATTGATTTGGTATTTGTCAAGAACTGATTTGATTGAAAAGTATAAGCTTGATAAAAATCTTCAAATCATTTGGTTAAAGATTCTTTTATATCATGTGGGTTTTTTGTTTTTTTCTTTTTTAACACTTGATTGTACACAATATTGGAGGGATAAAGTTACAACTCATTCAATAGCTTGAAGTGTACTCAACTACAAAGAATTTAAATCTATGCCTAAGTTGTTGTTTGTTAAAAGCAATCCAAATAGTAAAAGTCCAAAGTAAAAATACTGAGTAAATTGAATGATTAATTAAATAATTTAAATATTTAATATTAATTCAAGAGAGTAAATTTGAATTTAGAATGAAAATGTTAGAATCTTCACGCTACTATGCTAATGTTTAGTACCGTGGATGATTCAATTTTGAAATACTCTCTTGTTTCATATTTTTTGTTGTTTAAGAATTTCTTTTTATTCTAAATCTATTTTTAAAATTTTAATGTTTTGTTTATTTTTTTTAATATTTATCCTTATTTAATTAATTTATATATTTATGAGAGGGTGTAAATAAAGGCAGAAAAATTATTCTATACCTAAGGAGTATCAAAATACATATTTATCATTTTATTTTGATTCATAATTAATATAGCCTCAAAACAATTATAGCTTTTGAACATGCTTTCTTCGTGGCATTGATGATTTTTTTAGTTCATTGTACCACAAAATTGGATTTAAATTGAGTGCGTACGCAGAACCAGGAAATAAAAAACAAAGAAACAACGAAAAAGCAGAGCATTAGGGATAGAGCTTTAGTTGGTGTTATCTTCAACCAAAGGTCCTTCGTTGGCCAGCAATTACACATTTTTTTTTTTTCCTTAAAAACAAAGAGCACTTTTCTAAACCCATTGGCCAAATCTGTTGAAGGACATCTCTTCAATCAAATTCAACTTGAGTTAGGTCATGTTGAAATTTTTAGTAGAAGGCCAATAAGTCATTCTTCTTTTGCAATTAAAATTTGGATTTAGTTATAAAAAAAAAAGATAAATATAAAGAAAAATAAGATCTATTTTTTAAAATTTAGATTTAATTATATTGGAGATGTTCACGTGACAATCATGTTCGCGCCCTAATGTAAGTAAAGAAGACCAAACATAATTTGATCATATATGATGAAGTTCGCAACTTTCAAACTAAAATATTGAAAGTTCACTTTAAACAAAGCATAAATGACTATTTAATCATCAATTCAAATTAAAAATAACATATATAAGTCACATATTAAGTAAAAATAATTGTTTGATCATTGGAAGGTAATTTTTACTTTGTTTTATGTAAACTTTTAATATACTATTTATGAGATGATGAGAGATCGATTTGTTTGTTCTTTTTAATTATATCGAGGGTACAAACATGATTGTTATATTAGCACTCCAACAAACATAAGCAAATCCAAATTTCAATTTCTCTATGTCTACTTCTCTCCTATTACCATTAATTTAAACTTCTGATTATCCATGATTTCAGTTTTGGTATCAATGAACACACATATGTAGATGGATTTATATTTCTTTTTTGGTTCCATTCCTGTTTCATTTTTATTTTAATCAGTTAAAAAATTATAAAATGATACCGAAAGTATTGAATTTTTCAAAGTAATTTTTTTTTATTAATATAAAGAAATGATTCAATAAATAATTCTCTTTAAAATTCACAACAAAGGCTACTTTTTCGTTGTACAAGTATTGTGACCTAAGAAATAGTGCGATGTTACGCAACGTCATCTCTAAGAACCCATGTTATTGTTGTCTGGTTTCGTGAGTGCCCTTCAATTCCATACCTAATACTGCCTCTGTTTTTTCTTCTCTTAGCTCAAGAAAATTAATTAAAAGAGTTCTTCTCATGTGGCTGATACTTGTTATATGATATATATTTAATTTAGCATGATAGCAAGGAGACAAAATAAAGATAATAAAAAAGATTCATGAGTCATCAAAGATTGGTTTAGTTAATAAATATTAAAACTATGTCTTAATAAGATATAATAGAATACGGAACTATGAAAGTAAGGGAAGGGACAAAATTTAACGGGATAAAAGATGATACACGAAAATTTAAAAAAAGAAAAAGTACATAAAATAAATATATATACGAACATTTAAAATAAAGTGAATACATAAAATAAATAATAGATGCTAACTTTTTTTTCCCTTTGAGAGGTGTGAAGCTTTTTATCATCCTGGCGCCGAGCTATTTTTCTGTAGGACCTCCCCTATAGTATCGTCACCGCAGTAGAGTTTAACCACAAAGTTCGGGATAGATTGGTGTGGTTCCTCTACGCCTAGGTACCATGAACAAAGAAAGGCACGAGAGAAAAGCATATCAGCTATTAATTGTGGGTGATTGCCCCTAATATATAATATTTAGTTATGTCATCAAGACACAAGTTTAAGTCTTACTATCAACTTAAAATCTCTTTAATAAATAATCTATAAGCACTTTTTGATTATGATTTATCTTGACTCTAGTAAACTCTCAACATCTAACACACTTAGCTTTTTTCTCCTTTTTTTTAATAGAAACCCCCCCCCCCCAAAAAAAAAAAAAAAAAAAAAAATTACATGCATCTACTACTTGCATAGAAAAATGATAAAACTAACAAACTTACACAAAGATTATTAGAATTAGAGATCTCAAAACTTAAAAAATATTTACAAAGATATTTATAAATGATCTATTAATAAATTCTCACATCAATGCTGAGATTCATTCCATAATAATTACAAACATAATAGAAAAATACTTGTATATGTCCCTGCTTGTTAACACCACTAATTGCAAATTGCAAATTGAATTACATAGCTAGACAGATTTACATTGATCTAATCCAACAAAACTTCAGCTCTGCAAAGACCTCACTTTTAATCCAATTTTAGAGTAAAATCATATTTTAATTTTTGATATTTTTGGCCAAAATAAACAAAAAAAAAATCATGTTCTAAACCTTTTAAATTAAAGTGTTACATTATAAAATCTTATTAAAATCAGGACTTTAATGATTTTTTTGTCTATATAAAAGTTTAATTTAATAATTTTTATAATATAAAAGTTTAATTTAATAATTTTAAAATATAATTTTTTTAACAAAAGAGTCAAAGGGAAAACAAGAATTTTCTCTTTAATCTCACAACACAAACAATGTGTGGTGCACAATACATATGTAATAGATGATTAGAAAAAATCTTAATGGAGAAAAGAAGTTACAAAAACACACGTCATGAATAAATTAAGGAATCTCCAACTCTCAATGATTAATTGAATAAAAGTTGAGTATTTCGCGGGGGTGGAGTCCAAAAAGGGAATGCTAAAGCGAAAATTGATTACGTAATATAAGCACTTAATTATTTCCTTGATAAAAAGCATATTAATAAAATTCAATTTGGATTTGTTTTTTAATTAATTACTTAATTATCCTAACCTTAAATCATATATTTCCATGAGAAGCACCAACTGAAACATCATAATCTAGGGTAAAATTGACTAACATAGTTTTCCTTTTTTTTTTATATAGCAATAACAGAGTTTGTGGTAAGTTTCTAAACCTTTTACATAAATGGGGTAAGTTTTAAATTAAAAATGATTTCTTTTTTAGAGGAATTAAAAATAATTTCTTTTTCTTATAAGAATGAATTACGTTTATTTATAACGTTAAAATATTTAATATTTGCTACTTTACTCTAAAATTTTCACAGTAATAATGGATCAACATATAAAGTGACAAATTTCAAGTTGAAATGACTAATAAGAAAAAAATTAATATTTTAATAAAAGAATAACCTATCTACATAAATAACAAAGAAACAAACATAATCCCATAAATAATTTACAAAATGAACCCAAGTTACATGTGATCAAGATAAAATTTACTAGAAAGATTTTTGTTGGTCTTTATGGTTATATAAGATTCTAATTTCTATTAATTAATATTTGATATAATATTATATATAATTTGATTTTAAAAGAAATTAATATTAATTTTTTACTAAATACATTTTAGTCATTTATCCAAAACACTTAAAAATAACATTACTCAAAATATAAATACTGAATTAATATAAATCATTGATTTGTTGTTCAACAAACAATTAAAAGTGTATGCTGGGCAGCTTCTGAGTCAAAAAAATCACTCTTACTTAATTGCTAAAAGGGAAATGATATATACTTATCTATTATTTCATACCTTTATTTATATCCTGAATTTTTAGTTATTTATTTAGGTAAAATTATAAATAAAAAAGTAATAAAAATATTTTAAAAAATTGTTAAAAGTTAGTATATAGAATGGAGCGTAGTATGACATTGTTGTTAATGAAAGACCAACTAACAAGAATATAGGGACAATTAATAAAATATGACCCACAAAAAGGGGACAAGAGAAAATGCATATGTAACACACTTGATGATTTGGCAGGCAATGGTTTGATCGATCTAAGAATAAGCATGATAGGAAAAGGTGGGTAGGCATGTGCTAATGAAGATATGCTAAGGTATGGACTTAAAAAAGCCATGGACCTACAATCAATTGAATGCAGTTTCATTAAGTTAACATATATTGGATGGATTGGGTTGAGATTGGACCAATTTTTCTGTTTTATTCATATTAATTGGTTAATATTTATTATTAAATTAGTTAAAAATTAATTTAATAATAAATGTAAATTTTGACTAATTATAAAATTATGATACAAAATTTAAAATAAAAAATAAGACAGAAAATTTTATTTTATTTAAGACATTGATGGTTGATTGTTCAACTTATCCATGAAACCCATGACCTAATTTTTCAGGTCATCAATCATAGCAAACACATCACCAACTAGATCAATTGAGATTCTGACACACACACTTTGCAAATTGAAAGATAAGGATAGCCATTATTATTAATTTTGATGATGAAGCATTGCATTATTGTGCCTTTTGTCTTCACTATTGACTTTTTCTCGCCCTTTTTTTTTTTGAAACGTTTATTTTTTTTTTCTCAATTAGGTGTCCTGTGAGTTCACTTAATTATTAGAATAAAAATATATAATAAACGAATATACTAATTTTTGCTTAAAAACTAAATATAATTTAGTAGTGAGCAGCTTGGATAATTTTCATAAATAGAGGATTTTTCTTAATCGCTAAAAAAATAAATAGATCTAGTTTTTCTATTGGGTTCATTTTGTTATTTCTTTATTGGTTAGTAAATATAGGATTTAAATTTACTCAAAAAATATGTATTAAGTGATATATTAAGCCACAGATAAAAATAAATAATTAAGATGTGTACAATAAAAAAGTAAAAATAGAGTTTAAACCTTTTTATTGTCATTTATAACAAACAAATACACTAATTGTGTGTGAATGTAACATTTAAGAGTTGGTCTAGTCTTATGCAAAAACTCAGATAAATAAAATTGAATAGATTTGAAGAACTTTTCTTTTGATTTAAAAATATTTACTACTTTGAAAGAAGTCACATTGACACATTGCAACTTATATTTATATTTTGAAGGGAAAATCGCATTGTCAATGGGAATTTCCCTTCTTTTTTTCTAATAAATAATAAATATAATTAATTAATGTAAATAAAAAACATTTTTTTGTTTTTATTGTGAATAAAATAAATAATTAGTATATAAATAATTAAGAATAAATTATTGATAAAATTAATTAATTAATAGTTGAAAACAAATTAAATAAAATGAATAAATATACACTGTTAAGGAATGTACGCTAACAATGGCTGTGGAATTTCTGTCATAGTTTAAACTCATATTATCATGATTGCTTAGTCTTGGCTTGAAGTTAAAAATAGTGTAAACTCATAGTTTAAGCTAAGACATTTTAAAAAATCGTAGGACAGTGCATAAATCCTACAATCATGTTTGACATATAAACAAACAAACAATGTATAGATATTCCTTTTTTTATTTTTGTATTTCCAACTATTAATAAAGAATTTATTGCTTTATTCATTTTAATTATTTATATATTACTTATTTATTTTAAATTTCATAAAAAGAATTTTTTTTTACTAATTAATTTATTATGTATAATTATTACTTACTATTTATTTATACATTAATTATTTAATATTAAAATTTAATTAAGTTAAAAAAGTTAATAAAATTTTTTTTACTGCTCTTATAATCTTATTTAGTTTGAACTAAATTAATTAATATTTAATGTAATATTAAATATTAATTAATTTATATAAAATTATATATATAAATGAAAAATGTCACATAAGTCACATTAACACAACGCCACTTCTAACAAAATTTTCACGTGTCAATGTGCCTTTTATCTTAAAGTGGTGTATCTTGGCGAATACTTTTATTTTAGATTTAATACATATTGTTAATAACTTCTTAAAAGTAATATATACCTATGCAAAAAGCCAAAAAAATAATAAATACTTAATTGTAAGTTAGCTAACTATAGTATGATATGCTGAAAATTGGAAGCCAAGTTCAAGTTGATATCTTATGTAGGGGTAGAAATAAGCCTAAAAGCCTTTTAGGGGCCATGGCCTTGCCTATTTAATTTATTATATATAATTATATTTTAATATGTATGTATAATTTATTAAAATGTAATTCTATTTTAACAATTAAAATTAATATAATACATGTATATATTATTTCAAATAAAACTAACCTAATGTCTTATTTAGTCACTCCCCCACCTTGTAGGAGCCTTTTATAATGCAATCATAAAATGATTTTATGCTTTCTTTCAATGCTACTCCCAATTTTATTTTTTTCTAAAATATTTATGGGTGTTATGAGCTCAAAAAGGTAAGAGAAGAAGGATAAGAAAGCTAGGTTGCATTTCTTTGCCTCTTTTACTTATGTGGCTCATCTGAGTCATCTCCACATGTTTGCATATTCAAGTGATAATGATTTTGATGATCCATCTTGAAATTATAGTACCCATACTTAGCTTTAATGTATTGAGGATATACTAATTTTACCCTTTATAATTAACTAAAATTTTAAACACGTGTTACGTACGAGAAAATATTTAGATTAATATATCCACTTGTGTTCACTATTTAAAAATGATATAGGATGAGGTTTGAGATATAATAATTTAAAAAATTTACAATATTTTAATTTGTTTAAATAAATATAATATTTTATTAAATGTGACACATGACTTTGAAGAACAGAGATTGTGGAAGGGCAAGATTGTAAAAGAAGTGAGAAACATTGGATTTCATCCTATTCAAAGTGAAAATATTTTGAAAGATAAGTGACAGATGTCGACCAATGGTGTTGAGCAAGTGGCATCACTTAAGTGAGAAACATAGAATAATTCACTCTATGCATCTTCTAATATTTATATTGATTAGTCTTAATTCTTATCAGTAATTTCAATTAACCATACATTAATAAAATTGACTTCTTTCAAAGTTAGCAACAAGTATAATTTTGTAAAATAATATTATTTATGTACTCTCTCAATTAAAAATTATTAAATGTATTTAAAATTTACTGCAACTTAACTAAATTATTCTTAATTTAATCTCTCTATTAGTTAATAATGGAGGGAGTAATTATTTATTATCATCTTTAATTCTTATACTAAAACTATAAAATACAGATAATTTAAAACAGAAAAAGTAGTGCGTAGATTGGGTCCATTTAAGACAATGGTTAATGTAACGTAGTCTAGTTCCACCGCTAGTCATAGGCTTGTACTGTTCTTTGTCTCATGGTATCAAATGAAGTGTTGCTGTTGCCAACCCATTACTGGTGAGCCACAAAAAAGGAACCTTTGGTTTGTTCTAATCAGTTAAAAAATTGGACGTTTTATGTGTCTGGCAAATAATTTATCCACAAGGACCACTAACGAAAGGAGATGCAAAGTAACAAGCAATTGAAAAGAGAGAGAGAGAAAAAAAAAATTATATATATATATATATATACACACACACACATAGAAGGGTTAATAACGCAGAGATATAGTTCTTAAAATTAATTATTTAATAAAAAAACTTTAGAATAACAGTAATGTTACATTCCTTATTACCAATATTGTTTTTATTAAATTATTCATTGATATTTTTAGTTTATGTCAATAAAAAATTGATTATATCGATAAAAATTGAAATCACAATATGTTAACTAATATTAATTTGATATATACTTTATATTTTTAATTAGGTTTATTTTAGAAAAAAAAACAGAAGTGAATTCATAATTATAAGAAATCTTGGGTGGATCTATTGTTTTTACTAAAATATTACTCTGAAATTTCTTTTTTCATTGGTACTCTATACAAATATTTACTCTTTAAGAAGTGTTAAAAAATTCGTGAATTCTCAAAAAAAAAAAAATGTATTATTTTAAGTTAGACACGGTTAACATATATAAAGATAGTCAATAAACGATTAATTTAATTGACAAAAACATAATTTATATCTTTAAAAAATGTGAGTTGAATTATATACTTAATATAAGAGTTTTATTAATGGACGATACAATACAAAAATGTATGAAAACATTGGAAAAACACCCAAATGAAGCAACATGTAGGATTAAAGGTGGTATTTTGCAAATGGATTGAGAGTGGAGTGTGAATGTGTAAAAGGGGTTGGAAAAATTATTAGAGAATATTATTTTAATAATTTAACAAGAAAAAATTGGGTGAGATGTGTGAGTAGCAAAAGTGGGGTGTGCAAGAAGCAAGGCCTTGCTTGTGATTCTAGCCCTGTTTCTGTTGCTCTTTTTATTTCTTTCCTTTTTTTTTTTTTTTCAAAATTACTAATGCCGCTGTTTGAGCTTGGGCCTCAAACCCGTGTCTCCCTTCTCATAAGATTCATAGCATATCTCTAGTAAGGAAGTATTTGGTTGAAGAATTTTTTTTAGAATTTTGAAGATAATAGTTTAAGATTGTTTGTCTTTTATATTTGATATAATTTTTTTAAAAAATAAAACCTCAAATACTTAAGATTTTTTTAATATAAATTTCATTAAAAAAATCTCGTGCATGGAAATTTAATTTTATGACTTTTTAAAAATATTTTATTTTTTTTTTAGAAATATTTAAGATTAACTAAACATATTTTAAAAACTTCATAATTCATAAATCTTAAAATTTATGAATCATGAGATTCAAAAGTAAATTCATTTACCAAACACCCCTAAATGTAAATAAAACGTTATGAAAATTCTCCATAACAAATATCTCCGTCTGCTCATAAGCTGGGGTTACAGTTCTATCATGGTGGAGGGTGACTCTTTCGCATGTTTATGAGTGCATTAAAGACGGGTAAGCAATTGTTCTTCTGTGGGTTTAATCCTAAATGATATTAGAGAGCTTCAAGGATCTTTTCCCTCTCTTGTTTTAATGGTGTAGCAGACTCTTGCTAATCTAACCTTGGTAGATCTATGGGATGAACTTTTTTCTAATAATATTAAATAAAATGACATCTTTATCAAAAAAATAAAAAATTGATCACCAATAAAAAGAAATTAGATTAGATGACGTTCTGCTTAATAAATCATAAAACATTTTTTTTTTAACCTTGGGTTTTACTATTTATTGAATTTTCTTCTAAGGCATTTTACTTTTTTTCATTATGTAGAAATTAGAATTAATTCCCATTTATTTACTTTTATAGTATGGAATTCTGTTTACTCTCCCACAGCTTATCCAAATCACCAGAGTCTTCAATTAAAAAGCCCTGGTTAAGAGAAGATGGATTGGATCCATCAAAATTACAATTTAAAACACAACACATGTAACTACCAATTGGCTTCATGAATGTAAGCAAGCTACATTGGTAACTAAATCATTATGTGCTTAAGTTTCAAAAACACAAGCTCTATCAGTTCTGAGATGATATGGCATAATAATACATCAAAAAGGAAAAGAAAGTGCAAGCTTTAGAAGCTTTATTGGGCAAAGAAAGACCTACTTATACAAACAGAACACTACCAAATGGCCGATGAAGCAATTACTTTCACATAAATAATTGTTGAACGGCTGCAAATGCTGTCTGAGCATCACTAACCTTGCAAGGACGAAAAATTTATCCCCTGCCTCAAACAACAAGGATGACGCAAATGGGCGGTGAAAGAATATTTTGCGGGGCAGCTCCTTCCTTACTCGGCTCTGGACTGGCCAGCACGAGAAGAGAGGATGATACCAACAATGAGACCATATAGGGCAAGAGCTTCAGCAAAAATGAGGATAAGAATCATTCCGACAAAAAGTTTGGGCTGCTGTGCATTAGCTCTGCAAAAGTAAATATACAGCTCAAGGAGGGAAATCTAATGGGAATAGCTGCAAAAGATATATCCATGTATAAAATTAACCACGAAACTAGGCTAGTCAAGAATCGTATGACATTTGAGGTTTGGAAAGACTACAGGCATGTATTTCCTAACTGAAAAGTTTTAGAATGCAAATATGTACTGAGAGACCTGAAGCCACATAAATAAAGTCAACATCTAAAAATATCAAACTATGTGTCCGACGTCTTCTACTCACAAGCCAATGAATGCATATTGATAACCACATGGAAATCCAATTTGATCATAGAGCTAGAGTAAATTAAAACGAAAAAAGAAAGTTCCCTAGAAAGCAGATCAATGACAATATCATCAATTGAAATGATTCTAGAACATGTATCAGATACCAAAGTCAAAGGATTATACCTAACACCAGCATCGCCAACAATACCAATAGCCATACCAGCAGAAAGCCCAGCAAGCCCACAGGCAAGTCCAGAAGAGAGATGCGCATAACCATCAAAGAGGTAGTAAGATTTGGCCTTTGGATTGATTCCAGTACTAATAATGACAGCAATAATAAGACCATAAATACCCAAAACTCCAGCCATAACAACTGGGACAATTGACTTCATAACAAGCTCAGGTCTCATCACACCCATTGAAGCCACACCCACACCACTCTTTGCAGTACCATAGGCAGCTCCCATACCTAATATCAGTCTAAGTCAGTTTGACACCATAACTCTTCAAGGAATGCAGAAATACACACCATATTATAAACATAATTCAATCGTGTTAAGGATAAACATAATGCCAGCACAATCAAAATATGCGTTTTAATAACTATCAAAGAAGGAATAAAATTGAAGATCACAACGAGAATTGAACCTCTGTACAAAACAATAACTGAACCTAGTAAACTACGGATACATATTTAGATTATGATCATTTGGATTTTCAATTAGATTAAATTTCCATTAGTATTAATTATAATCTATAATTTGCAATAGTTTATCGAGTCTAATTGCGATTCTTAACCGAATCAATAACCATCTAATGACTTGATTTCTTTTCTAAATCAACTAATATTTAGAGGCTAAATTCAGCAAACCTAATACAAATTTGTGATCCGAAAGGCTAATACTTGATGAGAAAATCGAAATCGAACTAGATCTAATTCAGATAAAATTAACCGATTGAGGAATTGAAGTTTGAGATCTGAGATTGAATTACACGAGAAAACAAGAGCTGCTGCGGCTCCAAGGAAGCCGAAGAACGGTGCTGTCTCATCGCCGCTGAACCCAGCCATTGTTGAACGAGGATCTAAAACGACGTCGACTAGATCTGAGAATTTAAACTCTTTACGGAGCGATTGTGAGTTTCGATCTCCCTCTCTCTCTGTCTCTGTATAAATTCTACTGCCGTAGAGAGATGAAACGTGGAGATCTTCGGTTCATCACTTTTATATTTAGTCCTCGCATGCTCCAGACTTGGGCGGGTCAGAATGACCCGAAACCAAAATAAACAACGCCTATTTAATTATTAATGTTGGGCATTTCATTGGGCCGCTCCTGAAATTTATCAAGGCACAAAAAGGTGAATTTCTGACAGACCCCATATTTTCTAAGCACACACCTCGTATCTTATGAAGCAAAGTGCTAGATGTACATTAATTGGTGTATACTTTTTCTTACATCCTTGTATTGTATAATTGTAGTTATATGTTCTTGTGGGCTTGGAGAAACTTTGCAAGTTAGGAAGAAGTCAATCTTCAACCTACCTACGAGAACACCACTCTAAACTCAAAATTATAAGGTAATGAGTCAATAAATAAGTTTTTACCATTACCCAATTATATATCCCTCAAAAGTGTGAGTCACTTATACATTGAGCCACACTTGGACTTAAGTCCTCTCCCCTTGAGTGTGCATTCATCGACTATGATATTAGTTGTTGTGGGCTAGGGAAGACTTTGCACGATAGGAGAAATTTACCTTAAGCTTACTTGTGAGAGATCATATCAATGGATACCACTCTAAACACAATATTGTGTGGCATTGAGTTAATGGATATTTACTATTTATGTATCCCTCACAAGTTTTAAATTCTTTTAGTATGGGACTTCTTTTTATTCTAACTCTTTTAACTCACACTTGTATGTCCAATATATATATAAATTAAACTATAAACACAAAAATAAAAAGATATAAAAAGGGAAAGGAAATGCTTGATTCACGCCTCTCTTTTTTTTTACACCTTATGTGTACATCTCTTACTTATAGCTTATTTGTAATAGTAAAATTGTAAACAAAAAAAAAAAAGTATGAGAGATGCAAAATATATATATATATATATATATAGGTGTGAATATACAAATATACAAGTAGCACATCTCAAAAGAAATAATATAAAAAACAGTGTACAGTATACGAACAAATCTACATATAACATATCACTAATACAAATAGGAGTTAAGGTGTGTAAGAGCGAGGAGTGTGCCAAAAGAATTCCCCACCATTTTGTTATTGGGATTAGTCCCATCAGCCCATTTTTTATGGGTGACCCAATACAAAAATTGGGCTTTTATTGGGCCATTCCAGCCGACACGTTTCTTTTATGGGCGTATTTCATTGAACCACCATACCAGTCCCGCCTTACAGGACAGGCGGAGTGACAACGACTGAAGATTTCAGAGCTAGCTAAATTTAGCTGATCGCACAAGTAGACAGAGAGACTGAAAAAGTGCACAGATTAGGGAGAGAAGAAGAAAAAATGGCAACGACGCTCAACGATGGCTTCAAGACGACAGAGGGATTCGAAGAGGAGACGAAGGTGGGAAGAAAAACGACAATGAGGCTCAACAATGGCTTCAGCATGCCCATCATTGGTCTGGGTGTGTGGCGCATGGAGGGAAAAAGAACTCAGGGACCTTATTATCAACTCCATCAAGATTGGTTATCATCATTTTCATTGTGCTGGTAAATTTCAACTTGCTCCTATATTATTTTTCTTTTTTTAGAAAAATGTAAACTACTACTAAACATATAAATTAACTTAAACAAAAAATATCAATGTTACAACAAACTTCTAAGGACATTTCACCTACACTTATTCAACCGATTAAATCTTTTTATAAATAACTCTTTCCTTATCTCTTAAACTAGTTCCATCCAATTTTTAAATCTAGTATGACTATAAAATTTCATCATACTTTTATATTATTAAACTTTTTTTTTTTTTGAAAAATGTAAACTTTTATTTTAAAAAAATCACTAAACTCGTATAAATCAATTAACAAAGATATTAATTAAAAGCCTTGAATTTGAATTATAAAAATATAATTATATTAAAATTTAGTATGAAAAATTTTATTATCTTTATAATCTTATTTGGCTCAAATTGAACTAATTGATACTTAATATAATACAAAATACTACTAATTTGCATAAAAAACAAAAAAAAAAAAATTATCAATGTTACTAGTGATTTGGAATAGAACCTCGCATAATTATAAAATAGTTCTACTATGCTCCTATATTATTATAGATATATATTTAATTACACTTTGTAACACTTAGTTAATTTTCAAATTTTGTATACGGGGGCTAATCTAGTCCATTTCTTTGTTTTTTTTTAGTCATGCTATGTATAAGGTGCAAACTTATTATCAGATCTTTAAACTCTTAGCTAATTTAGTTTGAGTTGAATAAGATCATAAGAATGATAAATTTTTTTTAATTAAATTTTAATATAACTACATTCTTAGAGTAATCCACTCCTTTCTACATTGTACTCTCTAACATCTATTTTTTTATATTTTTTTTCTTCTTACATTTTTCTTATTTTTTATTCATAATTTTACTTCTTTGCTATAATTAAAAAAGTGAGTGTATAATTTCAGTGTACAATTTTAAGTATGCAAATAGCTTTCCTTTTTAGATAGAGATGTAATATATACACATTTATAATTTTACACTTTATTTTATACATTTTTTAAAAATTTTAGTGTATAAAGAATATAAAAAAAAATGTACAAGTGCCAGAAAATATTTTATACACTTTATTTTATGTGTCTCAGAAAACCTCCAGTCTTTTTCTGGCCTTTTTGTTTTGTTTGTATACAAAGTGCCTAAACAAACGTGGCAAGTACAACTAGAAAGGAGCGGACTGAGATTGGTTCACGTGCACAAGATAAATAACTCCTCTACCTAAATGTAACAATTAAGTTAACCGGTGTTTGGTTTGGTAAGAGGAGTTTTTTTAATTAAAAATTTTAATTTTTTAATTTGTATGAACATTTTTAAAAAAATTATTAATATTTAAAATTAATCTAACTATTGTGAAAAAGTAGACACAGAGAATAAAGTAGAGAGAATTGAGAAGAGAGAAAAATAGAACCTCTAAAAAGGCTAACTTTATTCATCTACTAAGGTGATATATATACACAATGAAAATGAAACACTAGCCCTAAAAAGATAATGTTTATTTAATAAATTACAAATAAATAAATGTTAAGTCAGCCATAGGGAATATTCTATTAAATGGGCATCTAATCAAAATATTCATAACACTCCTCCCTTGGATGCCCATTACTAAAGAATGTGTCTCGTTAAAAATCTTACTAGGAAAAACCCTGTGGGATAAAAACCTAGTGAGGAAAAAAATACACAATTCTTTTATATACGTAATCAAATGTTGCCTTATTAAAAACCTTACTAGGAAAATCCAATGGAAAAAACTATGGTGAAAGGAAAAAGAGTGCAGTGCGTATCAATCAAGTTATTTGTGTCAACGAACTCTAATATTGGACAATATCCTTCAAATATTATAGAAGTTAATGTCATGGTAACAAATTTGCTAGATTGTCATATTGACAACTAGTTAAATTGTAGCAAGATTTGGTACTTTATGACCAAATATCTCTTTATCATTCTCACAAGTTCTAAAGAGAATGTATGTTAGCATTTAACGATCATAATAAATATAATTTATATATATATATATATATATATATATATATATATATATATATATATATAATCACTTTAGCACTTCTACTATATAAGCATTTCAATGCAAGTTATCTCTATAAATAATTTATAGCTTTGGAAGCTCTTCAGGAGTTCTAATAATAAATCATCGACACAAATTCACTAATATGCGGACAAATGGGTTATTTCTATATATATTTCCTTCAACAAAAATTTAACTCAAATGATCGTATAAATTGTTTCAGGCAAATCAAATCCTTTAGGGATGACATTATTGAATAAGTCGACTACAACAATATTCATTAGACGCAAATAATATCATTCATGTACTGATAGACTAAAGAAGTACCATTAGATACTTACATCCATCACAATTAAGTATATATCTTCAAAATCAATTCCAGTTATTTGCAAAAATCCTTGAGTATCAGTTTTCTTTTGTACTTACACAAAAGCCCATTATCCATAACTGGCTTTTCACTTCTAGTGTTTGGATTGCAGGTCCAAAATCTTTTCACTTTTTAAGCGAACCTCAATTGCGTCTTTTCAATTTTTTAGCCAATCATTTATTTCTTTGCAGATCTTTATTAATGATCCTCAATATCTTTTATCACATAGCACTATATTATATGTGAACATTGTTAACAATATTTATTTCATTCTGGTTCCATCATAATTTATAGAGATATCTTCATTTTCATGGCTTTCAAGTACCTGAGTTTCCTTTAAAACTAAAACGTTAGTTATATCCAAGGACTCTTTTAAAGTTACCTCTAGTAACTCTTCTAGAGCTACTTTATCCTCGATTTAGCCATCTTTGATTTTTAGCTCATTTTCTTTCCAAGGATTTTATATTTGGAACCAGTATGTTTGTAATTATACTTTGATTGGAGAAGTAGCAGTTGGTACACATAATTTTAGTCACTCTTACTAGTCAGACAATGCATCTAGAAGTTTATACAAGTGAATTATGAAATGAACTTCTGATTCATATTTGTTTCGCACGAGCATCAAGGTAATAATTCATTCTAAATAATCTAAATTACCAACTACTTATTCTCTCCCCCCTAATGTTGGAATAAATGATTTATTAGAAATATAAGTGGCGAGTCAAGCTATAAATAAATATCCTTTTAGTGACTCAATATATATCACTTATATATAGAGATTTATTTCCAACATATGTTCTTAACCTCCATTGAGGTCCCATCTTAGTACATTGTGGTGGAGTAATTAACAAATCATTCAAAATTTCATAAATGGGATATACTTGGCTCCTGACTATAAACCAATTATAAGAAAGGGTTCAAATAATTTATTGGCATGATGCAAATTAATGCTACAAAATGAATAATCATATGTTCCCAAATAAACTTTAAAAGTTTAGATGTATGCTACAACATGAATAATCATATGGTCTTGCAATTAATTTTAGGCGCCTGCAAGTCCATTTTATTTATTCTAATAGTCATTTTGAAGAGTGAATTCACTAACATTAACTAGGAATATTGCTCAACTAGATATAATTAAGGCATTATGCTCTTAATTCAATCTGTTGAACAATTAATCTCATAAACTTTCCGAGGATTTTATCTTTGGAACCAGTATGTTTGTAATTATACTTTGATTGGAGCAGTAGCAGTTGGTACACATAATTTTAGTCACTCTTAGTAGTCAGGCAATGCATCTGGCAGTTTGTACAAGTGAATTATCAAATGAACTTTTGGTTCATATTTGCTTTATATGAGGATTAAGGTGATAATTCATTCTAAATACTTTCATTTTCCAACTGCTTATTCTCTCCCCCCCTAACGTTGGAATAAATGATTTATCAAAAATACAAGTGGCGAATCAAGCCACAAATAAATATCATTTTAATAACTCAATATATAGAGATTTATATCTAACATATGTTTTTAACCTCTATTGAGGTCCCATCTTAATACGTTGTGGTGAAGCAATTAATAACTCATTCAAAATTTCATAGATGAGATATACTTGGCTCATGACTATAAACCAATTATAAGAGGGGTTCAAATAATTTGTTGGCGTGATGAAATTAATGCTACAACATGAATAATCATATGTTCCCAAATAAACTTTAAAAGTTTAGATGTATGCTACAACATGAATAATCATATAGTCTTGCAATTAATTTTAGGCACCTGCAAGTCCATTTTATTTATTCTAATAGTCATTTTGAAGAGTGAATTCACTAGCATTAACTAGGTGTATCACTTAACTATATATAATTAAGACATTATGCTCTTAATTCAATCCATTGAACAATTAATCTCATAAACTTCAGGTTATGAGTTAACCCAAATATGTAATCATTTAGTCGATGCATCGATTAAAATTAAGAAGTATCTAAATGATCCACTCAGTAGGTCTACAGGCCCATAAATATTTTCACCTTATATACATTCTAAAAGATGAGAGATTCACTCTTACTTTTGCTAATGCAAATAAATTTTCTTTGGGAACAAATAGCATATGAGAAACTAAGCGTTTTCGATTGAAGAATCTTCTAGCTCTTCAATGAAAGTTCACATGATTTTTTTCAATTACTTTTGCATCATTATTGACTCGAGATGGCTCAACCAGTCATGCCAAATAAAATAAACTTATTTTGACTTGTAAACTTCTGGTTTACAACAACATATGTTTCAATTGCCTATATGTAGTACAAATTAGAGGAAGACGCAAATAATTTCTTAATGAAAACATTAACTAGCTCTTTAGGAGTATTTTATCATTATTTTTATTCCTCCAGTTCTTCAGGAGCTCTCAATCATCTTTGTACTACTGAATATAGTAGTAACATTATTTTATACAATAGAAATGTAAAATCATATAATATGTGAAATTGATAAAGCTTAAACAAGAGAGCAAATAACTTAGAATTATTAAAAGTAAATTAACTAAATAAACTACAACAATAATTTCTTATGTATACTCTCATTACACTTAAGGAAAAGAAATTTGACGCATTTAATTGTCACATTATCATGGCCAAAGTCGAAAACATCATTTGATTGGAGCAAAATTGTCTCAACAATTAATCTATTTCTTTCATTGATACTTGAAAAGTATTGGAAAGATGTTTAGATATACAACAGGTACAAACTCAATCGCCTCAAAATAATAGTGGTTTTTCAAATATCCTTTTACCACTTTTCTTCACTACTCTCTCACTTCTAGTGGGAGGTATTTATAGTATTATAACTAATACTATATTTTCCGAATCATAGCCATATTTGTGCTTATATATCTTGATAGTTTCTCCATTCACTTCAGGGAATAAAAAAAATTATTATGAGATAATGATTTATACTTTCTAGTAAAGATTTATTTTTCTTTACTACAATATGATATTTCAAATTATACAAAATGAGAGATATATTCAACAAAATAACAATGAATAATATCCATAAGTTCCCTTCTCTTGAAGGTTGGGACTTAGGATGCATAGCTAAATATGTGTTACATGAGGTTTAAATATAACCTTTGCAAGGCACCCTACACTTTTGAATATTTCAAATTGAGTGCATAATCCTTCCATAATTTAAAATAGTGAAATACATAGATAATCTGAGAATAAGTAGTCTCAAATAACATTCAAAAGCATCCAAATATTTGTTATAATAACATGTTGAAAGTATGACGAAGAAGCGCTAAAAGTGAAGTTGATAAATTTGCATTTTTAACTAAAGTTCTTGAATCAAAGGCATAACAATAAACCAAATACCAACAAATGATTCAACATGATTTAACACATGCCCAAGGTATGGGTTATTCCATAAACCACATGCAATATGAAGTATGCTCAGATAGCTAGCTCAAAGTATCATGACATTGTACTAAAGGGTTTAGTAAAATAATAAGTTAATTTTTAACCACCCAAGTAATATGCATTTACAAATGCAACTCATATAGTAAGTTAAATTGACTCATATTAAATAAGATCACAAAATATAAAGAGCTCATACTTACAACTCAATTTCAAATAACTTTTATTAGATCTTTGTATAGCACATCATCCCTTTCACTTAATTTGTAGAAAAATTAAATGCTACTAAAATGATAAAT
The DNA here is from genome assembly GCA_022379115.2 of Bauhinia variegata. Classification (NCBI taxonomy): domain Eukaryota; kingdom Viridiplantae; phylum Streptophyta; class Magnoliopsida; order Fabales; family Fabaceae; genus Bauhinia; species Bauhinia variegata. Next base: position 14,400,121 of record CM039438.1, read on the forward strand.
ATTTTCTCCAAAATTCAAAATCACTAAACAAAATATATAATTTAAAACAAAGCTAAAATATTCACTCAAATACACTTTAACATTCATATGCCATATATAATCGACCGATTAATGGCATAATATCTTAATGTATGTTGGGTTAGAAAATAGACACAATAAGTGATATTATTATGACATAAATAGGAGATAAAATTGATGAATGTCACTTGCTTCATTTCACTATAATGTGAAAACCTAGAAAAGTGTAACTTTGATTCTTTTATACCATACATACAATTATTAAAGAAAATTTAACTATCATGTTTTATCTATATATGAGAACAATTACCATTACCATAAGAAGATCAATAAATATACTAAGAAAAATTACTATGTATAAACATAATTTGGCTTAGGAAAATACACTAAACTAATGGTTTAGAATAAGTAACAAACTAACGACTTAGGAAACAAGATTTTGCCTCCGTATTAAAATTGTTGGGGATTGCTGATGTTTAGAAAGTAGAGCAATAATTTCATCGTCCCCATTTCAGGGTCTGGCTGAAAAATACAAAAAGCCTGTTGCCCAGATTGCCCTTCGATGGGGCATTCAGAGAAATGTTGCTGTAATCCCGAAAACATCAAAGCTTGAGAGATTGAAAGAAAACTTCGAGGCATTTGATTTCGAGCTGTCTGAAGAGGACATGGAGCTCATCAGCACTGTGGACAGGAAATATCGAACTAATCAACCTGGCAAGTTTTGGGGCGTAGATGTTTATGCATGAATACGTTTTAATTTTTATTTTAAATTTTATTTTATAAATTTAGGATTGATATAAAAATAAAATTAGTCTCATTTATAATATTATTTTATTATTTATAAATTAATTATAAATTTATATTATAAGGTTTGAATAAAGAAGTGAGATAGAAAATTTTGTTTTATTATAATATAAAATAAAATTTTTTATTTTACTTTTTTACTTTAAACTCTATTATATAAATTTAAAATTAATTTAAAATAATAAAATAATATTATAAGTGAAACTAATTTTATTTTTAAAATGATCTTAAATTTATAAAATAAAATTTGAGATAAAAAGTTACGTGATTTTTTTTTTATCTCTACAACCTATGGCCAGACATAATATTGAGAGTATGTACTTGTATTACATCTATCAAAAAGAGTATGTAATATTGATAAATATTAATAAACTTTATGTATATTGCTTAAACAAATTTATTCTTATTTTTGTTTCACTATCTTTACAATAAAGACCTAAAATACCATAACCACTAAATAAATTTTAATCTCAAGACTTTAATACATAAAATTTTTTAAGGATAAAATACGCATTATACAAGTTTAAGGGGTTTTTTTTTTTCGAATATATTTTTCCTCTTTCCTTTATAATTAGTCCTCGAGATTTCTGACTTGGGCGGGTCAAAATGACCCGAAACCATAGTAAGCGAGTCTGATTTAATTGTTTAAGTTGGGCTTTTTATTGGGCCATTCTGAAAATTTATCATGCAATTTAAGGTCTACTTTCAATGTTTATAATGGGCTCACTTCGACTGAGAGCCCAATTTAACAATTGAAACTGGCCTTGTTATTGGGCTGGGCTTAGCCCAGAAGTTTCTTTCAGCATCTGAAATGGAAAGGCTAAGAGAGAGTGAGGATTTCAAGGCGTGCTGAAGCTTACCTGACTGCAGAAGTAGACAGAAGACGGTCTAGTAAGGGAGACGAAGGTGAGTAGAAAAATGGCAATCACGCTCAACAATGGCTTCAAGATTCCAATCATTGGTCTGGGTGTGTGGCGCATGGAAGGAAAAGCAATCAGGGACCTTGTTATCAACTCCATTAAGATCGGTTATCGCCATTTTGATTGTGCTGGTAAATTTCTCAACTTTCCCGTAATCTAGAGACAGAGACCCTTGTTTGGATCCCTAATTTTCTGTGGCTTTCTGGGTATTTTTCTTCAGTATTCCTTCTTTGCAAGTAGCTTATTGTGGTTGATAAGATTTGCATGCGTTGCAGCTGATTATCAGAATGAAGCTGAAGTTGGAGAAGCGCTTGCAGAGGCTTTTAGTACTGGACTTGTGAAAAGGGAAGAACTTTTTATCACCACCAAGGTCAGTTTGATGATCAGATTCTGCACTTAGTTTTTGTTTAGTGCTAGTTGTTATGTCATTCATGTCTTTGTTCAAAGCAATTAAGTGGGTCTTTTCTTGCCATGTGCAGCTTTGGAATTCTGATCACGGGCATGTTGTTGAGGCCTGCAAAGACAGTTTGAAGAAGCTTCAGTTAGATTATCTGGATTTGTATCTTGTTCACTTTCCTATAGCTACAAGGCATACTGGTGTGTCCTGTTTGTTATGTTTGGCTCTTGAATATATCTTTTAAAATCTTAAATCTTGTGGTCACCCACATAAATCTGTAGTCAAAATTATGATAACTAAGTCAATTGCTTTCTTAGATAGTTAAAATTGTAATAAATCTTCTATGTTAATTGCTTTTTCAGATGGTTCATCTCTTTTGTTCTTTTGTTTTTGTAGCTGACTTATCTACTTTGTGAAATTGATCTAATATGAAATTTGTTTGATCATGATTTACAATAATTTCGAGCACTCTTGCCTGATTTCTGAATAATTTTTCCACATCCCACATGCTTGCAGGAGTGGGTACGACTGATAGTGCTTTGGGTGAGGATGGGGTTCTGGATATAGACACGACCATATCCTTGGAAACTACATGGCATGCTATGGAAGAACTTGTTTCATTGGGCTTGGTTCGAAGCATAGGCATCAGGTACAATTGGCATCGAAACAATCTTCTCTATGTTCTAGTAGATAGATACTCTAAAAGATTCCTTCATTGATTTCACTCTGATAAATTTCATCTTCTCCTCAATTAAATAGTAGAGTTAAATGTTTAGTCTTTCATGCATGAAAAAAAATATTGAAAAGACCAATCTTGTTTAGTTCTTGCATTGAAGTATCTTTTCAAATTGTTTCTCTTAAACAATTATGTGATAAACAATTCTGAATTCTAAAAATGTCACGACTTGGTTGGTGCACATTCAAGGCTTTCTTCTGCTTGTTTATTCACCCACGTCTCATCTATATCCTATGGGTTATCTGTCATCTGGTTCAGATTAAATATCACATTTTATGGTTCTGAATTTCTTGTCAAAGTTATAATTGAAGAAAAGGGGAATGAGATTACTCGATATACATCAGAAGTGCTTCTGAAGTCTAGATTTTCCTTACACATTGACTTGAGAATGGTAACCCGTAGCCATTTCCTTTTAGTAAAGTTATATTCTGACAGAGAACTACTTGCAGCAACTATGATATCTTTCTGACTAGAGACTGCTTAGCATATTCCAAGATAAAGCCTGCTGTAAATCAAATCGAAACTCACCCATACTTCCAGCGCGATTCTCTAGTCAAATTTTGCCAGAAGCATGGGATTTGTGTCACAGCTCATACTCCTCTGGGCGGTGCTGCAGCCAACACTGAATGGTTTGGCACGGTTTCATGTTTGGATGATCAAGTTCTCAAAGTGAGTTAACTTATTTCCCCATTGTTTATGCATCTGTAGCCAGCAATCATAATAGCCAGCCATCGTAATCTTTTTGGCTGATGGGTAGAAAGTTAACTAATTAACTTAATCCTCTTATTTCAGGGTCTGGCTGAAAAATACAAAAAGACAGCTGCCCAAGTTGCGCTTCGCTGGGGCATTCAAAGAAATACTGTTGTAATCCCGAAGACATCGAAACCTGAGAGATTGAAAGAGAACTTCCAGGTGTTTGATTTCGAGCTGTCTGAAGAGGACATGAAGCTCATCAACAGTATCGACAGGAAATATCGAACTAATCAACCTGCCAAGTTTTGGGGCATAGATCTTTATGCATGAGTATGTTATAGATGTTATGATAAGGGCAAACAGACATTCTTGAACCTGAATTGGCATAATTCAACTATGTTATATGGTAATCTGTTAGGCCATTCCTTATTGTTCATTTGATTTACTTGGTGATGCAATTTGTTGATTCTGTGGCTTCCTGTCCCTCCCGTTTCTTATTAATTTTCTTTTCGGTATAAACTATCGATATCTGATATCTAATACCACATTAGATACTGATCAATCCAGTTTAAGCAGTACAGTATCACATCGGCATCCAGTACTACATCCGATGCCAATCAATTCAGTTTAAACTATACAATGCCACATCGGTATTCAGTACCACATCAAATACCAACCACTCCAGTTTAAATTATCATCTCTCTTTACCCATTTTCCTCTTGTTCTTCATTTGCTTCTGTTTTAGAGTTCAACACATCAAAGCCACGTGCCTGAGTACCATTCAGATCTAGAGCCCCCAAAGTTTTCTAATTTTATCTCTTGTCTAAATTTCCATTTATCATAAACATCACTAGCCAAGAGAACAGTCTTAATCTTGGGACTTGACATAACATGGTAAGAGGATTATGGCACAAAAATATGTAACAATGGAATAGACATTTGGTTTTGGCAAAATCTTATGGCATATAATATAATATTAACATGACCAAAATTAACAAAATAGAAGATTATTCATGTTATGTAGTAGTACTAGTTGGTCCAATTGGCCATCCATGGCTGAATTGGCTAACTGCCTACTCTACAACAATCACTTATTTACCATTGTATTTTCTCATATATTCAGACATGAATTTGTTGACTTCCCTTAACATTTATTACTATTATTAAACTACCTTACACTAAGTTAAGAATTTTTTGAACTCGACACCTAAACAATTACCTTCAACTAGGGATGGTAATTTTCTCTGATTGAGTAGAAATTTGACGGGGATTTCTTGTTCAACCTGGGATTTGCCTTTCATCAAGGGAGTATATTTTTCTAGAAAATTTTGTAGACAAGTATAGGGATTATATTCCCCGCTTGGTTATAGAACAAGGTTTAGTTCAAAGGAGGAAAAGCAAAGGGTTTCTTAATGATTACTTCATAAGTAGAGGATGAATTTACTATTATAATTTTATAAATAAAAATATATAAATAATTTAGTCAATATTATACAATTTTCTTTTTCTTTCCAAAACCCCAATTTGGAGAGTGGAAGAATATAGGGAAAAGGAGGAGATTTTGGGGACAAAATCCTATTCCCTTTCTTCCAAATCCGTCTAACCAAACACTTCGTTAAGATTTTTCAAATAAAATACTAAGAGAAAAATTAAACAATAAATTTTTATGGTGGTGATGTGATTAAATAATAGCATAATATTAATAAATGGTTTTATTATTTTAATAGTTTATATAAACATTTAAAAATCACTCATAACTAAGAAAATTATTTTTAAAAAAATTTACAAATAATAATTTTAAAATATATAAAAAATAAAAAAACTCATAACTGAGTTTTTTTAATCGTAACTTGTAAGTTACAAATCCATGCAAGACTGATTGGGGCCTCGGAGGACAAAGATGGGCTTTCGTTTTCCTAATAATGGGCTTAACGATTATTACGTGGGGCCATGCTCTTTTCTTTTATTCTGATTTGACTAGATGTAGATAATCTTCTTTTTTTTTGATTGAGGCTTTATAACGGTGCCACGTGTGCTTGAAAATCAATCTCCCGCAAAAACGAACACGTGGCCATCAAGGGCCCACGAGCCTTCAAGTCAACCGAAGGACCTCTTACGGTTACTACTATACTGATTAAAATATACATACATGGTTGGCCAGAAGAAACTCCAATTTACAGCGCAGATCAAGGGTCTCAGGATCAGATCACCACCGTTCAATCCCAGTCCCCCGCAAATGGTGGCAGTTTTGCAGGGTCCACGCTGGCCCGTTACTTCTCTTCCCCGCATCATCTCGACGAAACATTCTTATCTCCGTTCAAACCATTTTTAAGTATAAAAAAACAAAAAAGTTAGTTAAAAAATTAAAAGAAATATAATAAATTATAAAATTATCATAGTCTATTTTGAAAATAATTTCTTTTTAGCTTTTAGTGTATTTCAAAAAATGTGTTGAGTGAAAACATTTAGCATAATTTTTATGGATAAAACTTTTTTTATATATTTTTTTAAAATTTAAATTTTTATCAATATATTTAAAAAATTAATTATTTATTAACCATGTCAATACTTTCTTTTTTATACTTTTTTTCTTGTTTACCCTTCTTTTTATGAAAAGTCTAACTTAGAAAGCAAAACTAGTTGAGGACCCATAAGGTAAGTATTTAATTCCTTTTATAGAAGTAAAAAGATTTGAAGACTTAACTTGTTTTCATAGATATTTTGGAACATTCATACACAATGTTGTAAGTATCATAATGGTATGATAATTATTTTGATGATTACAATATAATATTAAACTTGATGAAAAAGTGAATATTCTAAAAATATGTTGACATATTTAATAGAAATAAAATTATAGTCACCATTGTTGAGATTTAAAAGATAAAGAAACAAATAAATTAAAGAAGTCGGCATAGTGGAGTCCCAGACACAGGCTTTGCCTTCCTAGTCCCTAACGAATTGTGTAAGACTACAAATTATATCTCTCTAGTCTTTACCACATGTAAACTTTGATAGTGCATTCTCATAATATGCTTGTGGAGACTAACTAAGAAACATGTCCTATATTCATTCATGTGTTTGCTTTTAGACTTATATTTTTAATTTAATGTTACCAATATATATATATATATATATATATATATATATATATATATATATATATATATGTTTACCCACGTTCTAAAATTTATGGATTTGTCACTGCATTAAGTCATTTTTTTTTTTTTATATTCCGGAGTTTTTGAGGGAGTTTTAGCGAAGGTATATTGGATTTACTTATGTTAGAGGTGTCAACATGACCATTATATTAATGTTATTAACATAAATAAAAATAAATAAATAATAATTTAACCGTAGAAAATAAAATCCATCACTTTAAAAATAACATGTTAAAATTTTGCTAAAAAAGAAATATAAATAATTATTTAATTATCAACTTAAACTGAAAATGCCATAAATTAGACGCATAAGACGAAATGACTCTTTAATTATCAAGTGCTTATTTATACCTTAGACGCATGATCAGATTCCTATTTGCTTGTGTCAATGGTGCCATACATTTTCATTTTGTAATAAATAAGATTCGCAATTTTTTTAATATTAGTTAGCGTGAAGAAAGAGAATGAGTTAACTTTATATTTAAGGTTGTCTGGCGTATAATAGGTTTTTTTTTTTTTTGATAAATAAGATAAAAAATATAAATTATTAGATTTAGTTGAGTTGACATAATTTTCAACATTATAATAGTGGCGTTTAATCTTGTCTTTATTTATTTAAATTGAAAATTTTAAGTAATTTCATTTATCTTTCAAAATTGCAACAAATTCTTAATTAACTTTTTTTGTTTTTGTTTTCTTAAACGTGATTCTTACACAACGCCGATAGCTAATGATGATCTGAAAGTAATCCTAGATTTATTAGTAATTCAAACGCAGCATAAAGGTTAATCATAGACGATTTGGTGCCGACAATTGCTTTGACTCTCCATGCCTTAAAGTTGTACCTTGATTAGCTTTTCCTTTTTTCGTCGTCCAATTTTCTTTTTGTTTTCTTTATGGATGTGACTTGTCCTTCTCTCTCTCTTCCATCCCGTGGACCCATTTTGCCCCACAATTTTTTCTTCACTTTATCTTCTTAGAAATTTTTGCTTAAAGCACTGGATGATTGCAAATAAAATAATTAAAATATTTATATAAGATTTAAATTTTTGATAAAGAAAATGAAAATAATGTGAATTTATTTAAACTCCAATTGTACTTTTGTAAAATTGCTTTAAAAAATTCAAGTAATGTGTGAATAATATTACTTAAAAAATATTTGATAAATTAAATTTTATTTAAATATAAAATTAATCTTTATTTTTTATTAAAAATAAAAATAAAAACCTTTAGCTTAGAACATATAGGCGTTCAGCCAAACCTTCTTGGTGGTAAAGTGATTGTCTGTAAAAATTGTTTTAGTCGGTAAAAACTAAAATTAAATTATATTTTATAAACATATAAGTTTAAGTCTTATTATAAGATCTCGTTGAAGAAGAAATAAAATTTTGTCACAAATTTTATTTTATGAGTTTGAAATTAATTTAAAAATAAAATTAATTATATTTATAATATTATTTTAATTTTTTTAGATCATTCATAAGATATAATTTAAGATAAGAAAATTATTTTATTGAAGAATATTCGATAATTATTTTTATAAGTGTTCTCTGTGCCTAGATTTGAAGAGTTTTTGGAACTCAAATTATTAAAAAAATTTATATTAAAAAAATACTGTCAGTTGAAGATGTGCATATAAATGTCGATTTTTTTTTTTTTATCATTGGTATTATCGTTAAATTTTAAAAAATATTATATTTTAAATTAGATAAATTATATTATTATATTTTAAGTTAAAAATAAAATAAAATTTTTTATATAAAAAATATATTAATAAAATTTATTTTTATATTTAACTTAAAATATAAAAATTTATTTTATTTTATTTAAAATATAAATTTTTTTAATTAACAATCATGTAAAGGAAAAAAAAATTCAATAAATGTAACAAATTTAAAAGATTTAAGCAAATTTACGCGAATGTGATAAGAATATAGATGGAGTTGATAATGTATAGAAAAAAAAAAATCATAATTGGCCCATCAACCTAGCAAAGAGCAATTATTTGTGTCCTAAGTTGACCAAGCTTTGAGGATTGATCTTATCCGGAAATGAAAAGGAGCAACTGCTACAATGGTAGGGTAGTAACTCCAATAGTAAATTGGACTTATTATGAGCAGATAGAGTTAGGTGTCTGACCCACATAAAGACTTACTGTACTGCTCAGAGACAAACTCAAAATATTAGCTAGGTTAGGTGTATGCTCCTAACTGCTAAATCCAAACCACTGTAGCTTCATTTTCCCACTTTACATAAAAGAAAATGTTCTATCTATATTTATTAGTTTTTTAGACATTTTTAAATAATTACGTTTTAAATTAAAATTTTATTTTAAATTAAAAATAAATATAAATTTTATTAAAATATTTATTTATATAAAAAAATTATTTTTATTTTTAACTTAAAATATAATAATTCAATTTATTTAATTTAAAACATGATTTTTTTAAAAAAAAAAAAAAAGTTAACAATAATACAAGAAAGCAAAAATAAGTTTTTAACTAGCAAATCTTAATCATCTTCAAACAAGCTTAGAAATTCTCTTATGCAATAAATGGTTTTTTTTTTAGGGACAAAATCTACTAATATCGTTTCACTTATTAATCTAAAATTTATAAATTAATATTATATAATAAATAATCTCACTTATTTGAATCAATTATGATAATTTGAATGATATATAAAATATTAAATAAAATAACGAAGTTGCTCTACTTCTTTTAAATATGCTAAAATAATATTTTGTGTCCACCTCTTATCCTAAACCTTATCCTACAAAATTAAAATTGATTCAAGAATAATATTATTTTATTATTCATAAATTAATATCAAATTCATAAAATTAAGATTTTAGACAGAAGTATATGAGAGAATTTTGTCCCTACTAAAAAGTGTTAAAGTGAAACGTGCAAGAATAACCAAATTGTAATAAATTCCACCGTTCTTCCCATATAATTTGCGCTTGTATCAAAGTAGAGAGTAGCGTGACGTGCATGGCAATGTTTAAGCTATAGCTATTCTTGACTATATATGAGCAGTAGCACAAGCAAATAGAGAGGGATCTAGATTCATTATAATTAATATCTGATGTAATTGATAATGATTCATAATTATGAATTGACTAATCTATTTAATTGTTCATGTGCTGTTAATGCCATCAACTACATTAATTTATTTTCAGTATCTGCTTATTGTCATGTCACACCACACCACGATCTCAATTTTTGTGACACATTGTCAAGCTCTCTAATTACTATCATGCTGTCAATAGGTAGGTGTTTGGGTAATAGAGTCGACTTGTAAGAACAAGACGAGAAAAATTATGCGATTTGAGATTATTTTGATGTTTAAATTAGTATTAAATAGTTTGGAAGTAGTAATAAATATTAAGGGAATCAAACGACCCATACCTCACTATAAATTAGGTCTAAGGAGACTGCTCATAACACTTTGTTTCTTAAGTTAAGATGAATGCAACTTATTAGATACAACATTTTTTTATTATTATTATTATTTGTGTTATGCACAAGACAAGACGAAATTTGTTATTCTATTTTGATGTCTCACCCATTATAATTGATCCAAAAGAAATGAATTCTAATAGTCTTATATTTAATAATTTTCAAACCTTTTTTTATTTATTGAGAATCATCAAAAGAAGCAAAATACTATTTCTATGAAAAATACGTTGAAAAAAGAATTGGTTGAGATTTTGAACCTATTCTTTCCATGACTTACTCTATTATTAATAAAAATAGAATTAATTTTTAATTCAATTCAATTGAAGCTAGGAACCGGATTCAAGAGACTCTCTTAGCCCAACCCTAAACATTCTAAGATCTTTTTTTAAATTTGCTCTCATTTTAAGTTAAAAAATAAATAAATAGACACATTCTAATTAAATAATATTATTTTATAATATTTGATTAGGTGAGACACTAACTCTTGGTATGCATGGGTTTGCCAAATTTACATCACTCTCGAGTCTCAATATTGCGAACTATGTTTGTATGGAATATAGTGTGTCACGAACACATTTAACTAGTATAATTGTAATGTAAAAATGCCTTTGAGTTAAATTAGTTTACTATTTAGTATTAGAGCCCCATTGATGTACTGATAAGGATTTTTTTTTTTTTTGCTCTCATTTTTCTGTCAAATTAAAATTTTGAAAAAATTTCAACTACACTTATTAAATTTTGTATTATATATATTTTAATTTCAAAAATCTTAAAATATGTATTTAATTTCTTCAAATTTTTATAATGTGCAAATGGCCTCTCAAACTCCAACTTGGCGCATTTTGTGAAGGCAAGTAATGAAAAATATATTTCATTAAAAACTATGTATTTTACATATTATTTCACAAGCACAAAATGATAAAAAAATTTGATAAAAAGGTAAAAAGAAAGATGATAGAAATTGTAAAAGTTTAAATGTTATTTTTGTATTATTCACATTTAAAATTTTTATCAATTTTATTCTCACACTTTATACTTATTAATTTTATTTATTATATTTTAAATTTATCAACTTCGTCATTTACACTTAAAAAAAACCAATAATAATATTGAGTTAATCAATAGTTAAATTCCCAAAAAATATTGTGCGATAAAATCGATAAAACTTTTTAATTATGAAAGATAAAATTAAATAGAACTATAAGTACGAGGGTAAAAGTAGTATGTTAACTTAAATATAAATAGTGATGGAGTTAGAATTTAGATAAGAGGGGATAAAAATATTTTTGAGAGTAAATATATAATATAATTACCATATTAGATCATGGGAAATTTGAAGTTTTGAGGACTATAGCACCCTTGCCCTTGGCTACCCATCCCTCTGCCCCTAATTGTAAATCGAAAATTGAATAAGCATAGCAAATGAGAGGGTATAATATTTTCTATCACATATTTTATTTTGTTCTTTGTGTCATTCCTTGCTGATTAATCAAAAAAAAAAAATCACAACTTAATAATATTGGTAATATTATTTTATATTTATTCAATTAATAAAAAAATGAGATAAAATGTGAAAATTCCAGAGATATTCAAAATAAATTTACTCATGTTTTAAGCATGAATATAGCAGATGAATATAACAATTATGTTCAAATTTAAATTGTTCATTAACTATCGTATATATGTTCAACACATTATGTGAAGGTCATTTAAACTAATAAATGGTCTAAATCTAAATATAACCGCTATATCAATAATAAAAATATGAGCGGATCCTTTTCTAAAGATAATATTCCAATGTGGTGAGATGGTGGCTAATGGCTCGATCCTAATGACACTCATAAGATAATAGTTCATTGCTGCAAACGTGGCTAGTTTTGCCACGTATTTATTTATCAAGTTAATTTCAACTAATTACTATTTTCTTAATACATTGGTTTAAAGTTAATTACACAATTAAAAATTAAGAGAGTAAAAGAAGCCAAAATGTTGTTAAAATTGCTACCGAAGGCATAAAAAGTATCTCCATCAATGGTGGCGATGGATATTAATGAATTATGAATGTCCTTTTCACATTGATAACATTAATGCAAAACAGCCATTATATTATAGTACGAATAATCGATAAGGTTTCCTTGGGCAATGCCATATGTTTAATTAGAATTGGTCATAAATTTAGAGAAGTTACTAATTTATTAATTCAACTGTTGGATCATTGATTGAATGAAAGAAATTTAAAATTTTAAAAATATATGATTGTTATGAATATTTTAATGTTTATTTAGAATATTATTTACTCTGTAACTTAATTTTTACTTTTTATTTATTTAATGTAATTAATTAACTGATAATCATCTTTTTTAAAATTTTACATGTATGAAATATCATTTAATGAATAAAGTATACTCTTATTAAATCTCTATATATTTGTCTTATCTTTTAATTCTCACTATTTTTTATTTGGCCAATTTGACAATAATGACGAGATTTTGACAAATTTTATTTTATTTTATTACATTATGGTTTAATAGAGCTATTCGGAGCATTTTTTTTTTTTGTTTAATTTTAAGGTAAATTGTGGAAACTGTTTAGTCCTGTCTACATAATATGGTTTTTATTACTTATTTAAATGATCTCCAATCTAGAGATTTAACACGTGAACTGCAAAATGTTATGTTACTAAGGTAATTAAATTAATATAAAATAATTTTAATAACCATGTTCGAATTACCGATAAAGGGAAATTTGAGGAGATATTAGCTACTATATCTGAATGAAGCATTAAAAAAATTACAAGTAAAAGTGAGTATGAGACAAGATTTTGTTAGTTTTAGTATTGTCTTGAAATTGTTTAAGACAAATTTTTTGTTTCAGTCTCATACCAAATCTTCTTTGCCCCATTTTAGTTTTAGAAAAGTGATATCTCAGTGTTTTTTTTTTTTTATCTTGATGCTATCTCAAATATTTTTTTGTCTTATTTATCATGGCACTAAATAAATAAAAAAATGTTATTTTAATTTTTTTATTTAAATAATTCTTAAGTTACTAAAATTGAATTAAATTGTATGTGCGCACACCTGGTGTGTGTGTGTGTATATATTTGCTATGCCTATGTGTATTTTCTTGCCGAGTGTGATGATAGAATAGAATGGTTCTTCAAAATGAGATGTTCCATTATTCTTCTTAATAAATTAACAATAGAAAATAATTTTAGGTTTGGGAAGAAGTTGTAGATGATTTAAAAGTAGTCGCTCAAAGTTTTTTTCTAGTGAGTTAATATATCAATTTTTTAAATTTGTTTAAGACGATCAAATTACTCAAACTAAATCATAACTTAGTGGTCTAGCTTCCTTTTTTTTTCTTCAAAAAATAAATTTTTGAGAGTTTGAATCACATTTAACTATAAATGTTTAAGGGATTTTGTTAGGGATATTCATAAAAATTGAACCATATTGCAGTGTGCTCACTCCTAATAAGAAGGCCCCATTGGTATATTCTTATTGAATTTGATTATGTTCAAAACATTATTAAGTACTAAATATGGGTGTGTCTCTCTTAATAATAATTTGAACATTGGTTTATCATGTTTCACTAACTCTTTCTATTAGATTTAACTTTTGTTTGTAAATCTGTATAAGTGGCCATTTTTTAAAATATAAATCATCACTATTTAAACAAAATAGAAAAATAAAAATTTGTATAAAATATTTATATAAAAAAAAGTAATACTAACAAATACCTACAGATGGCATAATCTCTTATTTGCATAGACAAAGTAGAGGGTGCACGGAAAGACAATCCTGCCTCAAAATTGCAAATCAAAGCGTGTCTGATGTGAAAAGGGAAAACAAAACTATGTTTGGTATTAAAATTGGATTTTTTTTTCGTCACAATAGACACAAATTTGTTAATATTAATTTAATTTTTTTAAAATTAAAATTAGAGTATTATAAATTTTACTTATTCTAGTCCCGTCGTATCTCATTCCGATCTTAAAACATGTTGTTTTGGTTTCATCTCGATTTTATCTTAGACAACTTTGTTCAATCTCATCTTGAATTTTTTTAAAAAGAAAAATTATTCAATACTCATTCAAGTTTAGATATATTTTCATATAATGACTGATATTTATTAATTCTAATATACAATGTTTATGAGTTTATAACTAAACGAAATTCAATAGAGTAAGACCAAAAAAATATATTTGCATGTGTATATACATTAACGTAGACCTATATAAAATGTTTTATTATTCATTTTTACTCACTCAAAAATTAGTAAACTAAAAAAATATAGAAAAAAAGTACTAGCTATAAAAAATTATATGAATTATGGATAAAAATTGAATAAGTAAGTTGTGACAAAATCGAGATAGGATAATATATATTTTAGGACATAATCAGGATGAGACTTTCCTTGTCCTAGTCTTGTCTTGTGTCTTAGTTTGTCTTGTTCCAAAATTATCCTAAGCCCTTCAGACCGGGACATGATATTAGGATGTCTTGTCCCGTGCTCCCCCTAATTATGAATTGTGTAGATCAATTAATATGCATGAAAAAGTTGAGTTCAAATTTTAAAAGTACAATTATGTTAAAAGTTTATAAGTAAAGTTCTATTGTCTTTATAATTTTACTTAATTTGTATATATGTGAAAAAGAAAAAGAAAACTTTGTTTGTTATTAAAATTGAAAGGTACTATCAATAGTAAATCAATTGGCAAAGTTATTCTAATTTAATTAAAAATTAAGTTTAAATTTTAAAAATACAATAATGTTTAAAAGTTTGTGAATAATTTTTTTTTATTTTTATAATTTTATCTAATTCGTATATGAATCAATTGAATATGATGTAAACTTTTGTGGCATTTGAATTTTTAAAGGACTTGATTCAAATTATAAAGATTTACCTTAAAAAATTATTTAAATAGTACGGACTTAAAAGATTTATTTGGCACCACATAAGCTTCATCAATTTTTTTTTTTAAACATATCTTTTGCTATGTTATTACTTAACCAACGAATTACAATGGAGGTTATAAGAATCTAATTGAAAATATAGACAAAACTATAACAACCTAAATTTATTTTTATTTAGGATTGAAAATTAAAACATAGAATGAGAAAAAAAAATCTTTGTTATTACTACAATTGAAATAAACATAGACATCTATCTAAAAGACAATCCCATAGAAAGCCCAACAAAACAAAAAATCCCATAGAAAGAAATGAACTGGTTAGAACTTCGTAACAAGAGGCAATTGAGGAATTGCACAATCATGTGTGCGTGGATTATGCAAATGCATGCATACATGTTATTTTTTTACAAAATAATTATCATTTTAACAAAACAACAATGTATAGCAAAAATAAAAGAGAAAAAAAATTTATAAAATCTATCAAATAAATATTAAATAATATTATATATAACACAATTGTTGCACCCTTAAGCCACTTAAGCCATTAGTGATAAGGAATAAACAATATGGCGCTATCCTTTTACGTGTTTGGCAAGCGCGCGAGTTATGACTTGAGTCAAATTAGTCCTGATTTTAGGCAAAAATAAATTAATAAATAAATACTATATTTGAGAAAAATAGTCGCCACGTCAGTTGCGGAGACAAAGCGATGAAAAGCTGCGAGGACATAACCAAATGAGGTCGGAATGAAATTGAAATCCATAGGAAATGCAAATTCTGCCCAAATGAAATTCTCATTAAATTCACGCGTAATAGTCATGAAATCCGTGTAGTAGTCATCGTCGGGGTTGTGTAGAGAGAGAAAACAGAAGGGCAGAAAAAGAAAGAGGAAGACAGAGGGAGAGAGAGTGAGCTCTTTTTTTTTTAATTTTCATCTGCGCCTTGTTCTACTTCTTCTAGAGAGAGAAAGAGTGAGTTTAGCAGAGATAAGCGCCTGCACCTTCGGCATTTCCGCCAGATGATAATGGAGTGCTCTTTGGAACGTTGTTAAATTGCGCGTATCCACCATTGTTGATATGCTTTTTGGTTGAAATGGAGACCACTTGCAAGGTAACACTGATTGAGCTCAAGTGCTTTCTGTGTTTTTGCTTATATTTCGTCTCTGATTATGGTTTTGAATTGCAGATTACGGTTGTTTGATTCACTTGTTTTGAATTCTTTTGGTGGGAACTGAAGTGGGTTGAATCTGAATTTAGTGTTAGTGAGTTACAGTGATTGATATTCCCTGTCATAGTTGGTGGTGAAACCAAATGGGTGATACTGAAGAAGCCAATACTGATATGATGCAAAGGGTTCAATCTTCGTTTGGGACTTCTTCATCTTCGATGTTAAAGCAACCTTTGTCTGTGGACCAACTCAGTATACCCCAATTCAATCCCTCGCAAATGCGGGCTCGGCATTTTCAGCAAAATTTTGGTGGAGATAGTAATAAGAGAGTGGGAATACCACCATCGCATCCACACCAGATCCCTCCCATTTCTCCATATTCCCAGATCCCAGTCTCGCGCCAAACGACCCAGCAAATGGGTTCGCAGAACGCTAGCCCAGGACCTACTCATTCGCGATCGTTGTCACAACCATCTTTTTTCTCTCTTGATTCTCTGCCTCCTTTGAGCCCGTGTCCTTTTCGTGATTCCTCTTCCACTTCTATGTCAGACCCAGCTTCAGCTGATGTATCAATGGAGGATCGGGATGTTAGTTCACATTCTTTGTTGCCACCTTCTTCTCCTTTTTCAAGGGGTAACCCTTCACGAGTTGGAGAGAGTTTACCTCCTCGTAAAGCACATAGGCGCTCTAACAGTGATATTCCATTTGGGTTTTCTACTATTATGCAATCTTCGCCACCCCTTATTCCACTGAGAGGCTCTGGTGGATTGGAGAGGTCAATGTCTAGCAGGGAAAATTCAGGGCTAGCAAAGCCTGTTCAATTGGTGAAAAGAGAAAATAGTTGGGACAGAGGTGTTGATCAGAATGCAGAGGGATCCGGTGAGAAGAAATCTCCTGAAGGAGAGGTTGTGGATGATCTATTCTCTGCATACATGAATTTGGATAACATCGACGCACTAAACTCTTCTGGGACCGATGATAAAAATGGTGGTGAAAATCGTGATGATTTGGATAGCAGGGCTAGTGGAACAAAGACAAATGGAGGTGATAGTAGTGATAATGAAGCTCAAAGCAGTGTGAATGAAAGTGGTGACAGCATGCCAAGACAGGGAAGTGAAAAGAGGGAAGGGATGAAAAGGAGTGCAGGAGGAGATATTGCACCGACCACCAGGCACTACAGGAGTGTCTCAATGGATAGTTTTATCGGAAAGTTGAATTTTAATGATGAATCACCCAAGCTGCCACCTTCACCTGGTACTCGTCCAGGTCAACTTTCACCCAGCAATTCAATTGATGGTAATTCAGCTCCCTTTAACTTGGAGTTTGGAAATGGCGAATTTAGTGGAGCTGAGTTGAAGAAGATCATGGCCAATGAAAAACTTGCTGAGATTGCATTAACAGATCCAAGGCGTGCAAAAAGGTATTTTGACATTAAACATCAATAATAAATTTCAGCCTTACACACAACATTATAGTCAGTTACTAATAGTTGTAGTATCTATAAACAATTTAAACTATGTGTTTGGCTCGTTTCAGGATATTGGCAAATCGTCAATCAGCTGCTCGTTCGAAAGAGCGGAAGATGCGGTACATTTCAGAATTAGAGCATAAAGTGCAGACTTTACAAACTGAAGCCACCACACTGTCTGCCCAACTTACACTCTTACAGGTGTGGGCATGTTTTTACATGGTTATGCTTTTATGCAGTCATTAATGATATTGTTGTTCTACTTGCTTACTTATTTTATGTGAACGCAGAGAGACTCTGTCGGACTGACAAACCAGAATAATGAGTTGAAGTTTCGCCTTCAAGCCATGGAACAACAGGCAAAACTCCGAGATGGTATTTCTCTCACTCGTCTTTTTTACTCATAGTTAACCCTCTTAAATTATTTGAGTGTGCAAGAAATGTGACCTTCGTTTCTGTGTGAAAATGGAAAATTCTAAATAGCTGATTGCTGGCCTGAAAAAAACTGTTGTTTATATCATAGTTTGTGTGCATGCACAAATAAATATGTGCCAAAGGCAATATGCTTAAGATATTAAAATGACGAGGAGACTGAAACTAGAAGTAGAATGACGTCCAATTAAGGATGAGAAAATTACTTAGGTTTACTATTGACAATCTATTGCAGCCAAATTTTCATCATTGATCTTATTGAGAACAATGTCTAAAGAAAATATTAGGGAGTCATTGATGGCATGTGCTCAAGTCACTTGTCCACTTATTGTAAATGTACAGTGATTTGTTAGCTAGAGTTGAAGTATGGCAGGTAACTTGCATGGTAAAATCTAGGAGTTAGAAATGCCATTAGATTCTTGATTTTAATAGCATGAACTTTTTGATTACCATAGTTGTTGTTACTTGTTATTATCTTTGTAAGATTTTGATTATCATTATTGTTTCTGGTGTGGTGGCACTGATCTATTGATTTAGAGTTTAGATGGCGAGTGATGTAAGTATCACAATATCTGTCCTTTGGCAGAAGATATATTGCATAATTTCATGGTTGAATGATAGCTGCCAAGTAAAGGAGTTTATGGGGTTATAGATAGCCTAACAATACATCATGCTCCATATGGGTGTTAAAAGGAGGGGTGTACGTTGGTTTGGTTTGGCCTCAAAACTGCACCAAACCGACTTAGTCAGTTTGAAAAAATTACAAATTGAAATTTTGTTGTCGGTTTAGGATTCAAGGCATTTGGTTTGGTTTGAAGGCTGTTTGAAACTGCCAGTTTATATCAATTTGTTAAAATTTGTAAATTTTTCTTTTTTGTGTGATTTGGAGGAGGTTTGGGATGGTTTGAGTCGGTTTAGGGTGATTTCAGGTGGGTTTGAAAATAAAATTTTGTGATATATATATATGCATGGTTGATTCGGTTTGGTTTGGGGCAGTATGAAATCTTCTAAAATCGACAAACTAAACCGCACTGACGGTTTATAAATTTTTGAAATTGATTCAAACTGCCTTTAGTTGGTTTTGGTTAGTTTCAGTTCAGTTTAGTTGGTTTGGGTTTGGTTTATGAACACCCTTAGTTATAAGTGTAAGAAAAGAGAACATTTTGTTTAATATATTAATGTTACAATAAAATGTTGATGAATTGGACTAAATGACATCTCAAATTTGTTTATCATTTGAAGTTGGGCTGGACAAGCAGAAGAGATGATACTAGAATATTTAAGCTGAACAGGGAAAATATGGGAAAATGCTAAATGCACAATCATTATGGCACACCCCAACACACACCTCTTTTTGTGAGTTATTGCAAGCGTAAAACGGTAAATAGAAAAGTAAGAGACATGCAAATAGAAAAAAGAGGTGTTAAAAAAAAAGTGTGCACATAGAACCACTCAAAAATATGTGGAATGTCGGATAATAAGCACACATTTGGTGTCCTAATCCACACTTGCACACCTTCTGGATTTGACTATTAGATTTCCTTCGCGTTTAAGCTCTCATGTGAAGTTTTGCATGAAAATTCTGTTCTTGCCAATGGTCATATCTCCTATTTTATTGTCAACACGTACAGAGTGTAAAAGGTTAAGATTCTTGATTCCTCTGCTAAAATTTTTGCTGTAAACTATTAGCATTTACCGTATGCTCAGGTTATCTGAACCTATTGGAGAATATAGGAATTGAATAAAGGTTAGATGCTGATAAAGATTCTTGCTTTTATTCTGATCTGACAGCTCTAAATGAAGCCTTAACCGCCGAGGTTCAACGACTGAAGATAGCCACAGCTGAGATGAATGGTGACTCTCACCCCTCCAGCAACATGATTCCTCAGCTTTCTTTCAATCCCCAGATGTTCCAATTGCAGCAACAGCAGCATCCACCTTCATCATCCCAGCTAAACATTCATATGCAGCAGCAGAAGAATGGTAGCACAGCCACAAAGACTGAATCAAAACAGTAACTGTGAAGTGAGTTTTACAGATGAATGGTTCTTTTCCATGGCTGCTAGCTTCACAAATTTACTAGCATTTCATTGGATTCTTTCATAGTTTTTGGGTCTCCACAGGAGTTTTCTTATATCTGGTATCATAAATTTGATCTGCCCTGGACTTTGGGTTGAAGTCATGTATACAAGTCTTAATCCTGGTATCTTATTTAATTTCAGTAGATATTCTGAAGTGTAAAACATTCTATGTTTTATGATAAAGCTGTAGGGGCATGAAACACTCTTTCATATCTATTTCTTTTGTAAAAACAAAAATCATGATTCTCTTAATTTTGTTGCTGGTCTAATAAATTTTGTACATGAGTTGTCAGTTGTCTTACCTGCCAAATATTAGCAATTTTTTTTTTTTTAAATATCCGTTTAGTTTTCTTAAAAAATGTCAATATAAAGATTAACTCTTAAAAAATTATCTTCCATCTATAAAAGAAAATTAATCGAATCATATTTTTATACCTAAAATTATAAGAACACATAAACTATCTTTATAATTATCATTATTATTTAGTTATAATATATGTATATATATACACTACATTATTTTTGGTAGGCCATTTTGTTAAAACTATTAAAGTCATCGGTAGGGGGATTTATCATTCATTGGTGTTCATGGAATTGATCTTAACAATTAAAAATATGAAATATAGGTCTTAATTTAATGGAATGACCTCTATTCTTATGGATCACTTGGTACACAAAATAGTGATTCTATTTTACGGAAAAAGAATTTTCATGTTTGGTAGAAAATGAAATAATCATTCTAAAACTCATTTATATTAAAATGGAAGCATTTTCATCCTTTGTTTTTTGTATGGGTATTTTTTATTTGAAAAATGACAAAATAAAACATCATTACCAATAATATTACTATTATGGGATATTATGATCTTTTTAAAATAATTATATTCCATTCCAC
Source organism: Bauhinia variegata (assembly GCA_022379115.2). Taxonomy (NCBI): domain Eukaryota; kingdom Viridiplantae; phylum Streptophyta; class Magnoliopsida; order Fabales; family Fabaceae; genus Bauhinia; species Bauhinia variegata. The sequence goes on from CM039438.1 coordinate 14,421,269, forward strand.
AATAATATTATCACCAATCAACCTATGAAATGAAATAATCATTTCATTCATTTTTTTTTTTTTAATTCTTATTCCAATTCTATAATTTTTATTTCGTGTATTAAACAAGTTATTAAGGGAATACTTTCAAAGTTGCTTAAGTTTTTAACAACTGTTGCTTGGGAGGATAGCTTATACTTTAATTTTTTTTTTAACATTTCAAAATTCTTTTAATTTCTTTTTTAACATTTTTTAAAAATTTAAATTACAGCTAAACTCACTAACAATACTAATTATCTTTTAAAAAAGAGAGAGATGTTGAAAGCATAAAAAATTAAACGACGTTATCCTCTTTATACGGAAGCCCAAAACGGTTATTTGCACGTCGTTTGTCCCCACCTGGCAGTGCTTGTGAAAAGTGAAAACCCTAGTGTTATAGGAAGCAGAACGTTAACCGACCAACAGGGAACAGCCACATCGTACCACCGGCAGCAGCATGGACGAACCTGGTTCAGAAACCGTCGAAAACTCGACTATATCGGGAGAAGCACTGTCATCAGTACACAACTCCAATGGAGGAGTAGCTCAGCAAACTCCTGAGCAACTCGTGGCTAGGTCCATAGCTCCAGTGAAGAAGGAGTTCCTTCTTCCTCCACCTCTTCGAACTTCTTCTACTAGCCAAAACGATGACGTTTCCGATGCTAAGGATAAGACTCCAGTTCATTCAGGATTGTCGAAGGAGAAGAAGTCCAGGCGCCAGCTCAAACGGGAGCGCCGTCAGGTACTTCCTTGTTGATTGCTTCTGCATTTTTCTCACTGATTCGTATGCTTGTGCTGAAGTTTGATGAAAAGCCGATTGTGATGCTTGCTTGTATATGTTCAATTCAGTTATGCCAAAATGCTTCTCGTAAAAATCAATCAGTTAACAAATAAATATATCAGAAAACTCAATGTTTCTAGTCTAATCTAGACTTTGCTTGAGTTTCAATTGGTAGTGGCACGTATTTTTCCTTAAATTTTGGATTGATTTGCAGATTATGGATAAATGTAATGTTTTGAACTCTAATTAGACTCGGAGTTGTTTGAAATTATTTTAAATTTGGTGGTTATGATGAAATGATCATCTCATTGAGCATATGGAGGTAGAATGCCTAGTTATGTATTCTGATAGCAAAAATAGAATCCTTTGGTTATTATCACACATAGATTCTATAAAATGGTAACCATGATTCTCCGTTATGTTTATGCTCAAATTTTCCTGTGGTATGTTTTCTTTAAAAAAAAAAAAATTCAGGAACAGAAGTCTGCACGGAACCTCTGTCCAGAAATAGCAAAGACAGGACATATCAGTTCATGTCCTTATAATGATAAATGTCGCTTCAGCCATGACTTGGAAGGCTTCAAGGCTCAGGTACTTATTTCTCTATGTACTATACATTTTTTGGTAAGCTTTTTGTCAACCCTCATGAGTTATGACAAAGGCCTTTAATTGCAGAAACCAGCTGATCTGGAGGGAGAGTGTCCTTTCTTTAAATCTGAAGGTTCTTGCCCTTATGGCCTTGCATGTAGATTCTCAAGTACACATATAAACGGTGTGCCTTCAGGCAATCTGAACAGTCAGAAAAAAAGTTCTGAGATCAATGGGTTGAACAAAGATGTTCAAAAGCTCTTGTGGAAAAATAAGATGAGCTTCCCCAAGGCAGATGCCCAACTCAAGGATCTTGGGCTCGTGGTATGTTTTTCTACTCTTGCTTTGTGGTGTTTCTTGATGTATGTGCTTAACTTTTCCTTTCTGTTAAAGATGTCATTGGAAAAATTCCACAGGAAAGGCAATTTTTATTCCTTTATAGGGGTTTAAAGTTGACAAGATTATAAATAATGACTTTTTGACTCTTTCTAGCTAACAAATATCACTTAATGGGTAGAAAGCAAACTTGACAGGTTAAGTGCAATAATAAGAGACATGAAAAGAAGGTTTTTTACATTAGTTAGAGAGTGAACTTAATGAATATAAAGATCCAATCAATATGTAACGTTATTAGTATGCTGCTAGTTTTTCTTCCGATGTCCTGTTTCATGTGAACTTTAGATGGCTTTATTTGGTAGTAAAATGGCAACATTTTTTGCCAAGCGTTGTTTGTCTTTAAAATTGTATTCAAGCAGATCCTTGCCATCCTTTCAGTTTTTTATTATTCTCTTTCTTTAACTTGGATTTTCTGTACTAAAAAGTTTCCTATTTAAAATGATCAATTATATTCATTTCATTTTGATTTATCATACGTTGTTGTTTTTTTTTTTTTCTTTTCAGGGACCGCATGGGAAGTCAAAACGGAATTTTTGTGAAGACAAGGAAGGTGACAACTCTGATTCAACTAAGTGCCCCCTTGCTGATGATAAGGGCTCTTGTGAAGTAAACTGTGACTCAGGTTCCAAGTTTGAATGCTCCCTAGAAGATATAAAAGAGGATGATACAGACATAAAAGTTGAAGCTGATGTACATTGTCCCCAGAAAAGAAGAAAAACTGGAGAAGATTCTGGTGAGGGAGAAAATGAAGCTAGTAGCTTCATCTTCAACTTTGTTAATTAATATTTTTACTTGTAGGACTAATACAGCTTAACTTTTCTAATATTGCAATAGATGCAAGTGTTGCTGAGGATATTATTGAGGGAAGCTGCATACAAGCCAAACCCGAAGCTAAACCTGAAGCTGCAAGTGATGTCATACCCGTAGAAACAGATAGCAGCCTTAAGTTACACCCGCGTGAAAAGATGCTTATTGATTTTAGGGAGAAGTTGTATCTGGCACCTTTGACCACGGTTGGAAATCTCCCTTTCAGGAGGGTTTGCAAAGTATTAGGAGCTGATGTAACATGTGGTGAAATGGCTATGTGCACAAATCTTTTGCAGGTACAAATACAGTGTTTTCAGTGATTGATATTGTTTCTTTTCTAATTCCTCAATAAGATGCAAGTATGGTGAAATGGCTTGTTAAGGTTCATGCGTTAATAATATTCAGCTACTAAACTTACATCCTGCAAAATTTTAGGCATATTTCCTAATGCTTTGGTATCTCTTTTGCCCAACCTTTAGTTAATCTAGTCAAGTTGGTTTATGTCGCCATTGTGGCATCCTTCTGATATCATATATGGTGGAATTTGAATCTTTTTCTCCCTTTGGTTTATTCCATGCATTTTCTTCTTCTTTTATTGTGTAGTTTTCTCTGCATTTCTTCTACCTAGTCTTCTGTTTTTATGGTGAAGTTCCATTAACATCTATATGATGTGGTTGGGCTATGGTTATAGGGTCAAGCTTCAGAATGGGCGTTGCTGAGGCGTCATTCATCTGAAGATTTATTTGGTGTACAAATATGTGGGGCCTATCCAGATACTGTGGCTCGAACTGTTGAACTAATAGAGCAGGAATGTACAGTAGACTTTATTGATATAAACATGGGTTGTCCAATTGATATTGTAGTGAATAAGGGAGCTGGATCAGCTCTTCTCACTAAACCAATGCGGATGAAAAGTATTGTGGAAGTAGCTTCAGGCACAGTGGATAAACCAATAACTGTCAAGGTGCTTACTATGCTAGCACCGTATAGTTGCAAGCATCTTCTAACCTTTCTTTTATTCATAAATTTTGATTTCAGTTTATTTTCATTTGCGCAGAAAAAAGACAAATTGTCTTTTCATGCATTGGTGCATCCCCTTCCTCTTTTTGACTTCCCTCATTAAGGTTGTCCAAGATGTCTTATACTTCCTTATCTCTTATACTTAGGTACGGACAGGTTATTTTGAAGGAAAACAACGTATCGATTCTGTTATTACAGACATTGGCTCTTGGGGAGCCAGTGCGATAACCATACATGGTAGGTCACGTCAACAACGCTATAGCAAGCTTGCGGACTGGGACTACATATACAAGTGTGCCGGAAAGGCCCCCAGCACTTTGCAAGTAGTGGGCAATGGAGATGTTTTTTCATTTGTAGACTGGAACAACCACAAGGCAGAATGGCCCGAGCTTGCTTCATGCATGATTGCCCGTGGAGCATTGATTAAGGTCAGCATTTTTGGATGAAAATTCCTTTCATTTATATCCCAAGTTGGTCCTTTGATTATTATTCTTTATGCGAGTTATCTTTGTTGAGAGCATTACGAATGCTTGAAGAAAGATTTCAGTTTGAAGCATTTAAACGATTGCTCGTGTTTTTCAGCCTTGGATATTTACTGAGATCAAGGAACAGAGGCACTGGGACATTAGTTCTGGGGAACGATTAAATCTCTTGAAAGATTTTGTACATTTTGGCCTTGAACACTGGGGTTCTGACACAAAAGGTTTAATTAGATTTATGATATTCAAATGTACCTAGTTTTGTTAACTAGTCTTTTTATTATAAAGTAAATTATTTCTGTGTTCATCTTTTTGGTTCAAAAAGACCAATTTATTTGAGTTCTTATCATGAGCTTTTCTTGTACCATAGGAGTGGAGACAACTAGGCGATTCTTGTTGGAATGGCTAAGCTACACGTTTAGATACATTCCTGTTGGGCTCTTAGATGTTATTCCACAGAGAATAAACTGGCGTCCACCATCTTACTATGGGCGTGATGACCTAGAGACACTAATGGCCTCAGACTCTGCAGCTGATTGGGTATGTGATTGCCCTTTGTTTTGACTGATTAGGTTCCATTTTCTCTCTCTCTAACAGTATTGGGCTTTTTGGGGGGGGGGGGGGGGGGGGAAGATATTTGGAGGGGAGTGCTTTTTGACAAAATACCTTCATATTTTATTTTTATTGCTCATTTATAAGGTTATAATAGTAAATTTACCGATTCCCTCCCTTCTCCTTCACTTACAAACTAAACACGAAGACACGTTCTCCCCATTTAAATCCCTTCTCTGGCCTCCTCTCCGTTGAACCAAATACTGCCTCATGGTTCTTGGAGGTATTTTTCAACTTTTGGTGCATCAATGCAGAATGTTTTTTTATTCAACAAACCTAAGAAATTCATCCACTAGAAAATGAAAGTAATTTTCTGGAATACACTCAAGCTAGAATTTTGTGGCAGTATATTAACCTTCGAATATATTTTTTATGGAAAACAACTAATCAAATAGACATCGCTTGAGGTACCCCAACCCTTGAAACGATTGAAGAATGTAGTTTAATTTACATTTGCCTTTTTATACACAGATTCGGATATCGGAGATGTTGCTTGGCAAGGTTCCAGATGGCTTTACCTTTGCGCCAAAGCATAAATCAAATGCTTATGATAGAGCTGAAAATGGTTGATGCACTACACTTTATTATGAATTGTTACTTCTGATGGTATCTAAACCATCTTCCTGCTTGCTGCTCAGTTTTAGAATGCCAAAAGGCAGGTTGAATCTTAAGAAATTTATTATTACTTTTATTAGTACACGAGAGCTTTGAAATCTGTACACCATAAGGCGATTTTTGTGTGAGGAAACAAAAATGTTTACGCTTGATGTTGTAGACATAACTCGATAATTTAGTTTCTTGCAATTCATTGGTAATTTGTGGTACCAATTTATTTTTTTCTCAGATCTATTAGAAATGAAGCGGTGGCGTGGTTGCATGTGTCAAGAGTGCAATATCTTGGATTAATCATGTGATTCAGATGTGTTGTGATGAGGGACAACATTCTCTATCCATGATCTATGTTATACCATATCCCATTGGAATTCTTTTGGTTAAAGAATTTGCCTAGAGGATGTTGGCTCGCATGATGGTCATTTTGCTAAGGAGAAATAGTTTCTTTGTTTTTAATGTTGTACATTAAGTTTCCCTATCGTACTTTACTATTTATACCTCGAACACATTATATTGGTACGTAGACCGTGCAATCTAATTTGCAATTGATTATGGGCAATCCAAATCCTTAAACTAACAACTTCAATCATTTGCATGTGTAAGACATTTGGTGTGTTCCATTCAGTGTTGTCAATAGTAATTGCCATGGCAACAATTGTGAATAACATTGTGGAAAATTAATTTGTTATGCGTTTAGTTTAAAATAGTATTTTTAAGAACGGATGGTAGACACTATTTTTTATTTTTATTAAATTGACTTATTTATTTTAATTTTAAATTTATAGCTAATAGAATTTAATTTTTTATAGATATTTTAGCTTTTGATTTTCTTAAGAAAACCTTATTAAGTAATTATACGACGACTATTCCATTTTACTTTTTGTATTGTTGCTTTTCGATGATCGCCTCTCTTGTTCGCACTTCATGTTAGGAGCCCCAGAAATTAAAATAAGCACTAAAGGACGAACAAGAAAAAATGCAACTTTAATTTTATTATTTAATAGTCAAGTCACATTCTTCAGAGTTCTGACTTATCAATTTTTATATAATCAATTAGAAGATAGGTCAAATGAAGAAGAGTAGAATGAACTAAATAACAACACTGTTGATGATGATGATTTTGGAAATGAAGAGGAAATAGAAGATGGAGATATTGAGCATTAAATAATTTAGATTATTGTATTGTCTTTGCAATTCATTATTATTTTTTTATCATTTTAAATAATTTTTAAAATATTTTAAATATTTTTTTATAGATGTTTTAATTTAGTAATTTATTATTTATTTTAAGTTATTTTATAAAGTATTCTTAATTCTATTATATATATAATTTTTATATATTTTTGAAAGTCTATTATTTCTTAAATAGAGTCCCCTATACAATCCGTTATAGAATTATAAAAGATTTTAGCTTTGCTTTTACTATTAAACATTGGTTCTATTTAACAACGTACCGAATATATCTAAATTTGGTACAATGTTTAAGAATTTCAAGGGGATGTAATGGACCCGCATTAATGCCTTTGTGGTTCCTCCATTACCCTGTTAAGAACTGTCTCCAGGTGAACAATAATACATACGAAAAATGCAAAGTGGAGGAAAAAACAATTATTAAAGAAAAATTCTCCCGAGTTCTTATACCACTGTTCTAAAAGCGAGCAAAAACAAACCCGAAATATCGTATGCCAAAACTGTAAGAGTCGAGCAACAAATGATGCAATCATTGCCCTTCATAATCAAAATGAACTAGAAGAAGCACACTATTCTAGTTAGGCCTCTGACATTATCCCTCGCTCACCGCATCACACACGGTACACAACCTTCTTTTTTATTTGATGTGTCAAATTTTGTTTATTAAAATTGTGATTGACTAAAATATTATAAAATAATATTGTAAAGTTGTATATTTTTTCAATCACAATCTTATAGAACAAGAATTGACACACTAAATAAGTTAAAGGATTTTGTCCTGGCGCCCTGTATGGGTTACCCTTGAAAAGTTAAAACCCTGAATCTCAAGCACTACTTCAGAATCACAAAATAGGACAACTGTCAGAGACTAGCAACCTTAACCTCTTTCTGATTTCGGTTTGCCTGAACCCATCCCCCATCAATAGATTCCAAGCTCCCATTCAAGCCATCATCCACAAAGTCACCAATCCTCTTCACTTTAAGCTCTCTAGGCTCCACAGGGTACTTCCCGGAGAAGCAAGCATAGCAAAAGTTTGGCGAATCATTACCCAGCAACCTCTTCAAGCTATCAAATGGCAGAAAAGCAAGTGAATCTGATCCAATGAAATCTCTGATTTCCTCCACACTCATCCTATTTGAGATCAACTCCTCTGCACTTGGTGTGTCCACTCCATAATAGCATGAGCCAATTATTGGTGGGCTTGCGATTCTCATGTGCACTTCTTTGGCTCCTGCTTCCTTGATCAACCTCACAATCTTGGAAGAGGTAGTTCCTCTCACAATTGAGTCATCCACAACTACAACCCTTTTGCCTTCGAGTACTGCGCGAACCGGTGAGAGCTTGAGCTTGACACCAAAGTCCCTAATCTTCTGGGATGGTTCAATAAAAGTTCTACCCACATAGTGAGACCTAATCAGTCCCTGCTGAAATGGAACCCCAGCTTTGGCAGCATAGCCAAGTGCAGCTACTACACCAGAATCTGGAACTGCTATCACAACATCACAATCAACTGGGCTTTCTGTAGCCAGAATTTCCCCAAATTTCCTGCGAGATTCATACACAGATCTTCCGAAAACCACAGAATTGGGCAATGCAAAGTATATATGCTCAAAAATGCATTGCTTAGGCTGTGGATGAGACATTAAGCAAAGTGATTGAAGCCCATTTTTGTCTGCTACTAACACTTCACCTGGGTACACTTCCCTCTCGTAGGTGGCTTCAATCAAATCAAGTGCACAAGTTTCAGAGGCAACGACAATAGCACCATTGCTTCTCCTTCCCATAACCAAAGGTCGAAATCCAAAGGGATCCCTCACTGCAACCAGCTTATCCTCGGTAATGAACACAATAGAATAAGCCCCCTCAAGCTTCTCGCAGGCATCAACGATCCTCAAAAGGAAAGGTCTGTGCTTTGAGGTTGCAATAAGATGAAGCACAACCTCAGTATCAGAAGTAGTGTTAAAAATTGAACCATTATCTTCAAGCTTTGCCCTTAAGGTGATATAGTTAACCAAATTGCCGTTGTGAGCAACACCAACAGACCCAAATCGGTACCCTGCAACGAAGGGTTGAACATTCTTGAGCATAGACGCACCTGCGGTGGAGTAACGGACATGCCCGATAGCCGAATTTCCAGGCAATTGATCGAGCTTGGTCTCATTGAACACATCGGAAACAAGCCCAACACCGGTAATCGATTGAAGCACGCCGTCGTTCACAGCCACGATGCCGGCACCTTCCTGGCCACGGTGCTGGAGCGCGTGCAGGGCCAGATAGCAGAGGCGAGAGGCTTCTGGGTCACCATATATGCCCACCACACCACACTCCTCACGCGGCTTTTCATCATCATCATAATAGACTTCTGGGTATGGTTTATTTGAAGAGACAATCTCAGAAATTGGGTTTTTCGATGCAACTGCAAAAGAGGTTTTCTGGGTCTCCGAGGCGGCGTGAGAGAAACTGGATTTATGAATGAAAGAGGGCTTTTGGAGGGTTTTATGAGGGAAAGATGTGTGGGTGTTGGATGTGTTGAATGGAAGAGAAGAGGGTTTGGAAAGAGAAGAAGACAGAGTAGAGAGATTGGAAGCAGCCATGGCGGAAGAAGCAAGAGTCTGATGAAGGAGACTTGGCAGTAGCATCAATATAAACTTTATTTGTTCTAGGTTTTTGGGAGCTCAAAATGACCAAGTAATTATTTTTATTTATTTTTCATAATTCTTCAACATAAAAGGGCAATTACATTAAAATTCATGTAAAATATTGTGATTAATCTAATTAAAAATTGTAATCATAAAATAGTTATCTTTGCTATTTGGGATCTATTTTGTTCTACCGACCTTGAATGCATGCTGGAATCTCTCAAGTCAAAGATACTCTAAGATATTCATGTAAAATATTGGAAATTAAATCAAAATTTTTAAATATTTTTGAATGTTATTATTTCAAATTTGGAGAAACTGTGAGAGCCTAAGCTTTGCTTTTTATTTTACGTGATGAGAATGGTGATGAAGTCGTGCAGTATTTTTGGTCGGCTAGTCCAAGGATTCAAGTTTAGCGAGCGAGGTGGATTTGCATATTTGATTAGGGGACAACAATAAAAGAATGACATCTTCACCAATGTTTTAAAAACCCACGGGGAGAGGATTTTCCTAATAAAGAGAATTATCTCTTAGAAAAACATATTCTTTTAAAGATAAAATTATATAAAAACGTTATTATATCTTTGAAGAACAAAGAAAAAGTTATAAAGTTTAGTTAATTAATTAAAAATACCTTTGGAAGTATTATTGGACAAGGGCTGTGCTGATTCACAAAAAAATTTATATAATTAAAAATTATGACTCTTTGTGAAATAGTTAATAGTTATTAATAAAAAATTATGTTGGTTGATAAAAATTTTTCATTTAAAATAAGTATGGCCTAAGAATATTGATATGTAAATTTCATATAAAAAATAAAAATATGTTTTCTTAATTTAACGAGGCCGATTGAGATAGAGATAGAAAAAAAAGAGATTTTCGTCATTTGTGAATTAATTGAATAAATGCATTAATTTGTGTCATATTTTTTTAAGGGAGAGTTATGATTAATAAATAGCTATATATATTGAAATAATATGTCTCTTCATAAAATAATATAACTTATTTTTTTTATTAAAGAGTTATGTTTATTAATAAAATACTACTTCATATTTATAAATAGATAATACCAGCACTTATATATTTTAAAAAATTTAAGTGTTTATAAATTTACTTACTTTTTATTACACATAACATAAAAATAAATTAAAAATTATTGTTTTTTTAATTTAAGTTTTAGAAGTACAAAGTATATCCATAGGATTTTATTGTGACTTAAAGGAAATTTATTATTAAATTCAATTTACATCCAAAATTTAAAGTTGGTTGAAATGAATTAAGCTTAAAAGAAAAATGTTGTTTACACCTTAAATGCTTATGCACAATTTTCTTTTTCCTCTGCTTAAATGATTCAAAGAACCAGGAAAATTTAAGTTTGATCGATTCATTCCATTGGAATCAGTTCCATGTTTGGTTGTTAGGCTTTTTTGATAAATATTTAGATGTTTATTTACTTGTATGGGTTCAAGACAAAACTATTTAGATAAATAAATCTCCTTTTATTAAAAAAATATTTTTCATTTTGGCGGCGTGAATAATCGCTGCGATAAATAGGGATCATCACTCTTGGTGGTGATTTAACAAGGGGAAATGGTGATCCAGCGGCTTAGTCACCACTAAAGGTGGCGATCGCGGAGTCCTATTATCGATTATTTACGTTGTTAAAATGAAAAATAATTTCTTTTAGAATAATTCTTAATCCTCTTACAATAATTTTTTTTTTTTTTTACAGATCTTTCTATTTATTAAATGAAGAAAAATTAAATAAATTTTATATTTTTAAGATAATAAATACATTTATTTTTTATTTAATATTTAATTTATATAATATTAAAAATTTTGTAAAAAGATGCAAGATATAGCATGATTCATTTTTTTTTTTTTTAAATAAAAAGAGACTAATCCATATAATTTTTCGTTTAACCCATACAAGTTACAAGTAAATAAAGATCAAAACAGACTCATGTTTATCAAAAAGCCTTGGTTCTTAAATTCAACAGCTGAGTTAACTGGTTTGATTTTTTTAAAAAAATTATGAATATTTAAAATCACATTAAATATTTAAAAAAACTGATTTCATAAAAATATTTGAATAGTTTTTGATATGTTTTATTTGTCCGAATTTTAAAACATTGCCCTTAGGTTGTATTAAATATATTATTAAGAATGTCATGTTATTTTTCATGAAGCCCCTACGAATTATGTTGTGATATTTGAATAGTTTATTGCAAGTCTTGATACTTCGATTCATTCAAAATAAAGCAGAAAAGAGCTATGGCGTCATTGTACAATGTTACCAAACCAAGTTGGTTACCATAACAATCTCATAATAAAAGGCATCCTCAGCCACCTCTTGATGTGTTTGTTTCTTGTTTTGCTATTTATAAAATTATTCTACATTCATTGTTAGATATTGCTCGAATATAAATTAAAATCTTTTTGAGATTTGGATATATTTATATTAGATATTTTATGTGAATATTAATATTAGATTTGAATCGTAAATTGTGCATTTGATTTTAAAAATCGTATAAATTACTAATTTTGTATTGCCAAAGCATTATTTTTAATAGCATATATTAATTATATAATCAGACTTGTTCCAAATTCATATTTTGGCAAGTTGGTGAGGTGCAATCAATTACTACTTATACACGAGAATGACTCCATCAATTTAACTATGATCCAAATCTTGTTTTCAATTCCTTATATATGAGAATAATATCTCCCCATAATATTATAAATATTAATAAATTATTTATCAATAAAAAATACAATAAAAAATGAGATAATTTATGAAACAATAAAGATTATTTTTTATTATTGCTCACCCATTTTCTATACACAATTTATTGTAGAATTTACATATTTTGGTATTTTTTATTATGTATATTTATAAGATATAAATTTATTATTAAATTTTTTAACTTATAACTAATTTGATTCGAACTAATTAAAAAATTTAAACGAAGAGAAAGTTTCTCTAAAAATATTTTTTGGATAAATAGGCAAGAACATATACATGAACATGGGAATGGGGTCATTGCTTCACTCACCTAAAAATCTTTTTAATAATGGCATTAAAAAGTTATATTTTATTGATTACTCATTAAGGCAATGATAAATTACCCATCGGTAACGAGATTCAAGGATAAGGAAATATTCTTTATCTAAAAGGATTTATAAATTACCCATTAATATTCATAAATGCCTATTATTTTTTCTAAAAGGAAAGAGTCACATGATTCTATATGAGATAAGGATTAATAAATATTTTAAAGGAAATTTATCATAAAAATATTTTTTCTTAAATATTAGATAAAGATAAAAATATACGATTGGATATATCATGAAGTGTCATATCAATATTTAAATAATTAAGTTAATATTCAAAGAGTTTAATTATAATACAAATTGTCCTCACCAACAAAAGTTTTTGGATCCTTCACTGAAAATGAGTGGCAGAAATGTAAAAGGGAATGTGATACTTTTCCAAAATAATTTATTTTCCCATGAACGGATAATTTTTGTCCCTTCAAATTGTAGACATCAAATTTGGGAATCTCCGAGTAGATAATTGAAACTAACACATAACTTTGTATTGTATGTATCCAAATCTTTGTTGTTTATTTGGAAGTGTCTCAATCAATGCTTTAAAATTGAGAGTTTGACAAGTTAACTCGGGAATCAAAAATAGAGCAAGTGGCTCATTTCAAATGTTTTCTGCAAAATGAACCTGTCAAGCATGAATTGACGTGGCTAAAACACTACTATATAAAACAAAAAAAACAAAATTAGTAATGGATAAATTAGTTGTTAAATGAATTTTATCTCTATTGCTAAATCTTTTGTTAATTTCATTATTTAGATACGGAATTATAAATTTGTTACTAATTTTTGTTGCTAATTTTGATTTTTTTAGTAGTGAAAATTGAGACACAAACTCAGGTTTATATTATGAGACTTTAAATTTTATGAAGAAGATATAAAATTTAATTTCTATATATTATAACAATTTTTTTAAAAAAATTCAATTGAAAGTGCATATGGTAAATGGATAAGCTCTATAGATCAACCCTAAATTGAGTTCTAAAACATTGGGCATAGCGAGAGGTCAATCCTTCAAGAAATGAAGATAGGTAGGTATACCTTTGTCTATAATTTTTTTTTTTTTCATAAATACGGTCAAGACGAATTTTTTAATTTTGTTGAGCATAGTTTTTGAGTTTTGACGAACACGAATTTATTATTAAACTCTGTAATTTATAATTAATTTTGTTTAAGTTAATTAAAATAATTAAATAAATATATAATTATTCTAAAAACATATTTTATATATATTTAAACTCAATCTCATTCAACATACTTACCTAAACAAATTATCTTTACTTAGATGCTTTCTTCTGTCTTGGACATATTGAGCACCTTCCGTTAGTTGGGGAATTTTTTCAAAAAAAATAAAAGTATTGATGACTTTGTAGTTTCTACCGTTCTTTTTCCCTTGTTTCCGCTCCAAATAGAAAAGAGAGTTGAAATTGGGTCAAGCAAGCAACATGAATTTATTCTTGGGTTAGATTCTTTCTCTTTCGTCTATGCTAAGCCTATTTCCATTTGATCACTTGAGCCGTGCCCACGAATAAATCGAACAATAGCGTAGTGGGGCTCACAGAACAAGGGCGCTTGCTTTCACTGTACTTTCATCGAACAAGTGGTGATCATATTTTATTTGATGTACAAGTGGCCTGGAATATTAATATTTTCTGGTAGGAAACTGTTCCTTCGTTGCATAATTGTTTTTTTGTAAATTTTTTTATATATATTTTGAATTTAAATTTATTTATAAAAATAAAATTATACGTATTTAAAGATGACAACGAGAAGAGACAAAAATATCGTCCGAGAGAAATTGTGATCCGAACACAACTCATTCTGAGAATCCAGAAAAAGGTTTTGGCTTTTTGTGTGCGCGAGGAATGAGAAGGAGTAGCAAATGGCGAATGACCAAGAGAAATGGGTAGCAAACATGAGGATGATACGAAGATAGACTTAGCCGCCTCATGACTCATCAAGACAAGAAACACGCCCCACCACCATCACTAATTTAAAGCCTCCAATTCTAAACTTTTTCCTTTTATTTATTTATTTTTTCTCACTTTTCTTTCATTCCTATCACACTTTATATCCCAATTCACATTCTAGTAATCTCAGCCACCTGGAATTTTAGTAGCAACATTTCAGACACAAGTTATAGACTGATCCAGTCTTTAATCTATGGCCAATTAATTCAGCCATATTTGTTGTCCCACCTCCCATTTCATTTACTAATTTGTTGCATTTTTATTTTTAAGAATAATTATTTGACCAATAACATATTAATAAATAAGAAAACCGAATCATATTAATTGGTCGGACCGATTGAATCAGGAATCCCATGATTAGTTGGTCTAGAACTTAAAAATAAATGGGAAATTAAAAACAAATCAATTGGACCTAATTGAGCTGAATTGTTTAATTTAGACAAAACGTGGTTGAATTAAATTATTAATTTTGTTCCCCGAAAAAAGTTTGATAAAAAATAAAAAAAATTTGTATATAATTTAATTTAATTTATTTTATTTTATTAATTATGGTGATCATCTCATGTTTTATTAAAATAATATTATATTTAAATTAATTTTTTAATTTTTGTTAAATACATTTAAAATTTTTACAATTATTTTATTATTAATTTATATAGGTATAATTGAACCCCGTGTTTTCAGCCGGATCATCGGACCTTAAATCATTCCTCTCCCCAATTCTTTATCTGGTTGATTTTTAGAACATTAGATGATGGAAGGCCCTTTATGGTCAATTATTTTTCTTCTTCCGACTCACTATGGGACATTACCTTCTACAGCCCCCTGTTTAACAACCACCACCCTCCAACGCGTGAAATAACCATAATGCCTTTGCGGGCTGAAAGAATTCCCCTCGTGTCCTTCCCCCACCCCCGCGCAATGACTATAGAACTGAAGGAAACCTAACAATTTCTTCTCAATGCCTTTGTTGTTTTTGTGATTTGCAAGAGTAGAAAAACTGATTTTTGGATCTGTATTGTTCGTGCGGAGTTCAATCACATATAAAATGAGATTTGTATATTGTATTTTTTTTTGTTTTGAATCAGTGAGTGGTATCTGGTGCCATAAACGTTCCTGCATAGGTGTTAATAGCTGAAAAATGCCCATGGTAACGCTTGTGCATGGGCATTTTTCAGCTGTTAACACCTATGCAGGAGCGTTAATGGTAAAATAGTTATATATATTATTAAATTTAAATACAGTACTTGAAGTTGAAGAAATAAATAAATAAATTTAAAATTAAATATGTAATAATTAATAATATTTTTAAAATTATATATATATTTTAAAAATAAATAAATACATTTTAAAAATAAATAAATATTTTTATAATATTTTTAAAATTAAAAGATATATTTTTAATATTTTTAAAATTATATATATATATATATATATATATATATATATATATATATATATATATATATATATATATATATATATATATATATAATTAAATATATAATAATTAAATTTTTTTTTAATAAAAAATATTGTTATGTGATTAATTTTTATAATTTATATTAATATTATAAATTATAATAATTTATAATATTAATATAAATTATAAATTTTTATCACACAATAATATTTTTTATTAAAATTTAATAATATAATAATATAATAATATATATATATATATATATATATATATATATATATATATATATATATATACATATTTCACTCCCAACTCCTCTAAAGAGGCGTCGAGGGTTATTAGAATTTTTAAAAACACTTATGTACAAGTGTCTTATTGCTAGAAATGTTCCTCCATAGGCATTTTTAAGTAAAAATACTTATGCACAAGCATTTTTTGGTAGGGCTTACGGGAGAAAAGAGAAAAGAAGAAGGGGGTGATTGTGATGAAAGGGCATTTTTAGAATTAAAAAAAATTAAAGAGAGAGGCTGTAGAAGGTAATACCACACGCTATACTTCTTTCCTCTTACAACTTACAAAACCTAAGACGTCTTTTTATATATGGAAAAGTTGTGTGCACACATCTTTTATTTTAGTTTATTTACAAAAATAACACTGTAAACAAAAAAAATAAAAGAAATATCAAAGAGAAACAACAAGTTTAGTAAATGTGGATGTATAAATATGTGTATAACATATCTCTTCATGCACTCTTGTTGAGACAATTCACAATATCATGCAATGATATAAATAAGAGGGACTGTTCCAAATGGCTTCAATTGAATTAAATTGATTCAAGTGGCACCAAATTAGAATAGCTACAAGTGATGCATGGAGGAATGGAGTAAGTTATCCATGGATCATAGTATTTCTAATAACAAAGAAAGCAATATCATCAATAGGAACTATAAATCAGATAGATGCGTCCAGAAACCAAAAAGATAAAAGTTTAGAGAAATGTCCAAGTGGAAATTGGACCGTAAGAGTTCCATAGTACTAATCAAACTCAAGATGACGAAGTTTTTTAGTGTAACCCTTAAAAATAAAGTTTTAATATTCTCATATTTTGAGATTAAACTCAATTTCTTTTATATACTTGAACTAATATTAAAAAAACTCGTATTTTTTTTATTTATGACAAAAAAAAAAACCCAAGACCTAATAGTTAGTGGGACCAAATCTATTATCTCATATTATGTCTCATTGCTTATGATAAGCTCATATATATATATAGAGAGAGAGAGAAACCTTCTTTTAGTCCCTAATACTTATTCACTCTTAATAAATTAATCCCTCACACTTTAATTTTTTTAATTTAATTTTTAATACTTTAAAATTATGATAAATTAATGCTTTTGTCAATTTAGCCCAAAAGCTTTTTGTCTATTGTAAAAAAGATTTGTAAAATAGGAATATAAAAAATCTAATGAGTAGTATACTCTCATCTTAAACTTTTTTGTATTGTATGAATGATACACACCAAAATATGTAAAATAGTTATATTACTTATTTGCATGAAATGAGAAGGGCTAATTTGATATTAAAGTGTTAGATACTAAATTAACACCTTTTTAAATTGTTAGGGATAAAATTGGTATGCTTTTAAAGTATCAAAGACTAAATTGAAACTTACAATAGAGAGAATGACTATTTTGTCACAATTTTAAGTATTAGGGACTAAATTGACAAAATTAAAGTGTGAAAGATTAATTTATCAAAGTGGGTAAGTATTAAGGACACAAATGAATTTTTTCTTTATATTATATATAATGGTGGGACAATACAAAATTGACTTGTCTGCTGGACTAAGTTTTTATGGAGTATTTTTAAACTATTCAATTAAAACACTCAAATACTAATTTGGGCTATTTTTCTTATGCCCAATAAAAAATGCCTAATACAGTAGCTACATTTAGACAACCAATATTATTTTATACTCTCCCTGATCCTTATTATAAAATACATTTTAAAAGATCTTGGTGGTCATTTTTCTAAAGCTACAATTCTAATGAAACATCTATTTTTATTTTTCATGGTTTACTTTTAATTGGTACTTTGACAATTTTTATTTTTACTTGTTCATTAATAAGAAATGATATTAAATAAAGATAAAATTATAAAATTATATATATTTTTTAAAATCAATAAAACCAACTAATTTTATTATTTTGTAATTTAGTTAAACATGCGTTATAATGAAAAATCAAAGTACTTGTTTGACCAATCAAAAAGTGAAATAAGAAAGTAAGGTAACAAATTTTATTCTTTCAGTTAGAGCAAGATCCCAAGCTATGTCTCCACGGTACCCAAACACTTCAGCTTATCAGAACCTTAGCATAACGGCAATACAGCGAACAAGGGAACGAGATCACGATGAGTGATTAGATTCTGCCTTATTGTTAGTCTTGGACCTTCAATTGGGCTAACGAGGATGTGGCGATTAACTTTTGCACCCCCTTTTAATACATGCACCCCTCCCTTATGGGATGAAGAATTAATTTTTTAAAGTTTGTGTTTTGGTTCGTTGATTAAGAATGCCAGAGAGCAAACCAGTGGTTGGGTTCTCATGACAACCATAGGGCCGTTTCTTTGGCATACCCTATATTTTCTAACCACACATGATATGGGTGTGTGGTTAGAAAATATGGAATGCACCATAAGAAATGGCCCAACCAAAAGTTACTAAATATGGAATTGAGGCATTAATTAGTATTCTTTGGAAACCCAATTTGGAGCTAGTCAATGGGCTGGGCTCTTTGTTCCCTAAACAAATCTAAAAAACTGAACAAATTTCTTATAAAACAAATTATCTTTTATATTTTAAATTGTTAATCAATATACTCTTTTGTTAATTTTTAATAATAATATTTAACAGAACTTTGCCTACATGTCACACTTCTTGTGGTAGAGGTGACACATAGACAAATTTTATTAAGGTAGATCTATTAATGGTAAATAATGAAATAGTATTATTTAAAGCGCTAGGGTTGGGGGGCTACACTAGGTCTACGGTTTTCATTTGGTTTCAGCCTATATAAGGCTTCTTTATGAGTTTTATGAAGTTAGAGGTTATTGATTAATGAAAATTGAGAGTTTTCATCGTAGAGCTTAGCTAAGTTCTTAGGCAAAAAACTAACTGATTTTATCAAAGTTTTTTCATGTGGTGATCCCCGTTGATCTTGGGGAAAGGATAGCTCTTATTTGATTCCTTGTCAATCCGATTCCTTTATTAAACAAAGTGCCGAGTCAATTTGTGGCCTACTGCATTGTATCATATACATGCTTGAAAACACAATGTAGGATTTTCGCCACTAGCAAAGTTCTAGTGAATTGGAACAATTGCATTATAAGTTGATAATGAGTCTAATAGAATAATATTTTCCAATAGATGATGGCTCCCTAAGTTTCCTAAATAGTTTTACTCTCAAATATAATGATTGCTTATAGAGTAACTAGAACAGTACTCCATAAAAATTGATGGATTAAATCTAAACTTAGAAATTAAAAATAAAAAAGAGCTCAGTCAATTATAATTGAGACATTTTGGAGCAACTCTATCTATAGATAACGAGCGTCTAAATTTTCAAAATAGTTTTTTACTCTCAAATATATTAATTGTTGATAAAGTAACTAGAATAGTACTCCGTAAAGATTGATGGATTAAATCCAAACTTAGAAATTAAAAATAAAAAAGAGCTTAGTCAATTATACACACATATTCTCTATCAACTCTTAGCAATATTTTGTTCTAAAACATCAAGTAAAATATTGATATTTGTTGTGGGTATTATCGAAGGTTAGTAAGGATGCATAAGATCTTAAGGTCTCGTTGGGTGGCGAAGTTATGAATCGAGGGAGATATGAGCTTGAGCTACTGTTATGTGCGGCGCGGATGGGTAAGTCTGTTTTTTTAGGGTTTATGGAGAGGTTTTATACTGGTGTGGATTATGGGGCTGGGTCCCGCGCCAGGCCCATAAGCAGGGCCCGGTGGCCCTTAGGGAAGGTCCACATCATTTGCCCCCCAGGTCGGCAGTTTGGCGGGGCGAGCGGCCGAGCTATGTCGTATAGACGTTCGGTATTACTGTTGTTTTATTATTATTAATTTTTTATTTTACTGACTTGGACCTTTAGATTGGGCAGAGTTTTTTTATGCCGACTGAGACAAGTAGGCCGGATGTTCCGGCCTCCGATGGCCCACGGCAGGAGTCTTCAATTCGTGCACGACCGATATTACGGGAGTAGAACCCAGCTGTGTTTACGCGGGAAACTATTCATGTCATATTATGTCATATTACCTTAGGGTAGGCAGCTATTCAATCGTCACACCTATTGCGTGTTGTGCTTCTCGAGGGGATTATGTCGAAGGGGGTTGTGCAGACTTCGTACCTGTCCTATCGTACCTTTCCCCTGATATCATTACCCTGTGTTGCCTTTACGTCTTCCTGCATTTATTACCCATCTCCTTTCTCATTTATTAGGCATTATTGTTTTGTCGTTATTGACACATATACCATATCTCGAAGTGTCTTCGTAATTGTCCCGTTAGCCTTTCTATAACCGGCTAATTACGCGATTGTCTTTTTTTCTCAGTCTATATAAGTGGTCCCCGCATGGGCCACTGCTTTGCTCTCTACTGTTCATTTCTGCTAGTCCTCGAGCGTCTGTGTTTTCGGCCCTTGCCCATTGCTTCCTCCATTGCTCTTTTCTCCGTCCTTCTACTCACCATAGGGCTTTTCTCACCGCCGTTCCTCATCAGGTTTGCCTATTTTCTCTACCTTACTAGCTTTCAGGGTTGTTTTTGAGTTTATAGAATGGCTTCGATTTACGAACCAGGCTCTGTAGGTGCTGTAGCTTCGATGGGTGAGGCCACTTCCGGTGGTGACTCCACCCAAGTGATCATCGCGATTCCTCGTACGGCGCGGGAGATTGACGTCGTAAAGGTGACCTACGACCCTGAAATACTTGGGTTCGACGACCTTAGGTTAGAGGGTGCCCCTTTTGATTATGATCTGCGAGAGGTTTGGTGGGTGACCCAGGAAATTACTACAACGAGTTCTTGTTTAACCGAAGAATCCCTAAATAGTCTTAAGGATTCGATATACGGTGACTTAGGTTCGGCCGCTAATTTCGGCGTGTCCGCTTGTTCGCCGGGTTTTGGGGTTAGTGAGGGTCGGTATGGGGATCGATTTTTTACTTAGAACTTATACTATTCCTATAGATGTGGGGTAACACTCCCCCTGAATGATTTTGAAATGAGAATCCTTAGAACCCTCCAGGTAGCTCCTTCCCAGCTTCACCCGAATGCGTGGGCGACCCTCCATGCTTTCCAGAAAATATGTACCGAATTAAATAGGTTATCCCGCACAGATGTCTTCTTTTATTTTTATACTCTAAAGAACCCAAAGAAACGTGAGGTCGGCTATCTGTCTTTCTCCGCCAAAAAAGGGAAATCCTTGATTCTTCCAGTGGAAGATTCAGCTAAACAATTCAAGGTTTGGTTCTTCCGCGTGATCGAGCCTCCCTCGGGTAGTCCCTATTTGGTATCTTCTGAGTTCTTGTGCATTTCTCTATTCCCTATTTGGTCACATAATCATAGAATTAGTACATATGAAATCTATCAAATACGTAACTAAAAGTTTTCACCTAGATTCCCTTCGCTTATGCCTTCTGTTATTCAAATTAGGCAAAAAATTAAGACAAGCCTAGATTCTCACACTGCCATAAAAGCAGGAATTAACTGCAGTTATTTAAGTGTGGCTGTCACAATGTTGAAGTGTTTATGAGTTGTAGCTACTTTTAGGATGTTACAGTTATTGCGTGTATCATTTGACATACTTACCTCTGGAAATTAGCTTTGAAGAATTCCAATAACGCTCTATCTTCTTTTCTTTTCTTTTTTTTTTTTACTCTAGGATTGTTCAATATACTTATTTTCTTGGCCATATGATCCCTTTTGTGACTTCGTTTATATTCTATACCTTCTACAATAGTTGAAAGAAAATTAATTACTTAAATTGATGAGATTTATGAATCTATGGTAACCTAGTTTTAAAGTTATATTATATAAGTTTTCCTTCCATACTAGTCCATATAAATAAAAACTGGTTAAGTTTTGATGATTGCTGATTTGATTCTTCTTACTTGCACAGACCATGGAAATCTAGTGAAGATAAGAGGAAAAAGCAACATAATAAATTATTTTTTTGTACAATAAACTAATAACTTTTGATTATGTAGAGTACGGATCAGAGGGAATTATTTCTGTTAAAGGAGATGTGTATAGTTATGGGATTATGTTGATGGAAATGTTCACAAGAAAGAAACCAACAGATGAGATGTTTGAAGATGAATCCAGCTTGAAAAGTTGGGTTAGTGAATCAATGCCCCATGCAATAATACATGTTGTTGATTCTACTTTGCTGCAGCTAGAGGGACAACAAATTGACAATATAATGGCACATGCATCATCTATTCTGAAGTTAGCCTTGAATTGTTGAGAAAATTTACCTGAATCACGGATCAATATGTTGGATGTTGTTGCTTCATTGAAAAAAGTCAGGATTAGGTTCATGCAAAATGCAAGGGCGACGTGAATTTAAACTATATAGAAAGACATGTGCAATTATTGTCATTTCTCATGTTACTTGTTTAATTTATTTTTAGCACATACATTTGCACTATGTGTCCAGAGAATTTCATTGTCCAAGATCAATATGGGAAAGTATTGTTCTATTAAATCAACCACCAGCTTGTAGAGCCACTATTTAAATCAATGGCCTTGCTTTATTAGTATAGAAATTGCTAATTGATTAAACTTTTTTTTTTCCCTCATGGTCCTCTCTATGAAAATATTATTATTTTCTTGTTATGAATTAGAGAGTAAAATTAATACTTTAACTTATAAATTCCTAATAACAATAATTTCTACTCAATTTTATTTCTTGTGAATCATAGTCCATTTACTAAACACAACAAATCCTTATGGTGCGGTACTAGGTTTTTGTTTTTGTTTTTTTTTTTTTTTGATTTTTATTTCGTATACGGTTTTTTTTAATAAAAAGTTAATTTTTTTAGATGACAACAAAGCAAATCATCCCAGTAAAATATCAAACTGCCACTCCAAGGTGTGATTGTCACTTCCCATCTTTTGGTCAAAATGTCAAATTTTATTGTGGCTAGTAGTTATGGTTAGTGTGATAGTACTTCTGAATATTACCGAAGAAGTTGCAGGTATGACAAGGCCTGCTGCCAAACAGAACAACACAACCATCAGACAAAAGAGACAGTTTCAGCATATAGAAAATACTCTTCTATTGCAAGAAGGCTAGGTTTTATCAAATTCAAAGATGCATCATACTGAAAAAACTTGTCTAACCAATATTTATTAGAATATTAAGCATCCTCTTTGTGATCTTTGGGCATTTTGAATCCTATGAATTGGTTTTACCAACATTAATCAATGGAACTAATAATAAGGAAGACCCTACCATATTAAATTGGAAATTAGCAGTTGCATATACGACAAAAATAATGTTGAGCAGAATGGACAAAAACTGATGCTGCATTGACAAGTTAAATTGACAAATTAAAATAGAACATCAGATTACAACACAATGGCAATATCAGATATTGCAAATGTTGTACCCAAGTCAACATTAGAGATAGTATTAATGTTGCTTGAAGAACAAAGTAACTATAATTATTTGTCTTTTTAATATGTGCTTTTTTATAATATTGTAGAGGTATATCAATAATTAAGTTCAATTTAGTTACTAATTGAATCTCATACTATTCATATAAGTGTATAATTTTAAAAGACAAACCATTGGCATATTTTTTCATTTTATATTAGCACAAATACCACACGTAGTATTTATAGTGATATCATCATATAGAACTCCTTTTAACTA
This sequence comes from Bauhinia variegata, assembly GCA_022379115.2. Lineage (NCBI taxonomy): Eukaryota > Viridiplantae > Streptophyta > Magnoliopsida > Fabales > Fabaceae > Bauhinia > Bauhinia variegata. The sequence goes on from CM039438.1 coordinate 14,444,863, forward strand.
ATCTTTATCTAGTCCACACTATTACAAATATGAATACCTAAAACTCACTAATCCCTGCCCATTCGATTCAATTCTATATTTATAAGTATAATAGAATACTAAAAGATGCACAATTTTTCTAATTTCTAGGATAAATAGAAAATTTAGCAATTTCAACCTGAAGGGAGAGGGGTAGGATTGAACCTGGGTGTCGAAGCTACAATGTTAATGGTAGTGCTAACTCAACCAAACCCCATTTAGCCTGTAAATAGTTATAAAGGACAAAAGAAATGAATGTTTAATATAAAATACACTAAGTTTAAATTTAATGGGCCAAGGCAACCTCCAGAAACATAAAATTGTTAAACTGAGAACTATATTTTCAATAATAAGTTACTAAAGCCCGCCATTTTTCACATCTTTTATATTGCGAGCCATCTAATCACAGTTGGTCACAGAAAACTTGCTCAACTTTCATTGAGATATTCATATTGTAACATGAGAAACTCTGTAATCAGGTATATATTATTAACTAACAGACACTAATTTGAATTATTTTTTGTCCTTTTCTTCTCCCTTTTTCTTTTTGTGATGGAAAACTACTTAGTCAAGTATATATGTGCTATGAAATTTTTTATGGCTAAGAGTTCAACTATGTATTCCCTTATCTCTGTCCTCTATCCTATCTATATAATTTTGCAGTGATTCCAATTTCACATGGTCATTTAAGACAAGTAGGTCCCTTATCATGGTGCCTTCTCTAAAACAACACATTATTCTATCAATATATTATTAGTTGCAAGTAAAGTCTTTTATAAGTCAAGCAAAGTAAATAGACTTGACCTGCAAAGGTTCTTCCAAATATGACAAAAATGATTGATGCATATAGAAAATAAAGACTCCATAGAGGTTTCCTTCGTAAAAATGAATAGGCTTATAAAATCCATTGGAACTTTTAGTGAATTCCAACAGAACCAAGCTTTTAATAAATAATTGTTGGGTTATATTAGACTTATATATACATATCTGCAAATGAGGGATCAATTGACTCCAAAAATAAATGTTTTCATCCTTGCCCTCCATTTTATTAAAATCCAATAGTTTATATAAATTCATTAAAAAGTCATAGAATGTCACATGACTCTCCAAAACCAATGTTTCCTTACACCACAGGGCTTATGGCCTAACGCATGGCTTTCTTCTATGGTCCTGGTGGCTTGGCAGTTGTAGAAGTGATGCCAACTCAGTACAAGCACATGCTAAAGGAACCATCTTTGAAGGTGGAATTCATACTGTAAATATATCATTTTCAATAGATTATTGGAATGAATTGGGTTCTAAAAGATTTCATTAGCGCATATACAGTTAGTCTGTCCCCCACTAGTGTTGAGGCAATGTCCAGATTGCAAATTATGCTGGTTGGGAATTGAATTAAAGAGAGTTTGATGAATAAATAAAAATAGAATCAAGCGAACATTGCTAGTATTTCAAACTAATGTAGCAAAAATTTTCTCTCATCTGTATCTACCCCAGAGTCAATTTGTAGCGAAAAACCTAAGGATTCACATGATTCAAGGATAAACCTAAGAAATGTGAAGTTCAACAAACTTCATCATAACGGAATTATTGCACTCACTAGGGTATCCAACCTGATTGGACCCGACTATATATTATTTTATTTTATTTTTTATGAAAGATGATTGATTGCATATCAATCATTACTTATTTCTTATCTAGTTAGTAGGTATAAACTTATGAAAGATTATGAATTACGTGATTGAATTTTAGTTTGAATGTTTCCTGTCTTGCTTTGGGTTATACTATAAAGTTTGTGATGAATTTGTACTAGTGATGGATATCATTATTATATATGGTAGAAATTTTGTTATGAATTAGAATGGCAAGCAATGATCACACTATGACATTGTTTAGGATTGCGCTCAAATGAAATATACTGAATTTTTTGTTAATTATACCAAGGCTCTCCAACTGCAGAGGTACATATATTGAGAAAGGAAAGTCCACTTGCACACCCCATTTTCTACACTTGAATTACACCTCAGTTATGTTATAGGATAAAACTATAAATAAGAAGTAAAAGAAATGTATATAGAAAAAAAAAATGTAAAACAGTATCTCTCTACTTTTTTTTTTTTGGTAGAAACAGGAATTCATTAAAACAAACCAAGAACAAGGTTAGTGAATACTAAGTCTAGGGGTATTATCTCCCCATATAGTTAGCTAATAACAAAAGGCTAACAAAAGTAGAAAAATTATTAAAGATAACAAGTATCTCATGTTCATTAAGACCTTTTTTGGCCATGTAATCCGTCACTTGATTTCCTTCCCTAAAGGTACGTTGGAGCTTCACGTTCTTCACCTTCCACTTAGCTAATCTGATAACAATGTGCATCTTACTCCAAGGATGAGTATCCATACAATCATTAGTAAAGAAATTAATGGCTATTTATGAATCAGATTCAATGATTAGATTTTTTATCTTTTGCTAAATTGCCAATTCTATTCCTTTTATAATACTTCAGATCTCTCCTTTATTTATTGAACCTTCTCCCATGTTACCATATTAATCCGAAACTAAATTCCCTCAAGAGTCTCTTAGAACTCCTTCAAACCCAATCAAGCCTGGATTAGCTAAAGGCGAAGTATCACAATTTAACTCATGCCAATAACAACGCAAATTAGTGCTTGAAACTTTTTAGATCTCTTGAAGTTTTTATCATGAAATATAAATTATTATATCAAATGTGTTCTTTCAACTTTCCGTTGTTTATTAAAAAAAAAAAGATTCCTTTGTTCCATCACCACAAAAATTATTCATTTTTTTATAAAAAAATAATTCACTATTATATACGTAAAACTCATAGAGTAACTTATATAATTATATTTTTTGAGTTAACCCACTAATAGAATACTAATTAAAAGATGCACAATTTTATCAATGTCTAGTATAAAAGTCATTGATAAATACCACCTTACAATAACCATCACGAGTTGTCTATTATAGTTACATTTAGTTTGGTTGTTTTCTCAATGATCATGTTATCTTCTCTCTAACAAAATAGTGTTACATGCACACTTATTAATTCACACTCACTTTTATTTTCTATATCTCTTTTATTTTTATTTTTCATATCTCAAACAATTTAATAATCATTCTGGAGCCATACCTCAAACAATTTTTGACATGTCTGCACTTGAATTGTTGAGTTTACCTGATAATTCATTATCAGGTATGTGTCTGCACTGAGGATATATTGAAAAGAAAAAGAAACTAAAGGAGGATTATTAAGAGATTTAAATCAAATGTATGAACTATTAAGGGTATTATTATCCAAACAAGATACTAGGTGTGTACAGTTTAACATGTTTCTATTTTAGTTTTTCATGTGAAATTTGAAATTTTAGGCACTTTCCAGATTTGTCCAAGGAAAAATATAATGCTATTCTTGATTACCAATATAAAATAAAAGTGTATCATTAAAAAATCCTTAATTCAAAGTCCAAATAAAACCCTAACATTTTATTGCCCATTTTACATCAACAGCATTCCATGTTAGCTAATACCTTCCACCCTTACATAAAAATTAAAAACTTTAGGAATTCCAAGAAAAAAACAATAATCTTACCAGATTGTTAGAAGGGAAAATGTCAAAATAAATAAATAAAGCATCGAAATATTGAACTGAAGAACACCAAGTCTATATATATATATGTGTGTGTGTGTGTTGTTTCTGAGTTGTTCCTTTCAATGAAATTTCACTTCGGTAGGAAATGAAAAGTAAATGGATTATTTTTTACTGCCAATTAACTAACTTTTCTAATATAAAAGAAAATCAAGTAAAAGAGAAATACCAGGGGTGGTTCACAAATTGTGCTAAGGATTGAGAGGGATTCCAACATTTGCTACTAAATAAATGGGTTAGCACTGTTAAGCATTTTAGTTGACAGTATATTAGGAGAGGATAATCTTGTGGGTGGCAAGGCTTTCGTACGAATGGAGTCATTATGGTATGTATTGCTTATGTCTTGGCCTCTTCTTATTTTTTTGTCTATTTTTCATCGTTATCAAACTTAAACCTCAGAAATTTTGAAGATGATGCATAGATAATTCAGTAAATCGAGGGTAGTGTTAAACGACTTCACATTCTCAATTTGAAAAAAAAAAAAAAATGTAAGAAATCTGGATCGGTGCAGTAACGCAATCTTTCAGTTAGGACTCTAGTACCCTTATACTTCAAATCAAACTTGACTCTCTTATTAAACACTTGTACTAATATTTAAAAAAAAATTACATCTTCATCCTATTTATGACAAAAAAAAAGTCAAATATAATGACTGATGATAAAACCAATACTTTAAATGTGTCTCCAAACAAAGTTGTTCATTGTCTGAGTGATTCTTGCTTTTCACCCAAGAAACCTTCCCATCTCATCTCACATATCATAACATCTTCTAATGCTATGCAGCCTGCATTTTTGAGCGTCCTTAGAATTTGTTGCATTTCATTTTATCTTCTCACTTATTGCTTCCCCCACCTTTCCCGTATAAATGACAAGGCCAAAGGCATCACAGGTAATTCAACAGGAAATGTGCTTCTCCGAACTTCCAGATATGCATGATTCTGTTTCCAACTAAAATCCCTTCCAAGAAAAATCTATTGATATTAATCATCTACGTCAAATTTTATATAAATTTGAATTCTTAAGTGCTAATTATAAGTAAAGAGTAAATTGTGCTGAACTACTTGCGTTGAGCTGAGCCGAAATTGAAAAAAATCAAACCGTCATAGCCTTAGTTAGTTACAAAATTTTTTGAATCAACGGTTCGGTTCGATCTTGTAGTTTCAAAAGACATCAAACCACCAACAACCGAACAATAATATATACCGAACAATAATATATATATATATATATATATATATATATATATATATATATATATATATATATATAAAACTAATAGAATTAAGTCAATTGAATTGAAGACATTCTTTAATTTTATTTCTTATTTTTCCTCTTTGAATGACTTGCATATTGTAGAATTTAACATGGTTAGTCTTTTATAATATTTGAATTTGATCAATATAATTGATTTTATATTTTTATGTGCTTTTTATTTGATGTTTTAGTGAATTTTTTGCTACAAACATTTGCTTTTAATTGAGTATGTTATATTATGTTGATCTTTGTTTACTCAAAATACTACAAAATAATAATTTCAAACCATTTTCAAATTGCACCAAACTACCCAAAACCATCTCAACTCTTAAACTGTCGAAACAACATCGATTTGTGTTTTTCTCAAACTGTCTAGGTTGGTTCCGTGTACTTTTTTACTAAAACTGCATCAGACCAAACCTCTTACAACCTAGGAGGGAAGGGGAGGAGAAAGTAAAGATAAATTTATTATTATAACCTTATAAATAAGAAAAAGATGAAAAAGAAATATAATATGAAGAGTAGCACAGTAATTACATAAAACCCCTTCAAATCTCTCCATTATTGGAGGGGAGAAAATGAGGGAAAAATGTAACAATTTTACCCCAAAATTTCCCTCCTCTTAACAATTTGTTAATATTAACAGTTTGAAGAATCAAAATAGTGTTTTCCTTAAAATAAAAAGATCTGTGGCCAAACCCATTCGGCAAGTCTCACATACAACCTCATATGCCCCTCCTTGGTCGTGTTGGCCGGTTGCACGTCCTCATGCTGTGATTGCGACTCTCAGCACCGGCTTGACTTTAGAGCTGACCCAAGTTTGGCCATAGCTTGTTGCGGTTGTGGTTTTACTTTCTTATAAATGAGACTCTAGACAGAAGGCTCACTTTATTTGCACCTTCATTTAATCTAAGGCGCTGTCCAAGTAAAGCAAATTAAATATACTTGACCTGAATTGGTCAAAACAGAAAGCTTCCACTCCACACTATCATCTTGTATTAATACACGTTTTTCATTTCGTATATTAACAGCTGTCTTTTTATTTTTTTAAAAAATAGTGTTTTATGCTGACATTTTTTGTGAAACACTCCTAGTAATAAGATAATTTTACAATACTATTCATTTAGGACTATTATAATAAGTAAGATAAAAAATAAAATAATGCACAATACATTAAATTTATTCTCTATACACGTATAAAAAATAATGACTTCACATATTTTTCATTCTTATAAAATTTTCATCTCCATACTATATTTCTCAATTTTTTTACACTCACTCAACCCTCTATTATTTATAATGATATCATCATGTACAACACCTTTTAACTAATCTCTATCTAGTCCACACTATTACAAATATGAATACCTAAAACTCTAACTAATTCATGCCCATTTAATTCAATTTTATATTTATAATTATAATAGAATGCTAAAAGATGTACAATTTTTTCTAATTTCTAGGATAAAGGGGAAATTCAGAAATTTTAAACTAGAGGGAGATGGGGTGAGATGAATTGGGTGCTGAAGAAATGAATGTTTAATATAAAAATATATTAATTTTAAATTCAATGGGACAACGCAACCTCCAAGAAACATAAAATTATTAAACTGAGTACTATACTTTCAATAATATATTACTATAGCCCGCCATTTTTCACATCATTTATATTGCGAGCCATATAATTACAGTTGATTAGGGAAATATTGCTAAACTTTCACTGAGATATTCATATGGTAACATGAGAAACTCTACAGTAATTTAATATATAACTAACAGATATTAGCCTGCATTATTTTTTTGTTCTTTTCTTCTTCTTTCATCTTTTTGTGATGGAAAACTACTTAGTCAAGTATATATAAGTATATATATGCTATGAAATTTGGTTATGGTTAAGAGTTCAACTACGTATTCTCTTGTCTCTATCCTCTATCCCATCTATATAATTTTGCAGTGTCCCCCACTAATTCCAATTTCACATGGTCATTTTAGACAAGTAAGTCCCTCATCATGGTGCCTTCTCTCAAACAACACATTATTGAGAAATTCTAATGATATTCATTTGCATAGTAATTTTTTATCAGTAATTGAGAAATTCCAAGCTCTTTAGACTTCAAAATTCCCTCTAATGCAGTAACTTCTTAATTTTTATTTTCTCTTAATTTTACATTTATTTAGTATTTCACAATAATTTTTAATAAATTTATTAAATTATTAGTCATTTCTTGTTAAAAAAATAAAAAGTTTAAAATTAAGAAAATTATCCCTAGCAATTTCTGAAAACATTAAATACTGAAAATTACTTTTTTCGATTTTTAGTTTTCATGTTGTAATTTTCAGACAGGTAGTTCCCTTATAATGCTGCCTTCTCTCTAACCAAGCATTATTCTATCTATATAATATCATTTGAATCTTCATTGTTTCTACAGTAAACGCTTTTATCAGTGAAGCAAATTAAATTGACTTGACCTACAAAATGTCCTTCCAAAGATAAGAAAAGTGATTGATACATATCTTCTGGGTTTTTGTACATTTCTCTTTTCCCTATTTGGTCACATAATCATAGAATTAGTACATCTCAAATCTATCAAATACGTAACTAAAAGTTTTCACCTAGATTCCCTTCACTTATACCTTCTATTATTCAAATAAGTCAAAAATTTAAAACAAACCTAGTGTTTCTAAATTGTAGTTCCTTTTAGGATGTTACAGTTATTGCATGTATCATTTGAGATACTTACCTCTGGAAATTAGCTTTGAAGAATCCCAATAACGCTATCTTTTTTTATTTACTTTTTTTTTTTTTTTGACTATGGGATTTTTTAGTATACTTATTTTCTTGGCCATATGATCCCTTTTGTGACTATTGGTTTATATTCTATACCTTCTATAATGGTTGAAAGAAAATTAATATCTTAAATTGATGAGATTTATGAATATATGTTAACCTAGTTTTAAAGTTCTATTATATAGGTTTTCGTTCTATACTAGTCCATATAGCAAAAAAAAAAACTAGTTAAGTTTTGGTGATGGCTAATTTGATTCTTCTTACTTGTACAGACTATGGAAATTTAGTGAAGAGAAGAGAAAAAAAGTAACATAATAAATTAATACTTTTTTGTACAATAAATTAATAACTTTTGATTATACACTGTATGGATCATGAAGAATTATTTCTATTAAAAGAGATGTATATAATTATGGGATTATGTTGATGAAAATATTCACAAGAAAGAAACCAACTGATGAGATGTTTGAAGATGGATCCAGCTTGAAAAGTAGGGTTAGTGAATCAATGCCCCATGCAATGATACATGTTGAAAAGTTGGAATATCAAAACTAAAATGTAAAACAACAAGAAAACATAAATAACTCATATAACCGTTACTGAAATAAATAAATAACTTCAATAACAATATCATAATCACAACAATAATACATATGTAATATATGTTAAATAATTTATAATTGAAATAGGAATCCACTTATTTGAATATTAAATCTTGTCAAACTTACTTTCGTATGGTACTAAAATAATTAATATTATTATTGTTTTAGAATTAGGGTTGAGCAGGGTCGGGTTTGTACCGTGACCAACCCAACTGAAATAAACCGAAGTATTTTTCTAAACTGCCACAGGCTAAAATTTATTGTAACCCAATCAGTCAGTTATTGTCAGGTATAATGTCATTTTTTGTGAATTTGTTGTGTAACTCGATCAGTCAATTATTGTTTAGTATAATGTTGGTTTTGTCAGGTTAATATACCTAAACAAAACCAAAAAAAGTCAAGACATTGAAACTGGAAAAAGGAAATCCAGGACTAACCATTTGCTTGAGAAATTTGATTCAGAAGCCATTTCTCCAGTCTTGTTCATTATTTAAAGTAGCCACGTAATCCGGGAAGCTTAGACACTAGGCATTTGTATACATTGAAAAATTCTAGTTGGTGGTGTCTGATCATTGTCATGAAGGTAGTGTTGTTGAAGTGGTTGCTGCTTCTTCTTTTCATATTCTTATTATCCTATAAGATATTTGTCCAATCTACATTTTGCTCTATGAGATATTTCTTCGCAGATACTTGATATTTCTCGATTATTGATAGGTACTGTCGGTTTGAAACAACTAGAACTGAAACCGACCATATCAATCCATTTTCTATGTTTTACCTAACCGATACAAATCTAGTAACCCATAACTAACCGACCAACACCTATGTAAACTGCCTAGGTCAATCAGTTTTGGACAGGTTATTTAATTTTGCTCACCCCTAACTAGAATAATAAAACTCAGTATAGAATAAAATAACCAAACATAGAATAAAATTTCTCGGTTAAAATAATCCCAAATCAAAGCCCTATTTCATTGAATTAAAATCCTAGAAAATAACTACATATTTTGCATCAGAACAAATAAGAAGATTTTCAAATTAAGTAAATATTGTTACTAATATTGAATAATTAGAAATTTTTAATTCTTGTAAAATTTGATATGAATGATCAATGCTATAATATGAAATGATTTAATAGTTAAATTAAAAAAATCATTTTCAAAGATCAAACTTTAGATTTCTGATTAAATTAGAATTACCCCATACAAGTTGACCAATGTACTTAGTAATATAAAATTCATTTTCTTAAAAGGCTATTCATGAAGGAAGTGTTAAAGTCTTACTTTATTCTTTTTTTTGAATAAGTAGATCCTCGGATATGCATGTGTGCCTTTTAACTTTTCGCATACAAAAAAGCAATATTGAGGAATAACTTTGTAAGTAGTATTTTTCTTGAGGTTCATATCTTAATTGAAATTTAAAATGTTTGGTTTTTTTCGTCAATAGAATGTTGGTTTTACTCAATCACTAAAGGGAATGTTTAAAAGCTCTTTCATCTCACTGTTTTTAGTATCAACTTTTGAAAAAACTTTTACGAGGTTATAAAGATTTTAATATTATATAAAAATTGATTAAATTTAAAAATTTAAACTCTTAAAAATAAAGGTACATGACAAATTTTATATCAAACAATTATTACTAACTGATATCCGACTTTCTGTAAAGTTAAAAACCTTCTGAGAATGCAGCTCTGTGATGCGCCCGAAGGAATCATCGTTCTAAAATTTTAGTCGGCACTACAAAGGTCTAAATCGCCAATAACAACGGGGATTAGACATGTGGGCCAGTTCCCATTGCAGGAATCAAAATCGCCTCTAGAAAGAGGCAGCATCTTAACTTTTTTTTTTTTTTTTAAGAATTTAGTATATTTAATTTAACATATCTTTAAAGGTAATAGAACCCATTTATGGAAATAGTTTTGAACCAAACCCATTGGTGTATAAAATATTGAAGATAGACCCTAAAATGTCAAAATGCTAATTATACACAAAATTTCTACACATCAACTCTTGGCAAAATTTTATTTTAAAACGTTAAGAAAAATATTGGCAATGGATAATGTACAATGTTTGTTTACGATTTCCTCCAATTTTTTTTAGTTACTATTAGCATTGTTTAACTTGAATATGATATGTCATTAATCGATATCTAATATAATATTAAATATCAGTTCTTTATATATATATATATATATATATATATATTAGCTACAAATAGCTTAATATCAAATAGTAATGCTATCAATATTTGCACTGGGTCTGGACAATTTCATTGTTCAAGTTCAATATGGGACATTATTGTTCTATAAAATCAACCATTGCTTATAGTGCTACTATTTAAATCAATAGCCTTGCTTTATTGGTATAGAAAAAGCTAATTTGATTATGCTTTTCATACAATTAAATAAATAAAAATTTTAATTTGTTGAAATTTCTCATGAAAATAGTTCTGTTAGAATTTATTTATTTAATACAAACTTTCTCTTAGAATTTTTACAGTAGTTTCCACAAGAAAATACAGAATGTCTGTGAGAAAATTTTTGAAGACTCTCACCAATTTACTTTCTCATTGAATCTTCTCTTGAAAAATTACATTTTTATCACGGCATATTTTGTGAGAAAATTTTCTATTGTGAAAAATTCTTTGTGACTAAGGTGAATTCATACGTGGTTTCTTTTCTTAACAATTTTTTTTTTTTGAGAGATTTTTCCGAAATAGATAATTCTCACGGATTTTTTTTTTTTTTCTCACGGTCCTCTCTATGAAAGAATGGTTGTTTTCTTATTGTGAATTAGAGAATAAAATTGTTACTTTAACTTATAAATTCTTAATAACAATAACTTCCACTCAATTTTATTACTTGTGAAAACTAATCCCTTTACTAAACATACAACAATACCTTATAAAATTTCCCCTCCATGATGGGATTGCCACCACAAGTGGCTTGATCATCACTTCCCATCCTTTGGTCGTTAGTGGCCATTGAGAGGGGATTAGTGGTGACCAAGCCAGTCTTTGTGGCAATCCAATTTTTGATTGAGTAGATTTTATGATTTGATATGTTGTCCTTTAAAAAAATATTAGTTTTTATTAAAAAATTTACAGATGCAATAATTGTGCCTTGAACCCATTTGAAAACATACTATTGGGTGAGAGTACGTGGTTTTTGGGGTTGAAGAAAATATATGCTCTTCTGTTTGTTGGATTGACTGACTCAATGAAAGGGCATGCAATAAAACCTTTTCTTTCACACCAAGATTTCTTGAGCCTCACACTTTTGTGTCACGAGTGTGGTGTTAATACTGCGTGTTTGTTGGATTTACACAAAGTGGAGATACTAGACTTCTTTCTATTGCCCGAGCCACACACAAAAGGCCGACAATAATATATTTTTCTTTCACCTCTTTTACGTTTTTGACTTGTCAAAGTGGGTCATGATAACAATGTCTCTTTTCATTTATTTTCTCTTACGAATTAAATTTATTATTTTTATCATAAATAGACGAAAATATAAATCTTTTTATATTAATTTCAAATATAAGAAGGGATTGAATTTGGTTCCAAAATGTAAAAATGCTAAAACCTTGTAATCCCGAATTGATAAAAGTAATTTATTGATCCATCATGGTAACTGTGAATGCTAAAGAGAGTATAGTTCGGTGGTTGCATATGTAGACCTAGATTGCCGCTTTATGTGTGGACCATGAATTGAACACTCGCCAAGGATGCAATGCAATCCAATCCAATACTCTTTGCAAATGGTTGGTTTGTGTCTTCTAACATGCACCGCATGCTTGTTTCTGGTGGTGACACGTGTCTTTTATTTTATAAAAAATATATTGACCTGTTTCCAATTGCTAACATTACTTAGTTACTAGAATATGTTGGTTTGGTTTTATTGGGACTAGGAAGTGCTACAAAGTAATAGGCTTTTTAACATGGTTAGTTTGCCCAACGGGAAAGAGAGGGAAAGGCTGATGGGAACTAACGTGACGAAAGAAAAAGGGAAAAAAGAGGATAATGGAAGACAGAGAAAGGAAAAGAAAAGGGGGCGACTAATCTAAGAATAAGTAAACAACGGGGCTAATATCATACTAATAATTTTTATCTCACTAATTTTTTTATTTTCATCAATTATTTTTATTTATCTGTTATAAAAAAGAGATTAATAGAAAAACAGTAAAATGTAGATTTTTTAATGAAATTTTTAACAAAAATTGTATTTTAAGATTAATATGTATATGTAAAAACTTGAAAGGTTAATTGTATATTTTCAAAAAAAATTAATACAAAATGCATATGATATAAAATTCAGGGTTGTTTTTGAAGTTTGTCAATAACATAAATTCCATTAGTAAAGGCATAATTATGATTGAGACATTTTGGAGCAATTCTATCAATAGATAATAGGTGTCTAAGTTTCTAAAATAATTTTTTACTCTCAAATATATTGATTGCCAATAGAATAACTAGAATAGTACTCCATAAATATTGATGGATTAAATCTAAACTTAGAAATTAAAAAAAAAAAAGAGCTTAGTCAATTATACATACACATTCTCTATCAACTCTTAGCAATATTTTGTTCTAAAACATCAAGTAAAATATTATATTGATAATCAATAATGTACAATGTGTGTTTGGGACTTCCTAGACTTGATATGTTAGCAACAGATAGCTCAATGTCAATTACCAGTGCCATCATTATTTGCACCGTGTTTAAATAACTTCTTATCTGTGAAAAAAACATTGTCATAAGAAATCAATCATAAGCTTATAGGGATTGAACGTTCTAATTGATTGTGCTCTTCAAACAATCAAATAAAGTAAAAAAATTTCATTGTTCAAATTTCTCAAAGTGGTTTTCTAAGAACTTATTCACTTCTTTATAAATTCAAACTTTCTCGTGAAATCCTCGCAGTATGTTTCCCGAAAAAATTCAACACGTCTTAAAAAGAAAATTCAAAAAGTGAGAAATTTTGGAGACTCACCAACTTTCTAAATGAATGTTAGAAAATTACTTTTTCTCCTGGAATATTATATGAGAAGTTGTCTATTATAAAAATTTCTTGTGACTCACGTAGCTCATATGTGGTTTTTCTCCTGGAATGTTTTTTGCAAAAAAAATTTACAAAATTGAGTAATTTCTGAAGGATTCATATTGAATGCTTGTATATTATTATTTGGTGTTTTTATTTTTTTTGGTACATGTGTATTATATTATATTGAATAAATATTACGCTTATGCTAAAGAATTTTCTTGCAAATTTTGTCGTAGATTTTTATTGCGGATTTTTAATCGAATTTATTTTTTACTGATTTTGCTGCGAATTTACTTGCAAATATTGATACATGTGAATACACTTGTGAAATTTTCTTGAATTTACTTACGAAATAATATTCGCAGGAAAGTTTTAGAGATTATGGGCCCCCTCCCATAAAAAGATATTGCCTTTTATAGTGGGGCCATAAAAATTTGAAACCAAAGCAGCGTTAGAAATCATTAAAAATTTGCAATAATTTCTAAAGCAATATTGAATTTTAGTTTTCAAACACTGCAGGCATTGTTTCTGGATTCTTGTAAAATGTTTTGGCCAAAATCAGACGACAGTGTTGTTTCTGATATGCTATCTACTTATTAATCTTTACTTGATCAAAATACCAGTTATCTCGTGACAACAGTAAACAAACATAAAGATTAGTGAAAACAAATAAGTAAATTTAAAGTAGATGTAGAACTAGATTGCTTCTTTATGTGTGGACCGTGAATTTATATTATTGCAATTACTGAATGAAAATCAGATACTATATTTTTGATGAAATATTTAGGTAAACTATACCAGATTTTATGAGCTAATAAATTGAACACTTGCTAAATTATGAGTTATGTTGCCATCTTATGGTCAATTTAGAGAAGTTGTATTGAAATATCTTCCCCTCGAAAGAGTTAGAATAGTACAATATTTTCTAGAGCAATGAGTTTTGAATTTTCAAACACTGCATGCATGTATTATTTCTAAATTCTTGTAAAATTTTTTTGGGCCCAAATTAGAAGAGCGTGTTTCTCATATTCTATCTACTTACTAATCTTAGACAAAAGTACAAGTTACCTCATGATAATGATAAAAGCATAAAGATTAGTGCAAACACGTAATTATTATTTGTAATAAATTTCAGAATAATAAAACTAATATGTAATTATAAAATATATAGTACTTGAATGTACGTGTTGTAGCATTCTGCTATAGCTTAAACTGAACTTACTGAATTTATTGATGCCAACTAGATCATATTTGTCTTTTTGATTCTAGCCTGGGTCCTGTATAGGAGTGGCTGCCATTGGCTTTATCTGTTGATTCTTTTTAGGATATCCTAATCAATTCTTTTGTATGAGTTGCTTGATTGTATTGTAAGGCACTCTCTTATTAATTGATTAATGAATAAATACCTACTTTGGCGTAGTTATAAAAAAAAAAAAAAAATGTACGTGTATTGATTAATGAATAAATATTTACCTTTGGCATAAAAAAAAATGTAAGATATGAATGGACAGCTTTGAATAGGGTTGGGGTTAAAACCTTTGAACCGAAGAGGTTTTGGCAAAGCCAGCATTTCGTGTTGACCAATAAATTCAGAATTCTAAAGAAAGAACAATAATTTTATGAGATTGTTAGAAGAAAGACTAAGTAAAAGAAAAAAAAGTAAAAAGAAAAATTTAAGCATCGAAATATTGACTGAAGCACATTATATATATACATAAATATGATGCTTCAGAGCTGTTCCTTTCTTTGAAATTTCACTTCAATAGAAAATGAAGAGTAAATGGATTATTTTTTATTGACTTAGAGTGCAGAAATTTTGAAGATGATGCATATATAAGACAGCAACGAGCATTGAGAAATCCAATATTTTGAACAGAGATCATAATTTTTCTTCTCGCTTTTCACCCCAGAAATCTTTCCACCTTAAATATCAGAATATCTTCTAATGCTTAAAAATATGTAGCCTGCATTTGTGAATGTTCTCAGAATTTATTGCATTACATTTTCTCTTCTCACTTGTTTGGGTTGACTCACATTTGCTCAACTTCTGCTCCTGTGGGGCTCGGCACAGGGTGCGGTCACAGACTTTAGCATTCTGCTCAACCTCACCGTGTAATGGTCCTTCAATACAAGCCTTGGAAACTTTTCTGCCAATTCTACCCTCTCTCACAGAATTGACCTCAAGAAAGCTCTTCCTCAATGGGTATCCTTTAGATCATGGGAGCAGCATGTTATTCTTTCATGGGAATTCAGTTCAACTTTGAATTCAACAAACTCGCCAAGAAGCAGAAGAGGAGAAATGAAGAACAGCAACAACGATGTGGTAATTGTTTCAGTAACTTGTTCACTTGGTCTGCTGATAATTGTTGCATTGGTATGTTGGTATTTTAGACACAGGAGGAGAAGCAAGCAGCAAGATGATAATAGCCAAATCTCGGTAGATTCTACACTCAAAGCAGCTATAGCAGAGGATTTCATTACCAAGAGTTAGTTGCAGCCACGAACAGGTTTGCTTACAACAAAAAGCTTGGACAAGGAGGGTCTGGACAAGTTTACAGAGGAGTGCTAAGTAATTTTGGACATGTAGTTGATGTGAAAAGAATTTCCTAGGAGTTTGAAAGCTCCAAGAGAGTCTTCATCAATGAGGTGAAGATTATAAGCCGTCTTATACATAGAAATTTGGTGCAATTTATAGGCTGGTATCTTGAAACCTGTGAATTCTTATTGGTTTTTGAATATATGCCAAATGGAAGTGTCGAAAGTCATCTTTTAGACACGAAAATGTACTTCTATGGAATTTGAGATACATGATAGCTCTTGGGGTAATTACTGCAATTTATTATCTTCATGAAGAGGCTGAGCATTGTAACCTTCATAAAGATATTAAATTTACTAATGTTTTGTTAGATTCTGATTTTAGCACTAAGCTAGGTGATTTTGGAATAGCAAATCTAGTCAATACAAGAATGATATATCAAAAGATAGGATTGGTGAGAACCATGGGTTACCTTGATCCAGAATACATTAATTCGGGGAGAGCAAACAAAGAAACAGATGTTTATAGTTTTAAGGTTGTTCTTCTGGAAATTGCATGTGGGAGAAAGATTTATGAGAAAGGGGATTATCATATCAGTTTGGTGGACTGGGTTTGGCAGCTCTACACAGAAGGTAACATTCTCAAAGCTGCTAATGAGAGATTAAACATGAATTTTGATGTGAATGAAATGAAATGCTTGCTTACTGTGGGACTACGGTGCAACCACCCAAATGACAAGGAAAGGCCAAATGCATCACAAGTAATTAAGGTAATTCAAGGGAAAATGTCCTTGCCTGAACTTCGAAATATGCGTGATTCCGCATCCAACTCAAATCCCTTCCAAGAAGAATCCAATTTGGCTCAGCCACAAGCTATCACTACCAGCTTCGACAAAGTTGGACGCTAAATAAGGCATTCCTTGCCAAAGACATGTTTAAATATTTTCATTGTTAGCTTAGACAATGTTGGATGCTGATGTATTTGCTTTTCAAGAGGAAACTATCCTCTAAGTATATTACTTTTCACTTTCTTTTATCATCTATTGATTTAAGAAAAGCACACGTGGAATATATGTAGATATGTGAAGAAATTTACTTACTACGAGAGTAATACTTGAATATGGTGTAAAAAAATAAAAAAAATAAAAAGAATGAAAACTTAAAGATTTCTCATAGGCAAAATGATTTCTTTAAAAAATACATAATATTTCTTCAGCACAAAGTATTTTCTTAAATTAAGTTAAAATTCTCTTTAAAAATAATATTAATGTTATAATTCATCAAAAAGTTCTCGTATGTTTATAAAAACAATTAATAGGCAACAATAACCAAACGACTCAACTAAATAAATAACTTATGGAATAATATAACCTAACATAAAATAAAATCACTAAATCAAAATAATCCTAAATCAAAACGTACTTCATTAATTAAAGTAAAATCCCAGAATATAACTACATATTTTGCATTAGAACACCTACTTCTTTTGGAACATATTTTTATTGATTCAATTGTTGATCACAATATCTCATTGTAGATTGTAAATTTTATAATTAAATGATACTTTATCATGTCATTTAATTTTAACAAATAAGAAAATTTTAAAATATAAGTAAATGTCGTCAATTAGTAGTTTAATTAAATAACAATTTCTAATTCTTGTAATCTTACTTTAGACTATTTTTTATTAATGGGTCTTATCACTATTTAATTTTTTATCACAATTTGACACATCATACTTCCTACTTATTTTGTTCTTAATAGCAATGTATATTTTACTATTGCCATTCTTCCACTCACTTTTTCACTTTCTATTTAATCTCACAAATAATCTTTGCCTTTTCATTTACTGTTATCATAAATTTTCATATTGATAAATATATTATTAAAATATTATAAATTTATTATAAAATGTTTTATTATATTTTTAAAATATTTATATATCATTTTAAAAATAATTATATTAATTTTTAATTATTTTATTAATTTTAAATTTTAAACGTAAATACTAACTTTATCATTCGACAATAAAGTAAAATTATAAATAAAAAATATAAGAAAAATATATAAAATAATATATAAAATTAAGTATAAGGTATATAGTAGATGAGCCCTTGTCAAGTCTGTGGTGTCAGTACGTATTTGACTTTTTTATTAAATTATATTTTTATTAAATATATTTCAACTATTTATAACATTTTAAAATAAAATTATTCGACACATATTTTTAAAATAAATTTAAATAATTTATTTAATTATTTATTATTTAATAAAGATTCATGAAAGTAAATTTAAAAGCAAAAAACTTGGATCCGTGTTAATTATGCTTGTCGGTGAGTTAGATTGACTCATTATGACTGCTTATGGTCAAGTCTGTGTTGTTAACACCGCTTGTTTGTTTGTCGGATTGACACAAAGTGGAGGATACAAGAGTTTCTTCAACAGCCCGAGACATGCACAAACGACTAATAATAAATAAAATTGCTAAGGGTTCAAACAAAAAGGTAAGTTCATAAATAAAAAATAAGAAATATATAAAAATAAAAATATAATAAATAAGTGTATATATAATATCATTTAAAAATAAAATATTAAGTCAATATATATATATTTAATATTTTTCTCACTTTTATGTTTTATATTTTATTTAGAATTTTATTTTTATAAATAACTAAAAAATGTATATAAACACATATGTAAGCAGCATTTTCCTAAAACTTCAAAATGGGCCATAACAATGATTTTTCATTCTTTAATTTTCTCCCTTAGCGGGAATTGTTGACTGTTGATAGGAGTAATTTATTGGTGGGTGCTAAAGAAAGTTGATAAAGTTGAAAATTCCAAAAGATGCTTAGCCATCTATTATGAGTTATTTGTGTCCATGATATCGAAATTTCTTCTCCTTGAAAGAGTCAGGAAAGTTAGGGGTGGGGTTAGCACTAGCACTACCCAGCTCCCGTCCCATCGTTAAGGGGTTTCATGATGAGATGAAGCCTATCCCCAACTTCACCTCAAGCAGATTTTTACCCAAATCTTCATTCCCATCTATATAAATATTCATTACAGACCCACCCTATTGATCAAAAAAGTTATTATAGATTTTGCATCACTTAGATAATAAACACTTAAAAATGAAAATTTTATATAACTAGAATTTTAAATCTATAATATGCATGGAACATAATATTTATTGTCTAAATTTGTTTCATCAATTTAAATATAATATTTTAAAATATAAAAGTAGATAGTGTAAATAAAAAAGTATATTAAATAAGACAAAACAGTTCATGTTAATATATACAGATTTTTAACTTTTACGATGATAAAATTAACACTTATCAAGAGAAGAGATTATGGACTAGAAGCTATTTTTTAAAAAAACTCGTACACTTTTTTTCAACTATATATGCGAAATATGTATATATATATATATATATATATATATATATATATATAGGGATACATATGGATTATCAAAATTAAATTTTATATGTCCGCTTTTGTTTGCTGCTTCTTCTTTTTATATTCTTATTATCCTATAAGATATTTGTCCAATCTACGTTTTGCTATATCTCCACAAATACTTTATATTTCTCGATTAATTGATAGATAATATCGGTTTAAAATAAGTATAACTAAAAACGACCATACCAACCTGTTTTCTATGTTTTACTTAACTGACACAAATTCAGTAACCCGTAACTAACACCTAATTGAACTGCCCATGTCAATCGGATTTAGACGGGTTATTTAATTTTGCTCACTCCTAACTAGAATAATATAACTCAATATAGAATAAAATAATATAACATAGAATAAAATTTCTGAGTTAAAATAATCCCAAATCAAAGCCCTATTTCATTGAATTAAAATCCTAGAAAATAACTACATATTTTGCATCAGAAAACCTACTTCTTTCAGAAAATATTTTTATTGATCCAATTATTGATCACAATATCTCCTTGTAAATCATAGTTATAAATTTTTAAGAAATTATAATTGGATGATACTCTGTCATATCTTTTAATTTTAACAAAGAAGAAGATTTTAAAATATAAGTAAATCTTGTTAATAATGTTGAATAATCAGGAATATTTAATTCTTGTAAAATTTGATATGAATGATTAATGTTATAATATGAAATGATTCAATAATTAAATTAACAAAAATCACATTTTTTTTTTGTATTGACTATCGATATTTGAGGGGTACTATTTTATTATTAGGTCTCTCAAACCTACAACTAATTATATTTGAACTGAGTAAGACTTTACCATAGTTGATTTAATGCTTAATACTATGAAAATAATTTTTTTAAAAAAAGCTATTCACGAAAGAAGTGTTCAAGTCTTACTTTTTTTTTTTTTTTTGAATAAGTAAATGTGAGTGGTTAATTTTTCCCATACAATAAAACGATAGTAAGGAATTGCTTTATCAGTAGTACTTTTCTTGAGATTGTTATCTTAATTGAAATTTAAAATGTTTGATTTTTTCATTAATAGAATGTTGGTTTTACTCAATCACTAAAGCATATGTTTAAAGTGACTCAAATCACCCTCATCTTATTGTTTTTGGCGTCGAACTTTCGGTGAAACTTTGATCGTGAGACTATATAAATTTTAATATTATATTAAAAATTAATTAAATGTAAAAATTTAAATTACTAAAAAAATATAGATAAGTTTTACGTCAAACAAGTATTATTAACTGGTATATGACTTTCCGTAAATTTAAAAACACCCTCTCAAAATGCAGCTCTGTGATTCGCATTAAAGAATCATCGTTCTAAAATCCCTAGAATGTAACTACATATTTTGCATTAGAACACCTGCTCCTTTTAGAAGATATTTTTATTGATTCAATTGTTGATTACAATAGCTAATTGTAGATTATAAATTTTATAATTGAACGATACTCTTTCGTGTCACTTAATTTTAACAAATAAGAAAATTTTAAAATATAAGTAAGTGTCATTAATTAGTAGTGTTAATTAAATAGCAATTTCTAATTCTTGAAATCTTACTTTAGACTATTCCTAATTAATGGGTCTTGTCACTATTTAATTTTTTTTAGCATAATTTAATACATAATACTTTTTTTTACCTGTTTTACTCTTCATGGCAATATAAATTTCACCACTGTCATTCTTCCACTCACTTTTTCTGTTTCCATTTAATGTCACGAATCTTTACCTTTTCATTTCCTATTATCATAACTGTCCATGTTGATAAATGTATTATTTAAATATTATAAATTTATTATAAAATATTTTATTATAATTTTAAAATATTTATATATCATTTTAAAAATATTTTTATTTTTTAATTATTATTTTATTGAATTTTTTTATTACTTTTAAATTTTAAATTTAAAACTAACTTTATCATTGAATAATATATTTTGTCAAATAGTTTTACCTCTATTTAAAATAATTATAATTTTTATTTCAAATATTATACCACGGGGATGGATAAAAAATATTACTATTTTATTTTTTAATTTTTTAATAATTTACTCCTTTTTGCATATTTAATTTTATCCAATATATATGTTTATATAACAATTACATGTTATAAAGTAATAAATTATTCATCCTCTCAAAACTTTATTGACTTATTTTGACATTAAATTAACTATTCAAGAAGAGATATATAGTTTATTATGTTAAAATTAATTAGGGATACAATCAAATATTTAACATGAAAGATCAAAGTCACAATTTCTCACGAAATTTTCTTGATTTTCTCACAATCTTTTCTAAGAAAAAATTATTACCTTGTTCATTTAAAATTATAAGACTATATTTGTAAAGTTTTATATTTTAAAATATAAAATTATTTTTTGATTTTAAGGAGTAATTAATATTTTTTTTAAAAAATGTCTTTATATAAAATTTTATTTTAATAATTTTCCTACATTAAACTAAAAAAATAAAATATTAATAAAAATATTATAATAATAATATATTTTTAATTATTCAATTATATTTATTGGAGTATAAAATAAGTAGTATGAAATTATAATTTTATAAAGAAGGGAGTATTTTCTTGTTATAAATTAGACAGTATAATCGGTACTTACAAATTCCTGATAACAGTGACTCCTACTCAATTTTATCACCACTAATGAAACCTAGTGCCATTCACTAGAGACACAATAAATCCTTATGACGTGGCATTTGGTTATTAGGCAGGAGTATGTGGTATTTGGGGTTGCAAAAAATATGAGCTTATCAATTTGTTGGATTGACTTTGACTCATTAAAAGGGGTCATAATAAAACCCTGCCCTTTCACACCTAATTTTCTTCTATTATAACTATTATGGTATAGAAAACTGTACTATTATGGGGTGGAAAAATGTTTATGCATATTTTTTATACATTTTTTGAGTTTTAGTGTATCTATATAAGTAAGACTATAAATAAAAAATATAAGAAAAATTTTTAAAAAATAATATGTAAAATGAAGTGTAAGGTGTATAGTACAGGAGTCCTTGTCAAGTCTATGGTGTTAATATGCGTTTGACTTTTTTATTAAGTTATATTTTTATTAAGTATATTTCAACCATTTATAACATTTTAAAATAAAATTATTTCACACATATTTTTAAAATAAATGTAAATAATTTATTTATTATTTAATCAACAGACAGGAAAGTAATTTTTTTAGAAAAAAAGAAGAAGAAGCTAGATCCGTGTTAATTATGCTTGTCGGTGTGTTCTCATTGTGACTGTTTATGGTCAAGTCTGCGGTTGTTGGATTGACGCAAAGTGGAGAATGCCAGAGTTTCTTCTAGTGCCCGAGACACGCACAAACGCCTAATAATAAATAAAAATATCATGTACGCGTACAAAAAGTAATCACTTAATAATAAAATATTAAGTCCATACATATTATATTTTTAATATTTCTCTTACTTTTATATTTTATATTTCACTCCAAGTTTTACGTTTTAGACTTATCAAAGTAATAATGATGTCTCCATTCTTTTAATTTTCTCCTTCAGAGGGAATTGTTGATTGTCGATAAGAGTAATTTACTGGTATGTGCTAAAGAAAGTTGATAAAGTTGAAAATTCCAAAAGATACTGTGCCATCTATTATGAGTTATTTGTGTCCATGATATGGTGAATTTAGAAAAGTGCTATTGAAATTTCTTCTCCTTGAAAGAGTCAGGAAAGTTAGGGTTGGGGTTAGCACACCCCAGCTCCCTTCCCATGGTTAAGGGGTTCATGATGAGATGAGGCCTATCCCTAACTTGACCTCAAGCAGATTTTTACCAAAATCTTCATTCCGACCTTATAAATATTCATTATAGACCCACCCTATTGATCAAAAAAGCTATTATAATTTTACATCACTTAGATAATAAACACTTAAAAATGAAAAATTTATATAACTAGAATTTTAAATCTATAATAAGCATAGAACATAATATTTATTGTCTAAATTTGTTTCATTTGTTTAATATAATATTTTAAAAATATAAAAGTAGATAAAATAAAAAAAATTAAATAAGATAAAAAAACCTCATATTAATATATACAGATTTTTAACTTTTAAAATGATAAAATTAACACTTGTCAACAAAAGAGATTATGGACTAGAAGCTCATTTTAAGAAAACCTCGTACGTTTTTTTTTTAACTATATATATGGAATATAAAGATATATGTAGGGATATATATGGATTATCAAAATTAAAAATTAAAACTACAAGAAAACTTAAATAACTCGTACAACCGCCACTGAAATATATGCAATATATGTTAAATAATTTATATTTGGGATAGGAATCTATTTATTTAAATATTAAGTTTTGTAAAACATACTTCCACTAGAATAAATAACGCTATTATGGTATTAGAATTAGGTTTGAGCAAGTGGGGTTTGCACCTTGACCAACCCAACTGAAGTAAATTAAAGTATTTTTTTAAACCATCACAGGCTGTAATTTATTATAACCCCATCAGTCAGTTATTGTTGGGTATAATGTTGGTTTTTGTCCAGTTACTATAGCTGAACAAAACCAAGAAAGTTAGACATCGAAACTGGAAAAAAGAAATCCAGGACTAACCATTTGCTTGAAAAATTTGACTCAGAAGCCATTTCTCCAGTCTTGTTCATTATTTAAAGTAGCCACCTAATCCAGGAAGCATGGACACTAGGCATTTGGTATACATTGAAAAATTCTAGTTGATGTTTGATTATTGCCTACCTTTGTCATGAAGGTGCTGTTGTCGAAGTGGTTGTTGCTTCTCCATTTTATATTCTTATTATCCTATAAGATATTTGTCCAATCGGATTTACACGGGTTATTTAATTTTGCTCACTCCTAACTAGAATAATATAACTCAATATAAAATAAAATAATATAACATAAAATAAAATTTCTGAGTTAAAATAATCCCAAATCAAAGCCCTATTTCATTGAATTAAAATCCTAGAAAATAACTACATATTTTGCATCAGAAAACCTACTTCTTTCAGAAAATATTTTTATTAATCCAATTATTGATCATAATATCTCCTTGTAAATCATAGTTATAAATTTTTAAGAAATTATAATTGGATGATACTCTGTCATATCTCTTAATTTTAACAAAGAAGAAGATTTTAAAATATAAGTAAATCTTGTTAATAATGTTGAATAATTAGGAATATTTTATTCTTGTAAAATTTGATATGAATGATTAATGTTATAATATGAAATGATTCAATAATTAAATTGATAAAAATGATTTTTTTTTGTATTGACTACTGATATTTGAGGGGTACTATTTTATTACTAGGCCTCTCAAGCCCACAACTAATCATGTTTAAATTGAGTAAGACTTTAAGAACAACAAATTTTTTTTATTAAGTTTTAACACAGTTGTATTTATAAAACTAAAATCCAAAACTTCTGATTAAACTAAAATGACTTTATAACAGTTGACCTACATGCATAATAGTACCAAAATAATTTTTTAGAAAAAAAAAAAAAAGCTATTCAAGAAAGAAGTGTTCAAGTCTTTTTTTTTTGAATAAGTAAATCCCTATATACATGTGAGTGTTTAATTTTTCCCACACAATAAAACGATTGTAGGGAATTACTTTGTAAGTAGCACTTTTCTTGAGATTGATATCTTAATTGAAATTTAAAGTGTTTGATTTTTTCATTAATAGAATGTTGGTTTTACTCTATCACTAAAGCATATGTTTAAAATGACTCAAATCACCCTCATCTTATTGTTTTCGGCGTCAACTTTTGGTGAAACTTTGATCGTTAGACTATAAAAATTTTAATATTATATTAAAAATTAATTAAATGTAAAAATTTAAATTACTAAAAAAAATATAGATAAGTTTTACGTTAAACAAGTATTATTAACTGGTATATGACTTTCTGTAAATTTAAAAACACCCTCTCAAAATGCAGCTCTGTGATTCGCATTAAAGAATCATCGTTCTAAAATCCCTAGAATATAACTACATATTTTGCATTAGAACACCTGCTCCTTTTAGAAGATATTTTTATTGATTCAATTGTTGATTACAATAGCTCATTGTAGATTGTAAATTTTATAATTGAATGATACTCTTTCGTGTCTCTTAATTTTTACAAATAAATTTTTTTTAAAATATAAGTAAGTGTCATTAATTAGTAGTGTTAATTAAATAGCAATTTCTAATTCTTTAAGTCTTACTTTAGATTTCTTATTAATGGGTCTTACCACTATTTAATTTTTTTTAACATAATTTAATACATAATACTTTTTTACCTGTTTTACTGTTTATAGCAATCTAAATTTCACTATTGTCATTCTTCCACTCACTTTTTCTCTTTCCATTTAATGTCACGAATCCCTACCTTTTCATTTTAAAATATTATTATTAAAATATTTTAAAATATAAATGTCCATGTTGATAAATGTATTATTAAAATATTTTATTATAATTTAAAAATATTTATGTATCATTTTAAATTTTTTTTTTTTTTTAATTATTAATTTATTGAATTTTTTTTTATTTTTAAATTTTCAATGTAAAAACTCACATTATCATTGAACAATATATTTTGTCAAATTTTTTTTAACTCTATTAAAAATAATTATAAATTATATTTCAAATATTATACCTCGGGGATGGATAAAAAGTATTACTATTTTATTTTTTTTTAATTTCTTAATAATTTACTCGTTTTGACATATTTAATTTTATCCAATATATATGTTTATATAACAATTACATGTTATAAAGTAATAAATTATTCATCTCTCAAAATTTTATTTACTTATTTTGACATTAAATTAACTATTCAAGAAAAGATATATATATATATATATATATATATATATATATATATATATATATATATATATATATATATATATATATATATATATATATATATTTCATTATGTTAAAATTGATTACCAATGCACGGGGATACAATCTAATATTTAACATGAAAGATCAAAGTCACAATTTCTCATGAAATTTTCTTGATTTTCTCACAATCTTTTTTATGAAAAAAATATTACCTTGTTCATTTAAAATTAGAAGATTATATTTGTAAAATTTTATATTTTAAAATATAAAGTTATTTTTTTATTTTAAAGAGTAATTAATAACATTTTTACAAAAATTTCCTTCCTTAAAATTTTATTTTGATAATTCCTCGTACATTAAAGTGAAGTGGAAAATACTAGAGTTTCTTCTACTGCCCGAGACGCGCACAAACGACTATACATAATGTGTCAAAAATTGACTTACTTGTGGAGTAGTATAAAATATGTTTTAATAGAATTTTTCTCTGCATTCCTCAGTTTTTCATAGACTCATTCAGCCTTCTAAAGATGGAGAAACTGTTCCTTTGTCTCTTTGCCTTCATGCTCACACAGCATTGCTTTATGGCTAGCTTAGCCATGAGAATTACCAACTCCTCCATCGATGAATCTGCACTTCTTGCTTTAAAGGCCTCACTCAATTTAAACCCTGATCATATTTTATCTATCAATTGGTCTAGCTCTTTCTCCTTCTGTAACTGGATTGGTGTTACTTGTGGTATCCATCATAGAAGAGTGACAGTCTTGAATCTCAGTGACATGGAGCTTAGTGGCACCATACCTCCACAGCTGGGAAATCTTTCTTTCCTTGTTGAACTTGATCTTCGCAAAAATAGCTTCCATGGTCAGTTGCCATGGGATTTACTCCGATTGCGTCGATTGAAGCGTGTTAACTTGAGCTGTAATGGATTTAGTGGAGAAATTCCTGACGGGATAGGCAACTTATCTATGCTGCAGAACTTGAGCTTCCGGTATAACAATTTCAGTGGCTCTATTCCTCCATCTATATCCAACTTGTCAGTGCTACAGACCTTGGATTGGAATGACAATCTCATCACTGGAAGCATTCCTCCTGAGATTGGTCAACTTCGCCGCTTGAAGATTTTACGTATTGCATATAATAAGCTTTCAGGAGCCATACCTCCAACAATTTCCAACATATCCTCACTTGAATTATTAAGTTTGGCTCAAAATTCATTATCAGGTATGTATCTGAAAACTCAGTATAATAAGTGTGTACAAGACATTAAGTAAAACAAATGTATGGATTATTATAGGTATTATTATCCACACAAGATATTAAGTGTGCACAACACATTTCTATTTTAGTTTTTTTATGGGAAATTTAAAATTTTAAGCACTTTCCTAGATTGTCCAAATTTCAAAACATCTTTCTTCTTCTTTCTTTTTTTTTTTTTTTTCCCTAGCCATATATCATTTGTCCATCTTTGGGAAGTAGTTGGATTTGAAAGTTTCAAATACAAATAATGAAAAAAATAGATGATATACTTTGGCAAACATTCATTTCACGAGAACCATTATGATACACTTATTTGACTTCTGTGGATTACAGGAAACTTTCCAAAAGAGATTGGTAATCTTCTGCAACTAAGAATAATCTATTTACATCATAATCAACTGTCAGGTATGATTTTTACTGCTTCTAAATGTTAATTTTTTGCCTCAAATTTATAATTATGGATATTCATTTACATTATCAAAACAATTTGTTTTACTCTTAAAAAAAAAAATTGTGCAACTATAAATGTCTTACTTAAAATGAGAACCTTAACATTTTGTTTTTTGGAACAATATAAATTTAAAAAGGGCATAACATATATAAAACAAATAAGCAGTTGAATTAACTAAATAAGTAGGCATGAAGCCAAAAAGGAAAAAAAAAAAAAATTTGCATTGTTCTACGTAAGGAACGAGAAGCTTCCACTAACTTAGGAATAGAGAAAATGGGATTCAGAATTGGGGGAGGCATTTATAGGCTTCAGAGAGAAGAGAAATTTAGTAACATATTGAAAATAATTTAGCAAAGATCACTTATTCTTCAATCTATGTTGAAAATAATGTTACACTTATTGTTTTGAATTTAACTTAAAAAAATAATGACATATTATGATTAAGTTAAGAGTAAATACCTATTTTGGTCCTTCACATTTGAAACTCTTATTAATTTGGCTCTTCACACTTTAAGTTTATCAATTTAGTCCCTCACACTTTAAATTTATCAATTTGGTCTCTTACACTTAAAACCCTAATCAATTTAGTCCCTTAAACTTGTAAAACTTATCAATTTAATCCCTTACACTTTAAAAATATTGATAAATTTAAGGGACAAAATCGATAAGAAATTTGAAGTGTAAAGGACTAAATTAATAAGTTTGAAGTATGAGAGACGAAATTGATTATGGTTTCAAATGTAAGGGACCAAATTGATAAATTTAAAGTGTGAGGGACTAAATTGATAAGAGTTTCAAGTGTGAGGGACCAAAATAGATATTTACTCTTTAGTTAATATTTATTATTCTAAATTGAAATCTTCAATCCGAATTTTGTATAAATTATAGGAGACCTTCCAGAGGAGATTGGAGATCTTCCATTGTTAAGGGAAATCGAACTTTTTGAAAATCAATTCTCCGGTTCTATTCCATTGACATTCTTCAATAACTCAATGTTGGAGAAGATTTATCTTGGCAATAATAGATTCTGGAAAGGACACATACCACATGGCATTCAAAACTTAACTAATCTTCAAGCTTTACGTCTCGGTAACTGCAACTTGGAAGGTATGATTCTTCAGCTTCTAATCATAATCCCTATGGACTCATCAATTATTAAAGCAACTTATTTACTTTACTCACTAACGTCTTTCTATTTTTCTTAAAAAAATACATTTTCAAAACTATACATTTTCAAAACTATATAAATGAAAGAAAGTACTCTTCCATCAAATCTTATAAAATAAAATGCTTTTACACAACTTTTCAAATGCTTGTATCTACTAGATAATCATCACTTAGGCAGTCTTCCATCAAATTTCTTCGATGCATCTAAATTTCATACTTCTTGATGAATTTTCTTATGGTATAAAATTACTTCTGAAGTTTTCTTCTTATTGCTGCAACATAACTTTTTCCTTTTTTTTTTTTTTTTGGGAAAAAATTACGAATTCTCCGTATAAATAGTATATCACTAAAAACTTAAGTTTCTTCCTGAATCCATTTTTTTTTTTTTTTGGGTATGTTTTAGACACTTGATATGATACAATTATTTTTACACAACCTTTTAGGAAGATCTTTATCATAATATATTGCGAGAAATCATATTATTCTTCAAAATAAATTGTGACAATTCAATTACAAGTAATTTTTTTTTTCTCATTAACACTTACAAGTTTTTACAAAAGAGAAAAAAATAAAAAAACTTCACATTTGAAACGAAATATTTTAACCTTTAGCTAATTAAAAGTGAGTCAATTTGAAATCTTGTCCATCTCTGTGACTAAGAATTAAAGGAGGGTGCTTGTATGGCATGTTATTTGTTTACCTAGCTGTTAAATCCAAAGTTGGCCAGATAAATGTTAAGTTCGTTTTTTCAACTAAAATAGGAAAAAAAAAAATTGAGATGGAGTAAACCTTAAGCAGCAGTCAAACATCAAAACTGAATCCCTCCATGTCATTTTGCATGTCCGAAGAAAGTGTGAGAGTTCATATGCGTTGTTAGTTGCATCTATAGATTAGGACCCAAGTGATTATACATATAAGTAAGTTCTTAGGAGAGAGAAAGATTGGTTTCGAAGACTAAACCCCTACGTACCACAATAAATTCTATCTAATTTAATTTTTAATATATTTTTTAAAAAATTTAATTAAATAATAAAATATCATAGTTTTTTCATTAGCGATTTAATTTTGATGGAAATGAGATCAGATAAATCTTACAGCTTACTTCAAAATTGATATTGTAGTTTAGTTCACCTATAAGAATAGGCGAATAGCCATTACGGCAAACGTACAAAAAGGGGATCCATTTGGCATTTTAGAAGTTTTTTATGCCCACGAAAGATGTCATTACCATAACTCATTAATTTATCACATCCAACACTCTCGGGCCGAGACCTCTACGCAGATTTTCAAAGCCATCTCCCAAGGACGTGCCCTGGGTCCCACTCACTTTTGGACAGGTCCTACATTCTATGAGCCCTGTGACCAGTTTTGGAGTATGAGACTCCGTGTTTAATTCATTAAGTTATATTATATATTTTTAATTAGAGAAAAAAATTGAAAGATAAAAAAAAGGAACAAGTTGTAGGTGGTGTTTGGTAAACGGGATTGATCATTATGGTTGCGGTGCCGAGTTGACGGTAGGATCATGTCGTGCGTGGCCGTGTCTTCAGGATAAGTGTATGGATTGGCCAATAGGACCACGCCATGTCAGCATGATTAAAAACTTTCGCCTCACCCAAAATTTATCTTGCTTATCGTACCTTTCTCTTCCCATGGTTACTGCGATTCATGTGATGAATTCCATCAACAACAACCGGTTTTGCTTAGTCCCCATCCTCCAACCAATTTCTCCTTTTAAGTTGATGGTTTAGCCAAAACAACAAATCCTATTATATTGTCTCATTTTTTTTTTTTTTTAATTTCAACGGAAAGAAAAAAACTAGTTCACCCATCTATTTATTAACCAACTTTGGATTTAATAGCCAATTAGGTAAATAACATGTCATGTAAGTGCCTTCTGTTAGTCTTCAATCATAGAAATGGACAAGAGATTATAATTGATTCCTTTTGATTATTTAAAAATGTAAATATCCCATTTTAAGTGTGAACATTTTTTCTTTTAAAAAAAACCTTTACAAGTCTCAAGGGAAAAAAAATAACTTTACTCTTCAATTATTTGAAAATATAAGAAAAAGAGAAAAAATATCAAGTGATCATAACCCTCATTTTTTTTTTTCACCTAGTTGATAAAGTACTATACTACCCCACTCTGCCAATCTTTCCTAATTTCTAAAAATAACTACAAAATATAATGAATTATAACCTTTTATTATTGTTTTTCAGCACATTTGTTTCTTTTAAAATAAAAACTATATCTGTTTCTTCAATAATGTTCAAAGACCCTTCTTTTAGATGTTGAATTACAATAGATACTTTTTTGTCTTTTTTCAAACAAAATTACTTTTCTTTTTAATTTTGGATAAATTCACAAAAATAAATTATAAAATTCATGTTAATATCCAAAATATTTTTTTTTTTCAGTTGTTCGTTCACAAGCTTTTGGAAACTTTAAAATGTAATTCAACCATGGTAAAAGAAAATTAATTCAGTTATATCTTAAGAAAAGTTATATGAAAGTCCAGTCAACAGTAAAAAGATCCAATTATATATTTATGCATTGACAAGGAGAGATTTACTTACTCTAAAAATAAGATTTAAACATTTTCTCACTTCAATAGCTTCTTTTAGAAGAGTAAGATTTGAATGAAGCATTTGGTAAACAAATCCATTTTTGAATCTCATGAGATTCATAAATCATGAGAAACTTGAATGTTAGACTTTATGAATCATAAGATTTTTAAAATATATTTAGTTAACTTTAAATATTTATGAAAAAACTTTTTAAAGATGGGTTAGTCATATTAACATTTATGTTATTTATGAATCATAAGGTTCTTAAAATATGTTTGGTTAACCTTAAATATTTATGAAAAAACTTTTTAAAAATGTGTTAGTTATATTAATATTTATGTTATTTGTACATAACAAAAGTGTTAATACGAGACACATGTTCTTAGGAAGTCAAATAATTAGAATATCACCTTTTTTATGAGATTCTTTTTTAATAAAATTTTATTAAGAAAGAATTCTTAGAAAAATATTTTTTGGGATTTTATCTTTTAAGAAATTTATACCAAACATAGGAAAGAAGAAATCCTAACTTAAGATTTTTAAAATTAAAGAAAAAAATTCTTCTATCTAACACTCTCGAAAATTTTCCTTATAAATATATGAATGAGATCTAATCATAAGATTTTTTCTTCAATCGTTAAATCTGTGAAATTTATATTCTATAAGAAAAGTTATAAAAATGAGTAAATAAAACAATACTATAAGTATATGTGTATGTTGCTCCTTTATGTTTGGCTTGTCAGTCCAAGTTTTAATTTTTATATTTTTTATGTTAGGATTACTGTTTATATTATATTTTGATGATTTATCTGCTTTTTAAAGATAGGTAATTCGTTACATTCTAAAATATTTATGCATATAACTTTTATATAAGGTTTCCCTTCAAAATTCCTCATTGATGTTATCTTTAAGTTTTCTACGCTTTCAGTTAAATAAATTGAAAACATGGATGTCATAGTGTTTGATCAAATAAGATAATAATCTTTTTTTTTTTTTTTATAGAATAAGACATAC
Organism: Bauhinia variegata; assembly: GCA_022379115.2. Taxonomy (NCBI): domain Eukaryota; kingdom Viridiplantae; phylum Streptophyta; class Magnoliopsida; order Fabales; family Fabaceae; genus Bauhinia; species Bauhinia variegata. The sequence continues at coordinate 14,477,539 of CM039438.1, forward strand.
ATATTTAATTAATTTATTGCAAAGTTTAGGTATTTCTTTCATATATATATATATATATATATATATATATATATATATATATATATATATATATATATATATATATATATTTGCTGAAGTTTGAAATTCATTAATAATAACATTTTACATTGTTGTGGCACCATAACATTCTAAACTACTCCTTTTGTCCCATTTTTAGCAAAAAATTTTAATCCCACTTTAACCATTATTTTATAATATTAATACATCATTAAATGTTCTTTTCCATTTTTACCCTTAAAAAATAATTAATATATGACTTCTTAATGCTTAAAAGGGAATAGTGAGGTATTTAACTATTAAGAATAATTTAATAAAATTATACTATTAATTAATTAATTTATTATATTTTTAATTCCTTGTGTCAAAACCAATAAATTAGGATGAAAAAAGTATGAATGAAATAAATTTTTTTGTCTTACTTTTTATTTCAAACATTATCTTGATTAAAATTTATTTATTAATTTATTTGTTTTTTACTAAATTATTTTTTTTATCAATTTATTGATAGATTTTAATAAATTAAAATGAGTGAAATATCGAGAGATCCATATTGGTAGAATAGAGAATTGGTTCTCAATGTTTATTTTTGTTTTTAGTTTTTGTTAAAAAACAACTAGGTACCTTTCAAAATTCTTTTCTAATATCACTTTTTTTGGTAAATTTTGTTTTGACTTTGAAGTTTAAGCATCAAAACAAACAGGCCCATGAGACAACCATAAATATTATTAGGCCTTACGGTAAATACAGCACTTCATTTCTATTTGCATTTCTGAGTTTGTCCCAAGTCATGATTGTTTGTAGTAACTTTACTGCAAATCAATCATTTTTTGTTTTTGTTAGAATTAGACATTACATATGTTTGTTCAATTAATTTATGGCACACTTTAGATGTTCCTTTCATTAATCATTACATGTTTGTATAGAGTTCGGTGAAAGTTTCTAATATGTTTTTTTTTTCCCTCAACTAGCGCTGAAGATAATGCTATGCTTTTCCTTGTCAAATTGCACTCAGAAAATTGACATATTATTGCTGTATTATCAGCATATTTATTATTCTAAATCAAAAATAATATTTATAATCTATATAGTCTCGTCCTTTCTTACTCCTTCATGCATGGTTTGTTATTACAGGTTTCATACCAAAAGAGATAGGCCATCTGGGTAAGCTCGAGGATTTAGATTTGGGATTTAATCAATTGTCTGGATCCATTCCTTGGAATCTTTTCAACATCTCAACTTTGAAGTACTTGTATTTGGGATTCAATTTTCTTTCTGGAAGTCTTCCGTCAAATTTGGCATGTGGCTTGTCCAACCTAGAAAAACTGTACTTGCATTTCAATGCACTCATTGGAAACATTCCAAATACTATATCCAATGCTTCTAAGCTTACCACTATAGAATTGGAAGAAAACAAGCTCAGAGGAGTTATACCTAATACACTTGGGAATTTAAGAGAACTTCAGATACTCCGTTTATATGGAAATAATTTTACAGTTGATGCATCCAGTCCCGAATTGAGCATTCTAACTTCTTTGGCGAGTTGTAGACACTTGAGAGAATTGGATATATCCAATAATCCTTTCCGTACAAAACTTCCCAAATCAACTGGAAACCTCTCCAATTCCATGCAATATTTCAGAGCTGATTCCTGTGGTTTTCATGGGAGTATTCCATTAGAATTAGGAAACCTCAGCAACTTGTATCTTTTAAGTCTGAGCCAGAGTTATTTGAATGGATCAATTCCCACCACAATAAAAGAGTTACAAGCACTTCAACAATTATATCTTTATGACAACATGCTGCAGGGCTTAATCGTTGATGAGCTTTGTGAAATCAAAGGTCTAGGATTGTTGAACCTAGGTGGAAATAACCTTTTTGGAGAGATACCAATATGCTTCAGAAATCTTACTTCACTAAGGGTTCTTTACTTGTACTCCAACAAAATGAATTTTGAAATACAACACTCTTCTTTTTGGAGTCTCAAGGACATCTTGAAGGTAGACTTATCTTCCAATGATTTAACAGGAGGTCTTCCAATTGAGATACAGGATTTAAAAGTTATAATACTTTTGAATTTATCAAGAAATCATATTTCAGGTAACATTCCCACAACTATTGGCAGCTTGCAAAATTTGCAAAATCTCTATTTAGCGCACAACAAATTGCAAGGGCTTATTCCTGATTCTATTGGCAAATTGGTAAGCTTACAATTGCTGGATCTTTCCCAAAATAATTTATCTGGTGAGATTTCAAAATCCTTGGAGTCACTTCAAAATTTGGGATACATCAATTTTTCATATAATAGATTAGAAGGAGAGATCCCAAGTGATGGACCATTCATATATTTCACAGCAGGGTCTTTCATGCATAATAAAGCATTATGTGGCAAGTCAAGCCTACAAGTTCCACCATGCCTTGGAAAGGAAAATAGGAATTCGAGAAGAACAACTCTGATTTTGATCAAAATCATATTTCCCATAATCCTGTTAGCCATTCTGGTTACTGTATGTGTAGTCCATCTGTTGTGTAAGAACAAAAGTGTTGCCAATCAACTTGAAAGGGATCTACCTTCTTTAGAACTTACAAGAAGGATTTCTTATTATGAAGTTGTCCAAGCAACTAACAGATTTGATCAGAGTAATTTATTGGGAAAGGGTGGTTTTGGCACTGTGTATAAGGGGATACTTTCTTGTGGAATGAAGGTTGCAATTAAAGTGATGAATTTGGAGTTGGAAGCGGCATCCAAGAGCTTTGATATAGAATGTGATGCACATCGCAATCTACGTCATCGAAATCTCACCAAAATCATCGGTAGTTGTTCAAATGTTGATTTCAAATATTTGATAATGAAGTTCATGCCAAACAGAAGTGTTGATAAATGGTTGCACTGTCATGAATATTTTCTAGATTTCTTGCAAAGGTTGAATATAATGATAGATGTGGCTTCTGCATTGGAATATCTTCATTATGGTTCTTCAACACCAGTGGTTCATTGTGATTTGAAGCCTAGTAATGTGTTGTTGGATGAAGATATGGTTGCTCATGTTAGTGACTTTGGCATTGCCAAAATTTTAGCTGAAGGGCAAAGCGGAACACATACCTCAACATTGGCCACAACAGGTTACATTGCACCAGGTCATTTCTAACATTTCATAAACCTATTTTATAGTTATTGTCACAATTAATAATACCTACATACTTCAATAGAAATCAAACAGGTAGCTAGATATTGATCTCTCAAACTTAATCTTCTAATTTATACATTATGGCAGGACTTCAAAATCTGTACACTATTATGTAAAATAAAAAGAGTTGACTTGAGGTTCCCTAAATTTTCTAGAAACGTTCATTTATATGTTTAGGACATCACATAAAAATCCTACCACAAAATTGCTTAATTTGCTCATTGAGAGCTAGCCCCAAGTACAATTGATCTTGCTGTTTCACCAGAATTTTGTTCCAATAACTTTAGGGCTACGGTTCAATTAGTAAATAAGCTCCATTCTGGCTAATTTTTTTTTTTTTTACAACATCCTTGGTATGTTGAGAAGCATGTTATCGAAATTTCCGAGCTAAACTCAATGCCCTTAGCCTTGAATTATACCTCAGATGGGTACTTGCTCCAAATTTGAGTTTGTGTTTTTGTAGAATTTTCTGAAACCACAAATCAACCCATGTTTTAATGAAATTGTTTCTGAAGTCCTTAAGCATCTTAGGGACTCGTACATATATATATATATATATATATATACCCAATGAATTTTTCAAAGTTTTTCTTTATCTTTACAAGCCTCTACAATAGTGGCTACACAAATAGGTTCAAAGAGTCCGGTTTTAAGGAAAAAATTTTTTTTTGAAAAAAAGTGAAATAGTCTTTCTTAGACTACTCCTAAAAGAGGGGAAATAATTGTCTTCAAGGTGGAAAACTATGCCCAACGAGGGATATACAATGTCCGTAATTTAGGAAATAACTATGTCCTTTACACAATATTAAATGTCCATCTCATCATAAATTTTAAAATATTTTTTTTTTGTCATAATTAGAAGGGAGAGAGTATATATGTAAAAATTTCAACCTACAGTTCGAGCAACAGTCAAATTAGGTGCCAAGAGCTGTGCTGGGGTCACTAGTTAACTCAACTAAAACCCCACTAATTCTAACCACCTGAATTCTCTTAACACTTAACTCCCCTTTTCATCTTGGCATTTTCTGGGTTCTTGTGCATTTTAGTATTCCCTATATGGTCACATAATCATAGAATTAGTACATCTGAAATCTATCAAATACGTAAACTAAAAGTTTTCACCTATATTCCCTTCACTTATACCTTTTATTATTCAAATTAGTCAAAAATTTAAGACAAACGTAGATTCTCACACTACCATAAAAGTAGGAATTAACTGCAGTTAGTTAAATGCGGTAGTCGCAATGTTGAAGTGTTTCTAAGTTGTAGTTCCTTCTACGATGTTAAAGTTATTGCGTGTATCATTTGACATACTTACCTCTGGAAATTAGCTTTGAAGAATTCCAATAACTTTCTATCTTTTCTCTTTCTTTCATTTTTTTTTTTTTATCACTCTAGGATTGTTCTATATATTTATTTTCTTAGGCCATATGATCCCTTTTGTGACCATTGATTTATATTCTATACCTTTTACAATAGTTGAAAGAAAATTAATTACATTAATTGGTGAGATTTATGAATATATGGTAACCTAGCTTTAAAGTTCTATTATATAGGTTTTCCTTCTATACTAGTCCATATAGGAAAAAAAAAAATTAGTTAAGTTTTGATGATGGCTAATTTGATTTTTCTTACATGTACAGACCATGGAAATCTAGTGAAGAGAAGAGAAAAAAGCAACATAATAAATTAATATTTTTTATACAATAAACTACTAACTTTTGATTATGCAGAGTACGGATCAGAGGGAATTGTTTCAGTTAAAGGAGATGTGTATAGCTATGGAATTATGTTGATGGAAATGTTCACAAGAAGGAAACCAACAGATGAAATGTTTGAAGATGGATCTAGCTTGAAAACTTGGGTTAGTGAATCAATGACCCATGCAATGATACATGTTGTTGACTCTACTTTGATGCAGCTAGAGGGGCAACAAATTGACAATATAATGGCACATGCATCATCTATTCTGAGGTTAGCCTTGAATTGTTGCGAAAATTTGCCTGAATCACGGATCAATATGCTTGATGTTGTTGGTTCATTGAAAAAAGTCAGGATTAGGTTCATTCAAAATGCAAGGGCGACGTGAATAGACATGTGCAATTATTGTCCTTTCTCATATTACTTGTTTAATTCATTTTTAGCACATATATTTGCACTATGTGTCGAGAGAATTTCATTGTTCAAGGTCAATATGGAAAAGTATTATTCTATTAAATCAACCATCAGCTTATAGAGCTACTATTTAAATCAATGGCCTTGCTTTATTGGTATAGAAATTGCTAATTGATTAAGCTTTTTTTTTCCTTTTTTTCTCATGGTCCTCTCTATCAAAGTAAATAAGTACTTGACCTGCAAATATCCTTCCAAACATGACAAAAGTGATTGATGCATATAGAAAATAAAGATTTCATATAGTTTTCGTTTGATCAAAACGAATAAGCTTATGAGAAGTTGATACTACATGTAGTAACTGTAGCACATCTAAACTCAAAAATTATGCATGGATTATAGTTGGAAATGTGTAGACTTTTATTTTAAGAAGCTTTTGAGTGTATGTTGGCTTTTGCCATCAACATATTGTAACTCATTTTCTTGAATCCTACTCTCATTTTTTCCATATCAAACTCTAGAAGAAAAAAAAAAAAAAAAAGAAAGAAAGAAAACCAGCAATAGATAAATACACTACAAGAGAAAGTTTTTTTTTTTAAAAAAAAATTCCGACTGTACAAAATCCTTTGGAACTTTTAGTGAATTCCAACAGAACCAAGCTTTTAATAAATGATTATTCGGTTTTTATTGACTTATATTGACATATATACAAATGAGGGATGAATTGACTCTAAGAATAAATGTTTTCATCCCAGCACTCCATTTGGTTAAAATCCAATAGTTTATATAAATTCATTAAAAATTCATGAACGTCACATGACTCTCCAAAACCAATGTTTCCTTACACCACAGGGCTTATGGCCTAACGCATGGTTTTCTTCTATGGTCTTGGTGCCTTGGCAGTTGCAGAAGTGATGCCAACTCAGTACAAGCACATGCTAAAGGAACCATCTTTGAAGGTGGATTTGCATACTGTAACTATATATATCATTTTCAATAGATTATTGGAATGAATTGGGTTCTAAAAGATTTCATAGGCGCATATACATTTAGGTCTGTCCCCCACCAGTGTTGAGGCAATGTCCATATTGCAAATTATGCTGGTTGGGAATTCAATTAAAGAGAGTTTGATGAATAAATAAAAGCAAAATCAAGCGAACATTGCTAGTATTTCAAACTAAAATAGAAAAAAAAATTCTCTCATCTATATCTATTCCACAGTCAATTTGGGTGCAAAAAACCTAAGAATTCACATGATTCAAAGATAAACCTAAGAAATGTGAAGTTCAACAAACTTCACCAGAACTGAATTATTGCACTCGAGGGTATCCAACCTGATTGGACCTGCCTATATATTATTTTATTTTTTTTATGAAAGATGATTGATTTCATATCAATCATTACTTATTATTTTATCTAGTTAGTAGGTATAAACTGATGAAAGATTATGAATTACGTGATTGAATTATAGTTTGAATATTCCCTATCTTGCTTTGGATTATACTATAAAGTTTGTCACGAAATTGTACCAGTGATGGATATCATTATTATATATGGTAGTAATTTTGTTATGAATTAGAATGGCAAGCGATGATCACACTATGACATTGTTTAGGATTGCGCTCAAATGAAACATACTAAGTTTTATTTGCTTTTTTTTTTTTTTTTGGTGACTTGCCTTGAGTTGGGTTAACTTATAAACTATTTGCTCGCACTTATCATTTATTTTCCTTTCACTTTTATAATGAAAAACTAACGACTAAAGATACTACTGTATATATGCGAAGAAACTTTTTTTGTAGAGAGCAATTTAAAAACCTATTTTGTTAATTACACCAAGGCTCTCCAACTACAGAGGTACATATATTGAGAAAGGAAAGTCCACTTGCAGACCCCCTTTTCTACACTTTGATTACACCTCAACTGATCAGTTATGTTGTTGGGTAAAACTATAAATAAAAAGTAAAAGAAATGGATATAGAAAAAAAATGTAAAACAGCATTTCTCTCAAGAACGTTAAGACCATTTTTGGCCATGTAATCCGTCACTTGATTTCCTTCCCTAAATGTGTGTTGGAGCTTCACGTTCTTCACCTTCCACTTATCTAATCTGAAAACAATGTGCATCTTACTCCAAGGATGAGTATCCATAAAATCATTAGTAAAGAAATTAATGGCTATTTTTGAATCAGATTCAATGTTTAGATTTTTTATCTTTTGCTAAATTGCCAATTCTATTCCTTTTATAATACTCCATATCTCTCCTTTATTTATTGAACCTTCTCCCATGTTACCATAGTAATCCGAAACTAAATTCCTTGTAGAGTCTCTTAGAACTCCTTCAAACCCAATCAAGCCAGGATTAGCTAAAGGCGAAGCATCACAATTTAACTCATGCCAATAACAAGGCAAATTAGTGCTTGAAACTTTTTAGGTCTCCTGAAGTTTTAATCATGAAATATGATATTATATCAAATGTGTACTTTCAACTTTCCGTTGTTCATTAAAAATAAATAAATTCCTTTGTTCCATTACCATAAAAATTGTTCATTTTTTATAAAAAAAAATAATTCACTAATATACACATAAAACTCATAGAGTAACTTGTATAATTTTATTTTTTTTAGTTGACACACGAGTATACTTAACTCATATTAAATGAAACATTTTGGGAGAATAAAATAATTATTATTTCTTTGCTTTCTTGACATTACAAAAGTTCTTAATAATTGATTCAATTTATATACACAAGTGTATAAATTTATTAGCATAACAAATAGCACAACTATTGTTTATAATGATACCATCACACAGAACTCGTTTTAACTGATCTCTGTCTAGTCCACACTATTACAAATATTAATACCTAGAACTCTCACTTATCCATGTCCATTCAACTCAAATTTATAATTATAATAGAATGCTAATTAAAAGATGCACAATTTTATCAATGTCTAGTATAAAAGTCATTGATAAATACCACCTTACAATAAACATCACGAGGTTGTCTATTATAGTTACATTAGCTTGGTAGTTCCCTCATTGATCATGTTGCCTTTGCCTTCTCTCTAACTAAGTAGTGTACACTTGTTTATTCACACTCACTTTTATTTTCCATATCTCTCTTGTTTTTATTTTTCATATCTCAAACAATTTAATAATCACAATTTTCAACATGTCTGCACTTGAGATATTGAGTTTACCTTAAAATTTATTATCAGGTATGTGTCTGCACTGAGGATATATTGAAAAGAAAAAGAAACTAAATGAGGATTACTAAGAGATTTAAAACAAATGTATGAACTATTAAGGGTATTATTATCTAAACAAGACATTAAGTGTGTACCGTTTAACATGTTTCTATTTTAGTTTTTCATGTGAAATTTGAAATTTTGGGCACTTTCCAGAATTGTCCAAGGAAAAATGTAATGCTTTTCTTAATTACCAATATAAAATAAATGTGTAACATTTAAAAAACCTTAATTCAAAGTCCAAATAAAAACCCTAACATTTTATTGCCCATTTTACATCACCAGCATTCCATGTTAGCCAATACATTCCATCCTTATATAAAAATTGAAAACTTTAGGAATTCCAAGGAATAAAACAATAAGTTTACCAGATTGTTAGAAGGGAAAATGTTAAAAAAAAAAAATAAATAAAGCATCGAAATATTGAACTGAAGAACTTTCTATTTTACTTGATTTTCTTTTATATTAAAAAAGTTAGTTAATTAGCAGTAAAAAAAAAATCTTGTGTTAAGCATTTTAGTTGACAGTATATTAGGAGACGATAATCTTGTGGGTGGCAATGCAAAGGAATATTGGTTTTGGTCAATTGTGAGGCTTTGGCACGAATGGAGTCATTGTTGTATGTATTGCTTATGTCTTGGCCTTTTTCTTCTTTTTTTTTTTCATCGTTATCAAAGTTAAACCTCAGAAATTTTGAAGATGATGCATAGATAAGACAGTAAATCAAGGGAAGTATTAAAAGACTTCAATTCTCAATTGACAAAAAAAAATAAAAATGGAAAGGACGTGGTAACCTTAAAATTAGAACTTTAGTATCCTATACTTTAGATTAAACTTGACTCTCTTTTTAAATATTTAAGCTAATATTAAAAAAAGTTTATATACTTATCTTATTTATAACAAAAAAAGTCAAATATAATGACAAATGATAAAACCTCTCTTTCTAAATACTTGAGTTAATATTTTAAAAAAAATTTCATTCTCATTCTATTTCTGAATTAAAAATGCCAAATATAATGAACAATGATAAAACCATACTTTGAATATGTCTCCAAATAAAGTTGTTCATTGTCTCTGAGTGCTTCTTTCTTTTCACCCTAGAAACTTTCCCATCTCATCTCAAATATCATAATATCTCCTAATGCTATGCAAAGGCATCACAGGTAATTCAACAGGAAATGTCCTTCTCTGAACTTCCAAATATGCATGATTCTGTTTCCAACTAAAATCCCTTCCAAGAAAAATCTATTGATATTATTCATCTATGTCAAATTTCATATAAATTTAAATTCTTAAGTGTTAATTATAAGTAAAGAGGAAATTTTGCCAAACCGCTCAAACTATATCGAATTGAGCCGAAACTAAATAACAAAGCCAAATATGTTCAATAATATGTTCATTGTGATGACCAATAATGAAACCTCTCTTCCTAAATACTTAAGTTAATATTAAAAAAAATTGCATCCTCATTCCATTTATGATATAAAAAAAAATGCCAAATATAATGACCATTGATAAAACCGATATTTTGAATTTGTCTCGAAACAAAGTTGTTCATTGTCTCTGAGTGCTTGCTTTTCACCCTAGAAACCTTCCCATCTCATCCCAGATATTAGAATATCTTCTAATGCTATGTAGCCTGCATTTGTGAGCGTCTTTTGAATTTGTTGCATTTCATTTTCTCTTCTCACTTATTGCTTCCCTCACCTTTCCCGTCTAAATGACAAGGAAAGGCCAAAGGCATCACAGGTAATTCAACGGGAAATGTCCTTCTCTGAACTTCCAAATATGCATGATTCTGTTTCCAACTAAATCCCTTCCAAGAAAAATCTATTGATATTATTCATCTATGTCAAATTTCATATAAATTTAAATTCTTAAATGTTAATTATAAGTAAAGAGTAAATTGTGTCTAACCGCTCAAACTGTACCGAATTGAAAAAAAATTAAATCATAATAGCCTTAGTCAGTTTCAAAATTTTTTAAATTGACAGTTCAGTTCTATTTTTTGTAGTTTTAAAAAACATCAAACCACCAACAACCAAATGATAATTAATATATTAATTTTATATTATATATATATAACACTAATAGAATCAAGTCAATTCTATTGAAGACATCCTTTAATTTTATTTCTTATTTTTCCTCTTTGAATGGCTAATAGCACTTGCATATTGTAGAATTTAGCATGGTTAATCTCTTTTAATGTTTGAATTTGACCAATACAATTGATTTTATTTTTTATGTGCTTTTTATTTGATGTTTTGGTGAATTTTTTGCTACAAATATTTGATTTTATTTTATGTAATATTATGTTGATCTTTGTTTATTTAAACTGCACCAAACCATTCAAAACCGTCTCAATTCTCAGACTGCCAAAACAACATCTATTTATGTTTTTCTTAAACTGTCTATGTTGATTTGGTGTATTTTTTTACTCAAACTGCACCAAACCAAACTGCTTATAGGGGAGGGAGGAGAAAATAAAGATAAATTTATTATTATAATCTTGTAAATAAAAAGATGGTGAAAGAAAAATATAATAAGAAGAGTAGGATAATAATTACATAAAATTTCTCCAAATCTCTCTATTTTTAGAGTGGAGAAAATGAGGGAAAAATGTAACAATTTTATCCCAAATTTTCCCTCCCCTCCAAAACCCAAACACTGTTAAGGTGTAGTTTTTTCATATATAAAAATATATTTTAAAATTAATGTCATTAAATTATTCTTAAGTTCTTATTGTTTCTAATACTATTTATTATTAATAAATCTATTTCTAACATTTTTAAGTTAAAAAAATTATTCTTCATACTTCAAATTAAATAATAAATATATCATTATATTAATTTTTATTAATAACTTAATGAAACTTGTCTAAGTATTATATTTACTGAGATGATAAATAACAAGTTCTGTTGAAATTAAAAACAAAAATTTAACAATGATATATTTATTAATATTACGAAAAATAATTTTGTTAACGAAGAATTAAAATAGTATTTTCCTTGAAAAAAAAAAAAATCTGTCTTAGGCATTCCTGGGGCATTGAGTTGACACCCGTGGCCAAACCCATTCGGCAAGTCTGACACACAAGCCTCATATGGCCTTCCTTGATCGTGTTCACCGTGTTGGCCGGTTGCACGTGCCTCATGCAGCGATTGCGACTGTCAGCACCGGCTTATAAATATACTTGACCTGGATTGGTCAAAAGAGAAAGCTTCAACTCCACACTATCATCTTCATTAATACACGTTTTTCAGTTCTGATATTAACAACTGTCTCTTTTTTTTAAAGAAAAAGAGTGTTCTGTTATCACATTTTGTGTAGAACAATCCCTAATTATAAAATAATACTATAATATTATTCATTTAAGATTATCATAATAAATGAAATATAAAATAAAATAAACGTATGAAACATTAAATTTATGACACGTATCAATTAAATTAAAGATACTTATAAAATTTTCTTTTATATGCTATATTTTCTCAGTTTTTCTTACACTCTTTCAGCCCTTTTTTGTTTATAATAATATCATTAAATAAAACTCCTTTTAACCGATTTTTGTCTAGTCCACACTGTTACAAATATGAATATCTAAAACTTTCACTAATTCATGCCCATTCAATTCAATTTTATATTTATAATTATAATTATAATATAAGGCTAAAAGGTGCACAATTTTTCTAATTTTTAGGCTAAACAAAAAAATTTAGAAATTTCAAACTAAATGGAGATGTGGTGAGATCGAATGTGGGTGGCGAAGTTATTTTGTTGGTGATGGTGCTGACTTGACTTAACCTCAAATAGTTATTTAGGACAAAAAAATGAATGTTTAAAATAAAAATAGAATAATTTTAAATTCAACGTGGCAACACAACTTCTAGAAATATAAAAATATTAAAATGAGAACTATATTTTCAATAATATGTTACTATAGCCCATCATTTTTCACATCTTTTATATTGCGAGCTGCCTAATTACAATTGATCAGGAAAAGATTACTAAACTTTCACTAAGATATTCATATAGTAATATAAGAAACTACACAATAATTTGAAATATATGGTTAACTATCAGATATTAGCTTGCATTATTTTTTGTCCTTTTCTTCTCCCTTCTTCTTTTTGTGATGCAAAACTACTTACTCAAGTATATATACACTATGAAATTTTGTTATTGCTAAGAGTTCAACTATGTATTTCTTCGTCTCTATCCTCTATCCTACCTATAAGATTTTGCAATGTCTCCACTGATTCCAATTTCACATGGTCATTTTAGACAAGTAGGTCCCTTGTTATGGTGCGTTCTCTCAGACAACACATTATTGAGAAATTCTAAAGATGATCATTTGCATAGTAATTTTGGATCAGTAATTGAAAATTTCTAGGCTCTTTAGACATCAAAATTCCCTCTAATGCATAACTTCTCTTTTTTTTGGGGACATATCTCTATTTCTTTGTAACTATTATTTCACTTTCAATTCAAATTATGTCCGTAAATAGTTATTTGGAACAAAAGAAATTATTGTTTAATATAAAAATAGACTAAGTTTCAACTTAATGGGGCAACCTCTAGAAACATAAAATTATTAAATTGAGAACTATATTTCAATAATGTTAGGTTATTATAGCCCACCATTTTTTACATTTTTTATATTACGAGCAGTCTAATTAAAGTTAATCAAGAAAAGATTGTTGATTACTAAAATTTTCACACAGTAAACATGCATGGTTAATTAACAAATATTAGCTTGCATTTTGTTTTATTACTCCTCTGATGGAAAATTACTAAGTATATATATATGCTAAGAAATTTTTTTTGTGGCAAATAATTTAGCCACCTATTCCTTATCTCTATCCAGTCTATATAATTTTGCATTGTTCCCCGCTAATTCCAATTTCACATGGTTATTTCAGACAAATAGGTTCCTTATCACTTTGCCTTCTCTCAAACAACACAGTATTCTATCAATATACTATTCGTTGCAATTAATAGACTTCAACTGGAAACGACCTTCCAAAGATGATAAAAGTAGTTGATGCATTTAGAAAATATCGACTCCATATATTTTTCTTTTGATTAAAATGATTGAAGATGAAACAGTTAAATATATGATAACTTGAAAAGTCACTTTAGACAATAATTATAAAATGATTCTTTCACTACTTGTGTTGGTTTTTACGTTTTAAAATAAAATTATTGATAATTAAATATAATCTTATTATAACAACCAGCAGTAATCTATTATGGTTACATATATATTGCGGTAGGTCCCACAACGACCATATTGCATTTTCTCTAACCACACATTATTCTCTATTATTAGTTGCAAATGAATATGTACTATTATAATAAGGAAAAGCCAGTTGCACGTTTATATTCTTTTCACCCCATTGCATATTTTTCATTTTTAATGTATTTAAAATTATAAACAAAAAAGCATAGGAGATATAAAAATATTAAAAAAATATAAAAGTAAGCGTAAATAAATGATGATAGATATAACATATCTCTTATAATAAAGGGAGCAAACTAGAATTGAACGGCAGATCAATGTCCTATCAAAGGTGGAATAATAAGGGTCTCTTTCTTTAGAACATATTTTCATATTTTTATTTCCTGTTTTTATTTTTTGAAATATGCTTAATTTTTCATATTTTTTATTGTTCTAAAATATGGTCATTTATTTTTATTTCTATTTTTATTTTCTCTTACTTTTATATTTATTTAGTACTTAACAATTATTTTTAATAAATTTATTAAATTATTAGTCATTTCTTGTCAATAAATAAAATTTTAAAATTAATAAAATTATCACTAGCAAATTCTGAAAACATTAAATACTGAAAATTACTTTTTTCGGTTTTTAGTTTTCATGTTGTAATTTTCAGACCGGTAGTTCCCTTATAATGCTGCCTTCTCTCTAACCACACATTATTCTATCTATATAATATCATTTCAATCTTCATTGTTTCCGCATTAAACGCTTTTATAAGTCAAGCAAATTAAATTGACTTGACCTACAAAATGTCCTTCCAAAGATGACAAAAGTGATTGATACATATAGAAAATATGACTCAAATAAAAAGCATTAATCGTTGATAGACTTCACATGCTGCATGCCACTGATATATATTGTATATGGGATTGAGACATGAAGAAAGAAATTTCTTTGATGAAACGTTAAATTAATTAGATTCAAAAATTCAAATTGATGTTGATTGTGTTTGTTTTATTTCGAAAAATATTAAAGGCACGTATTGCTTTACGTCTGGGATCCATCGGTGTAGAAAAAAAAAAAGAAAAAAGAAAAATTAAAGATATGTAATATATGTCAAGAATTGACTTGTGGAGTAAGCAGTATAAAAGAAATTTTACTAGAGTTTTCTTACACACGTTCAGTTTTTCATAGACTCATTCAGCCTTCTAAAGATGGAGAAACTGTTTCTTTGTCTCTTTGGCTTCATGCTCACACAGCATTGCTTTATGGCTAGCTTAGCCATGAGAATTACCAACTCCTCCACCGATGAATCTGCACTTCTTGCATTAAAAGCCTCACTCAATTTAAACGCTGATCATGTTTTATCTATCAATTGGTCTAGCTCTTTCTCCTTCTGTAACTGGATTGGTGTTACTTGTGGTATCCATCATAGAAGAGTGAGAATCTTGAATCTCAGTGACATGGGGCTTCGTGGCACCGTACCTCCACAGCTGGGAAATCTTTCTTTCCTTGTTAAACTTGATCTTCACAACAATAGCTTCCATGGTCAGTTGCCATGGGATTTACTTCGATTGCGTCGATTGAAGTGTGTTAACTTGAGCTATAATGGATTTAGTGGAGAAATTCCTAATGGTATAGGGCGGTTGTCTATGCTTCAACATTTGAGCTTCCGAAACAACACTTTCAGTGGCTCTATTCCTCCATCTATATCTAACCTGTCAGTGCTACAGACCTTGGATTGGAATCACAATCTCATCACTGGAAGCATTCCTCCGGAGATTGGTCAACTTCACCGCTTGAAGATTTTACGTATTGCATATAATAAGCTTTCAGGAGCCATACCTCCAACAATTTCCAACATATCTTCACTTGAATTATTAAGTTTGCCTGAAAATTCATTATCAGGTATGTATCTGAAAACTCAGGATACATTGAAAACAAAACGAAAGTAAAACAAATGTATGGATTATATTATAGGTATTATATCCACACAAGATATTAAGTCTGTACAATTGTACCATTTAACACTTTTTTGTTTTAGTTTTTTATGTGAAATTTAAAAGTTTAAGCACTTTCCTAAATTGTCCAAAGAAAAATATAATATGCTACTCTTAATTATCAATACAAATAAAAAAAATATAATATGCTACTCTTAATTATCAATACCAATAAAAAAACCATATATCATTTACGATATATATCTATATATATTCACACACGTCCATATATATATATATATATATGCGCACAATTTATTTAGAAAATAATAGTTAAATTTAGAACCATCCAAATTTCTAAATATATATTTTTTTTAAGTCATATGTCATTTGTCCATCTCTGCAAAGAAGGTAGATTTGAAAGTTCCAAATACAAATAATGACAAAAAAGATTATATACTTTGGCAAGCATTAATTTCATGACAACCATTATAATACACTCATTTGGCTTTTGTGGATTACAGGAAATTTTCCAAAAGAGATTGGTAATCTTCTGCAACTAAGAATGATCTATTTAGCTTGTAATCAGCTGTCGGGTATGACTTTTACTGCTTTTAAACCATAATTTGTTTCCTCAAATTTATAATTGTGTATACTCATTGCATTATCACAACAATTTGTTTTACTCTAAAAGGAAAAAATAAATTGTATAAATATAAATGTCTTATTTGAAATGAGAACCTTAACATTTTATTTTTTGAAATAGCATAATATGTTTTTTTTTTTTTTTGGAACTATATAAATTTGAAAAGGGCATAATATATATAAAACAAATAAGCAGTTGAATTGACTAAACAAGTAGGCATGAAGCCAAAAAAAAAAAAAAAAAAATTTACATTGTTCTACCAGAAGAACGAGAAGCTTCAACTAACTTAGCAATAGAGAAAAGGGGATTCAAATTTGAGGGAGGCATTTATAGCTTTAGAGAGAAAAGAAATTCAGGACTTACAACTTGGGTCATGGGATATGCAAGTGCTTTTAATAAGCAAGGTTAATGAATATTTAATAGGTTACTATAGGTTTTTTTTTTTTTTTTTTAACATTATAGTAAAAGATTATGGGATCCAGGAAACAAGAATCCCAATCTCATATGGAATTCCTTTTTGGAAGAAACATCGTTAAGAAAGAACGCTAAAAAGCACGTTTCCTAGTATACTATGTTTTTTGTTTTTTTTTTAAAAACAAAGATAGAATTCAAGGAATCTCAAGTTTGAATTCTTAATATTCAAAAAACAAATTATCCATTAAATACCCCCTAATAATAAATGTAGTGTATAAATCAAGTGCAAGTATATGTCATTAAACAAGTAAAGAAGTGATAAAATTGAATATGATTCAGCCATATATATATATATTCTTGTTATGTATGTTATCTCTGACACTTCTTAATGAACAAAATGTTGATTTTGTGATGACTTATTTGCTTTTTTTAAGAACATTTAATCTTATTGCATTATTCTTGGATTTCTTTTTCCTTTTGCACCCTATTTCAGTTTGTATCAACTCAATTGTTTCTAATAATTTAGCAAAGATCACTTATTCTTCAATTTATGTTAAAAATAGAGTTACACTTATCATTTTGAAGTTAACTTAGAAAAATGATAACATATCATCATCCAGTTAATATTTATTATTCTAAATTGAAATCTTCAATCTGAATTTTGTACTAAATTATAGGAAAACTTCCAGAAGAGGTTGGAGATCTTCCATTGCTAAGGGAAATCGAACTTAATGGAAATGAACTCTCTGGTCCTATTTCATTGACATTCTTCAATAACTCAGTGTTAGAGGAAATTGACCTTAGCAATAACAGATTCTGGAACGGACACATACCATGTGGCATTGGAAACTTAACTAATCTTCAATTTTTGTATCTCGGTCGATGCAACTTGAAAGGTATGATTCTTCAGCTTCTAATCATAATCCTTATGGGCTCATTTGTTATTAAAGCAACTTATTTGCTTTACTCTAACGTCTTTCTATTTTTTTTAAAAAGAAAAACTATACAAGTTTTAGTTGAGAGTGAGAATATGGAAATGGAATTTTCTTCTTTCTTTCTTTCTTTCTTTTTTTTTTTTTAAATCTCGTATAGAAATGAAAGAAAGAACTTTGGATTATTTTTTTTTTGGGTGGGTGGTGTTGTTTGTTGGGGGGGGGGGGGTGTTGGGTGGTGGAGGGGAGAGGGTCGAGTGGGAAGTGGGGCCGAGTCGATGGTAGGACCATGTCGTGCATAGCGGTGTCTACAGGATAAGTGTATGGATTGGCCAATAGGACCACGCCATGTCATCATCACTGTTCGGACCTGAGGTTGGGAAAAGAAAACATGTTTTACTACTATCATTGTATAAGCACATAATTAAATAATTTATCTTGTCATAAAATTTTATATATCAATTTGAGTTAAAAATGTTTGCCTCATCCAAAATTTATCTGTACCTTTCTCTTCCCTTGGTTACTCGATTCATGTGATGTATTCCATCAACAACCACCGGTTTAGGTAAGTCCCCATCCTCCAACCAATTTCTCCTTTTAAGTTGATGGTCTAATCAAAACAACAAGCCCTATTATGTTTTATTTCTTTTTTCTTTTTAATTTCAGTTGAAAAAAAAATAGCTCAAGGTCTATCTATTGGCCAATTTTGGATTTAATAGTCAAGTAGGTAAATAACATGTCACATAAGCACCGTTTATTAGTCTTCAATCATAGAAATAGACAAAGAGATTAGAATTGACTCACTTTTGATTATTTAAAAATGTAAATATCCCATTTTAGTTGTACAGTTTTTTTTTTTAAAAATAAACCTTTACAAGTCTCAAGAGGAAAAAAAAAATGATTTTACTCTTCGATTATTTGAAAATATAAGAGAAAACATATCAAGTAATCATGACCCTAATTTTTTTTTTCATTTAATAAACCTGAGATCTTAATTTTTGTAAATCACTCTGCTAATCTTTCCTAATTTCTAAAAGAAACTACAAAATATAATGAATTATAACCTTTTATTTTTTTCAGCATATTTGTTTCCTTTAAAATGAAAACTAGATCTGTTGCTTTGATAATGTTTAGAGACTTTTCTTTTTCATGTTGAATTACAATAAACACGTTTTGTCTATTTTAAAAAACAATTCCTTTTTAAATTTTGGATAAATTTACGAAAATAAATTATAAAATTCATGTTAATATCCAAAAGTGTATTTTTTTTTTTTCCGTTGCTCATTCACAAGCTTTTAGAAACTTTAAAATTTAATTCAACCATGGTACAAACAAATTAATTTAGTTATATCTTAAAAAAGCTATATGAAAGTCCAATCACTATTAAAAAAATCCAATTATATATATATATAAAGAGAGATTTACTTACTCTAAAAATAAAATTTAAACACTTTCTCACTTCAATAGCTTCTTTTAGAAGAGTAAGACTTTAAGGGAGCATATGGTAAATATATTCATTTTTGACTCTCATGAGATTCATAAATCATGAGAAACTTGAATGTTAGACTTTATAAATTATAAAATTCTTAAGATATGTTTAGTTAATTTTAAATATTCATGAAAAAACTTTTTAAAAATGTGTTAGTCATACTAGCATTTATGTTATTTGTACATAATAAAAGTGTTAATATGACTAAAATCTGTTTTTAGGAAGTCAAAGAATTAGAATATCGCCCTTTTTTATGAGATTCATTTTCAATCAAATTGTATTAAGAAAGAATCATAGGAAAAATATTTTTTGAGGTTCTATTTTTTAAAAAATTTATACCAAACATAGGAAAGAAGAAATACTAATTTAAGAAATTTGATTTTTTTTAAAAAAAAAATTCTTCTACCTAACACTCCAAATTTTTTTCCGTATAAACATATATTCTTATTCATTAAATAAGGTCATATAATTGAGTATTGATCAATTTAAAATATTTATAAAATATGAGTATGATCTAATCATAAGAATTTTTTTTTCCAAAGGTTAAATCTGTGAAATTTAATTATATAAAAAAGTTATAAAAATGAGTAAATAAAACAATACTTAATCTTGGAATAAGTATATGTATATTGCTCCTTTATGTTTGGCTTGTCAGTCCAAGTTTTAATTTATATATTTTTTTATGTTGGGATTACTTTTTATATTATATTTTGGTGATTTATCTATTTTTTAATGTTATCTTTAAGTTTTCTAGGCCTTCAGTTAAATAAACTGAAAACTCAGACGTTGTAGTGTTTGATCAAATAAGATAATCATAATTTGATAGAACAAGACATACATTTTTTTAATTAATTTATTGCAATGTTTAAGTATTCCTTTAATTTTTTTTTCTGAAGTTTGAAATTCATTAATAATAACATTTTACATTGTTGTGGCACCATAACATTCTAAACTACTCCTTTTGTCCCATTTTGATTGTAATTTTAGCAAAAGAAATTTAATCCCACTTTAACCATTATTTTATAATATTAATACATCATTAAATGTTCTTTTTCATTTTTACCCTTAACAAATAATTAATATATGACTCCTTAATGCTTAAAAGGGAATATTAAGATAATTTATTATTAAGAATAATAAAATAAAATTATATTTTTTATTCATAGTGTTAAAACTAGGGGTGGGCATGGGCCGAGAATTTGGCCATCCCGATCCCGTCCAGGAAAAAAAAATATTTTTTTGTCCCATTCTAATTTTTTTTTATCCTATCCCGTACTGATTTTATATAGCCTTGTCCCGATCCATTTGATCCATTCTGTCTCAGTTAAATTACAAAAAAAGAAAAAGGTGTATAAAGTAATAAGAGAGGTGTTGAAGGGATGTAAAAAAGGAAGAGCGTAGAGGTGTGAACAGTGAAAATGAGGGTGTAAAAAGTAATAGAGACAAATATATATATTATGAGGACAATGGACAGGATCGGGACAGGATTAGGCCATCTCCATACTGTCTTGAAATTAGCTAAGACATTGAAAAATTATGTCGATTCTGTCCTGAGTCTTGATTTGTCTCGTCTTGATTATGTCCCAAGCTCTCGGGGCAAGTCGTCCTGACCCGTGCCCACCTTTAGTCAAAACCAACCAAATTAGTATGAAAAATGTATAAATGGAATAAAATCTTTTGTCCTACTTCCTATCTCAAACATTATCTCATAACTTTGTGATTAATTAAAATTTATTTATTAATTAGTTTATTTATCACTAAATTACTTTTAATCAATTTATTAATAGATTTTAAGAAATTAAAATGAGTGAAATATCGAATAGTCCGTATTAGTAGAATAGAGAATTTTTTTTCTTAATATTTTTATTTAATATCACTTTTTTTGGTAAATTTTGTTTTGACTTTGAAGTTTAAGCATAAAAACACACAGGCCCATGAGACAACCATAAATATTATTAGGCCTTAACGGTAGATACACCACTTCATTTCTATTTGCATTTCTGAGTTTGTACTGAGTCATGATTGTTTGTAATAATTTTACTGCAAATCAATTTTTTTTCCGCAGGCCAGGAAGGGGCATGGCCCCTAAGTTTTCAAAATTTTCTTAATATATACTGTGTAGTTATTATGCACTTCGTTTTTTAAATTTTTTTTTAAAAGAATGTTCTTTTGTCATTACTTAAATTTTGGAGAACTAAAAAGTTACTAAAATTTATAAGGGGTGTTATGGTTCCCTCAATCTTCAAATTGTTTATATTATTATATAATTATTATATAATTGCCACTAAAACTAGATGTAAAATTTTAGGCTTTGGGATAGTATATTATGATTTTCAATTTTAAAACATTTATAAGACAAACAACTTAACAAGATTGATAGCTTAATTATGGAGTAATTTTACATAATTTTGGGCATTTTATTTTCTTATTTATTTATGAATTGTGTTAAATCCTTGAAATTATAAATTTAATTTCTTTCTTATAGTATGAATATATATTTTTATTGTCATTCTTTTATGTAACCTACATTCTAGAATCAGATATGATCCAATATATTATTAAAGCTTGTCTAGTTTAAAATATTCTAGACCAGTCAAGCCTTTCAATTTTTTGTTGAATTAGTTATATAATCAATCCATTTCATACTTATATTTATATATCTTTTAGTCTCAGCCCCTCAACTTTTAATCTGGTTTCGTCCCTAGATAGTGTTATGCTTCTCCTTATCAAATTGAACTCAAAAATTGATGAAAAATTATTACTGTATTATTAGTATATTGGTTATTCTAAATCAAACTTTTCAATCTTGTTTTTGTTCTAAATTATAGAGAACATTTTAAAGGAGATTGGTAATCTTCAACAAGAGAAAGCTATCTTAGAAAAAAATCAGTTGTCAGTATATAGTCCTTTGATATTCTTTAATAATTCAGAATTGCTTAATCTTGCATTTAAAGTGAGATCTGAACATTGACTAGTCTTTGAATCAATTATTCTTCTGATTGACATGGAAAGTATGCTATATGATATATTCTTCAGCTTCTGTATCATCTGTTTTCTCAAATTTTATAAGAATCTATTATTGGATTTATCAATATTATTAAAGCAACTTACTTACAGCGCTCGTTAACATCTTTATAATTTTTTTTAAAGAAGAATTTGCACAACTAATGGTTTTCTTTATAAAAACCCGAATATGGAAATTTATTCTTTCTTTCTTTTTCTTTTTCTTTTTCTCTCATATATAAGCAAAACAAAGAAATCTTCATAAAAAAAATTTAAAGATTAGTAAGCAAAAATATTATTTTCTATTCTAGGAATCTCCATTATTTTTAACTACTTTCCAAGTAAAAAAAAAAAAAATTGCACAATTTAAAACTAGATAAGACATTATTTTTCTTTTCTTTTCTTTTTTTTGTTAGAATTAGACATTACATATGTTTGTTCAATTAATTTATTGCACACTTTAGATGTTCCTTTCATTAATCATGACCTGTTTGTACCAAGCAGCGTGAAAGTTTCTAATATTTTTTTTCTTCAACTAGCGCTGAAGATAATGTTATGCTTCTCCTTGTCAAATTGTACTCAGAAAATTGATAACGTATTATTAATGTATTATCAGCATATTTGTTATTGTAAATAAAAAATATTATTTTCTAATCTATATAGTCTCTTCATGCATGGTTTGTTATTACAGGTTTCATACCAAAAGAGATAGGCCATCTGGGTAAGCTTGAGGAATTAGATTTGGGATTTAATCAATTGACTGGATCCATTCCTTGGAATATTTTCAACATCTCAACTTTGAAGTACTTGTATTTGGGACACAATTTCCTTTCTGGAAGTCTTCCATCAAATTTGGGATGTGGCTTGTCCAACCTAGAAGAACTATGCTTGCATTTCAATGCACTAATTGGAAACATTCCAAATAGTATATCCAATGCATCTAAGCTTATCTATATAGAATTGGAAAGAAACAAGCTCAGAGGAGTTATACCTAGTACACTTGGGAATTTAAGAGAACTTCAAAAGCTCCGTTTATATGGAAATAATTTTACAGTTGATGCATCCAGTCCCGAATTGAGCATTCTAACTTCTTTGGCAAGTTGTAGACACTTGAGAGTTTTGGATATATCCGATAATCCTTTCCGCACAAAACTTCCCAAGTCAATTGGAAACCTCTCCAATTCTATGCAATATTTCAGTGCTTATTCCTGTGGTTTTCATGGGAGTATTCCATTAGAATTAGGAAACCTCAGCAACTTGTATTATTTAAGCCTGAGCCAGAATTATTTGAATGGATCAATTCCCACCACAATAAAAGAGTTACAAGAACTTCAACAATTATATCTTATTGACAATATGCTACAGGGCTTAATCGTTGATGAGCTTTGTGAAATCAAAGGTCTAGGAGAGTTGAACCTAGGTGGAAATAACCTTTCTGGAGTGATCCCAATATGCTTTAAAAATCTTACTTCACTAAGGATTCTTCACTTGTACTCCAACAAAATGAATTTTGAAATACAACACTCTTCTTTTTGGAGTCTCAAGGACATCTTGCAGGTAGACTTATCTGCCAATGATTTAACTGGAAGTCTTCCAATTGAGATACAGGATTTAAAAGTTATCACACTATTGGATCTATCAAGAAATCATATTTCAGGTAACATTCCTACAAGTATTGGCAGCTTGCAAAATTTGCAAAATCTCTCCTTAGCACATAACAAATTGCAAGGGCTTATTCCAGATTCAATTGCCCAATTGGTAAGCCTACAAATACTGGATCTTTCCCAAAATAATTTGTTTGGTGAGATTCCAAAATCCTTGGAGTCACTCCAAGATCTGAGATACATTAATTTTTCATATAATAGATTAGAAGGAGAGATCCCGAGTGGTGGACCATTCATATATTTCATAGCAGGGTCTTTCATGCATAATAAAGCATTATGTGGCAAGTCAAGCCTACAAGTTCCACCGTGCCTTGGAAAGGAAAATAGGCATTCGAGAAGAACAAATCTGATTTTGATCAGAATCATATTACCCATAATCTTGATAGCCATCCTAGTAACTGTATGCATAGTCCTTCTGTTGTCTAAGAAAAGTGTTGCCAATCAACTTGAAAGGGATCTACCTTCTTTAGAACTAACAAGAAGGATTTCTTATTACGAAGTAGTACAAGCCACTAACAAATTTGATGAGAGTAACTTACTCGGAAAGGGCGGTTTTGGCACTGTGTATAAAGGGATACTTTCTTGTGGAATGAAGGTTGCAATTAAAGTGATCAATTCGGAGTTGGAAGCAGCATCCAAGAGCTTCAATGTAGAATGTGAAGCACTATGCAATCTACGTCATCGAAATCTCACCAAAATCATCAGTTGTTGTTCAAATGTTGATTTCAAATATTTGATAATGGAGTTCATGCCAAATGGAAGTGTTGATAAATGGTTGCACTGTCATGAATATTTTCTAGATTTCTTTCAAAGGTTGAATATAATGATAGATGTGGCTTATGCATTGGATTATCTCCATTATGGTTCTTCAACACTAGTGGTTCATTGTGATTTAAAGCCTAATAATATTTTATTAGATGAAAATATGATTGCTCATGTTAGTGACTTTGGCATTGCCAAAATTTTAGCTGAAGGACAAAGCAGAACACATACCTCAACATTGGCTACAACAGGTTACATTGCACCAGGTCATTTCTAACATCTTACAAAACCTATTTTATTGTCAAATTAATAATACCTATATACTTTAATAGCAAATGAAACAGGTAGCTAGATAGTGATCTCTCAAACTTAATCTTCCAATTTATACATTGTGGCAGGACTTCAAAATCTGTACATTATTATATAAAATAAAAAGAGTTGAGTAGAGATTCCCAAAATTTTCTAGAAACATTCATTTATATGTTTAGGAGATCACATAAAAATCCCACCACAAAATTGCTTAATTTGCCCATTGAGAGCTAGCACCAAGTATAATCAACACTACTGTTTCACCAGAATTTTGTTCCAGCAACTTTAGGGCTATGGTTCAATTCGTAAATAAGCTCAATTCTAGCTAAAATTTCTTTTTTTTTTTTTTTTTAACAATATCCTTGGTAGGTTGTAAATTGTGTTATAGAAATTTCTAAGCTGAACTCAATGCCCATAACCTTGAATGATACCTCAAATGGGTACTAGCTCCAAATTTGAGTTTGTGTTTTTGTAGAATTTTCTGGGAGATTCAAATTTGGTGCAAGTAGCTGTGCTGGGAGTTCAATGACCAACTCATCAAAAACCCACTAATTCTAACCACCAAAATTCTCTAAACACTTTACTCTCCTTTTCATTTGGGTATCTTCTGGGTTCTTGTGCATTTCTCTGTTCCCTATTTAGTCACATAATCATAGAATTAGTACATCTGAAATCTATCAAATACGTAAGTAAAAGTTTTCACCTGGATTCCCTTGACTTATGCCTTCTATTATTCAAATTAATCAAAAATTTAAGACAAGCCTAGATTCTCAGACTACCATAAAATCAGGAGTTAACTGAAGTTTGTTAAGTGCAGTTGTCGCCATGTTGAAGTGTTTCTAAGTTGTAGTTCCTTTTAGGATGTTACAGTTATTGCGTGTATCATTTGACATACTTATTTTCTTGGCCGTATGATCCCTTTTGTGACCATTGGTTTATATTCTACACCTTCTTCAATAGTTGAAAGAAAATTAATTATATAAATTGGTGAGATTTATGAATAGATGGTAACTTAGTTTTAAAGTTCTATTGTATAGGTTTTCCTTCTATACTAGTCCATACAGAAAAAAAAAAAAAAAAAAAAAACTGGTTATGTTTTGATGATTGCTAATTTGATTCTTCTTACATGTACATACCATGGAAACCTAGTGAAGATAAGAGGAAAAAGCAACATAATAAATTAATATTTTTTGTACAACAAACTAATAACTTTTGATTATGCAGAGTACGGATCAGACGGAATTGTTTCTGTTAAAGGAGATGTATATAGTTATGGGATTATATTGATGGAAATATTCACAGGAAAGAAACCAACAGATGAGATGTTTGAAGATGGATCCAGCTTGAAAAGTTGGGTTAGTGAATCAATGCCCCACGCAATGATACATGTTGTTGATTCTACTTTGTTGAAGCTAGAGGGGCAACAAATTGACAATATAATGGCACATGCATCATGTATTCTGAAGTTAGCCTTGAATTGTTGCGAAAATTTGCCTGAATCACGGATCAATATGGTGGATGTTGTTGCTTCATTGAAAAAAGTCAAGATTAGCTTCATGCAAAATACAAGGGCAACGTGAATTTAAACTATATAGAAACATATATGCAATTATTATCCATTCTCATGTTACTTGTTTAATTCATTTTTAGCATATATGTTTGCACTACATATCTAGAGAATTTCATTGTCCAAGGTCAGTATCGGATATTATTCTTCTATTAAATCAACCATCACTTATAGAGATACTATTTAAATCAATGGCCCGACTTTATTGGTATAGAAATTGCTAATTGATTAAGGTGTTTTTTTTTCTCACTATTCTCTCTATGAAAATATTATTGTTTTCTTGTTGTGAATTAGACGGTAAAATTGATACTTTAACTTATAAATTCCTAATAACAATAACTTCTACTCAGTTTTATTACTTGTGAAACCTAGTCCATTTACTAAACACAACAAATCCTCATGGTGTGGTAATAGGCTATTGGTTTTTTTTTTTTTCCTTTTTTATATGTCTTATTTCGTTTATAGTTTTTTTAATAAAATATTAATTTCTTAGATGACAACAAAGCAAATCACCCCAGCAAAATATCAAACTACCACTCCTGTGGGGTTGTCATTTCCCATCTTTTGGTCGCCACTGTTAGTGGCGATTAAAAGTCGATTAGTGGTGACCAAGCCACTTTTGTGGATAAAAAGTCATGGATAAAAAAATTTATTGTGGCTAATAGTTATCATTTAGTGTGATAGTACTTTTGAATATTACTGAAGAAGTTGCAGGTATGACAAGCCTTGCTCCCAAACAAAACAACACATCAACCATCAGCCAAGAGAGACAGTTTCAACACAGAAAATACTCTTCTATTGCAAGAAGACTAGCATTTATCTAATTCAATGATACATCATACTAAGAAAACTTGTCTAACCAATATTTATTAGAATCTTAAGCATGCTCTTTGTGATCTTTGGGCATTTTGAATCCAATAAATTGGTTTAACCATCATTAATGAATGAAACTAATCATAAGGAAGACCCTACCATATTAAATTCGAGATTAGCAGTTGCATATATGACAAAAATAATGATAATCCGAATGGACAATAACTGATTTTGCATTTACAATTTAAATTGACAAATTAGTATAGAACATCATATTACAACACAATGGCAATCTCATATATTGCAAATGTTGTACCAAAGTCAACATTAGAGATTGCATTAATGTTGTTTGG
Organism: Bauhinia variegata; assembly: GCA_022379115.2. Classification (NCBI taxonomy): domain Eukaryota; kingdom Viridiplantae; phylum Streptophyta; class Magnoliopsida; order Fabales; family Fabaceae; genus Bauhinia; species Bauhinia variegata. Next base: position 14,505,244 of record CM039438.1, read on the forward strand.
AGAACGAAACATTTATAATTATTTATCTTCTTAATATGTGTTTTCTTATAACATTGTAGAGGTATATCAATAATTAAGTTCAATTTAATTACTAATTGAATCTCATACTATTTATATAAGTGTATAATTTAAAAAAACAAAACATTGGTATCTTTTTCATATTATATTAGCACAAATAACACATGTTATTTTATCATCATATAGAACTCCTTTTAATTAATCTCTATCTGGTCCACACTATTACAAATATGAATACCTAACACTCTCACTAACCCATGTCCATTCAATTCAATTTTATATTTGTAATTACAATAGAATATTAAAAGATGCACAATTTTTTTTTTAATTTCTAGGATAAATAAGAAATCCAGCAATTTCAATTTCACATGTCATTTCAGACAAATGAGGGATCAATTGACTCTAACAATAGATGTTTTCATCCAAGCCCTCCATTTTGTTAAAATCAAATAGTTTATATAAATTCATTAAAAACTCATGAACGTCACATGATTCTCCAAAACCAATGTTTCCTTACACTACAGCGCTTATGGCCTAATGCATGGCTTTCTTCTATGGTCTTGATGCCTTGGCAGTTGTAGAAGTGATGCCAACTCAGTACGGGCACATGCTAAAGGAACCATCTTTGTGTTGCACAATAGCTGTCACGCAATAGCTCTTCCACAATTGCCTAAATTAGTTTATCAAATTGTTCCCATTTCAGAATAACCAATTATATTGTCCACTAATTTAGATTAACTAATTACATTTATTTAGAATATTCAATCCTCTTGATTTTAGGCATCATACTTTGTAATCCTTCTGTGTATATATATATCCTTTTGTATCTACATTATACAATAATAATCTTTAATCTAAAAAATCTATCCTCAGCTGTTACATGGTATCCGAGCCCTGATCCATTTTTTTTTCTCACCTTCAACAGTTTGCAATGGCAACCAACTCATCTAACGTCAATTTTGAATGAACATGAACCCACTTGTCCCTTAGTTGTTGTTTCCTTCCAAAATGCATCCAAACTTACCACTACAAATTATCTAGCCTGGAAATTACAGGTTGAAGCCATCCTCATCGGTTATGGTCTCTACAGATTTCTTGATGGAACTCATCCAGCACCTGCAGCAACCATTACCACTGAAGGCACATCTTCTCCCAATCCTGTGTAGCTCACATGGGTTTGCCAAGACAAGCCTATCTTTGGTGCTATTGTTGGGACTCCTTCCTCTACTCTGAGTCTATTGGTTTCCACTACCAAAACTGCAAAAGATGCTTGGGATATTCTTGCCCAAACTTTTGCCCACCCCTCCCATGGTCAAATCAAGCAATTAAAAGACCAGCTTCGTCACATCTCTCCAAAGGCTCTCAAACAATATCTAAATATATGCAGGCCATCAAGCGGCTGGTTGACAAACTTGCTTTGCTTGGCAAGCCAATAGATCCAAAAGACATAATTGATCGTGTGGTCGATGGACTTGACACTGATTACCAGTCAGTTGTTAACACGGTTCATGCTCGAGATACCCCTATTTCATTTGATTAACTCCATGAGAAGCTCATCAATAAAGAGCTTGCTCTCTGCCACAAACCAGCCCCCACTCTCTTCCCAGCTGTAGCTCATCCCACTACTATCCGTGGCCAATCTATTTCCTCATCCCCTCACCAAAGTCGATCTGCCACTTATTCCAAACCTCAACCCAAACCATTCCTTGATCAATGTCAATGGTGCAACAATACCCTTCTCAGTGCTATACCTTTCAGCGACTTCATCCTATTGTGCGTATTCCCTCAAGTCAACATCGCCCAAACCCTTATAAGCCTCATATCAATGCTAGAAGCTCTCCTATGCCATCCCCCAAGCCCTCTCAAAATTCTTAGTTGCTCGACACTAGGGCTTCACATTATGTAACCTCCAATCTTGCCAACTTGTCTCTTCATTATCCTTATGATGGCAGCAATACAATTGTCATTGCGATGGTTCAGGACTGCCCATATCCAATGCTGGTTCTGTTCTTCTTCCTTCTCTGTCTAAACTCTTTAAATTAGATAATGTTCTACATGCTCCCTCTATGCACAAAAATATTATTTTCATTAACAAGTTTTGCACTAACAATAACACTCTTCTTGAATTCACTCCTTTTTCCTTATGTGTTAAGGACCTTCAAAGTCGAACTCCACTACTAGCAAGACTGGCTAACAACGGTGCCAATGAATGGCATGTCACCCCTTCAAGGAAACCCATTGTGCTCACCTCTACTCTCTCCACTTCACAGTGGCACCATCGCCTTAGACATCCCTCCACGACAATTCTTCACTTTCTCTCATCTAAACTCAAGTTTTCTTATACTGATATACTCCATGTAATGCCTGTCATATTAATAAAAGCCACAAATTACCTTTTAATACCTCTTCTCTTACTACATAAGCTCCTCTTGAAGTTGTTTACAGTGATGTCTGGCATTCTCCCATCTCATCCTATGATAATTATAAATATTACATAATCTTTGTAAACCACTGTACAGAATACATGTGGTTGTATACCTTACGATACAAATCAAATACACTTCTTATATTTGAATGATACAAAGCCTTAGTTGAAAAATATCTCCAAAGGCCAATCCTCACTCTCTATTCTGACAAATGGAGGAGAATATATTGGTTTGGCCTCATTTTTGTCTCTCTGTGGAATATCTCACAAAACTTCCCCTCCTCATACTCTTGAGCACAATGGGTTTGCGGAACGTCATCATCGACACGTTGTTGAAATTGGACTTGCTCTCTTGTCCCATTCTTCCATGCCTCTTCAATACTGGCCACATGCCCTTTATACTGCAGCCCACCTTATAAACTGTCTTCCTGCACTAACCTTAAACCACCTCACTCCATATGAAAAACTCCTTGGCACACCTCCAAATTATAACAACCTTTGAAGCTTCGGGTGCCTTTGCTACCTATGGCTTTGCCCCTACATAGCTAACAAGCTTGAACCTAAGTCCACTCCTTGTGTGCTTGTCGAGTATTCACCCATCCAACATGTATTTCATTGTCTTGATCCCTCTACCAATCGGGTATACACAAGCTAACATGTCTAGTTCTTTGAAGATGTTTTTCCCTTTGCCAATACCAAAACTGCAGCCACTCCATCTCCTAATCTCTCTCTCGATCAATGGTGCTCCATTGGTTTACCTATACTCTCCCCCAACACTACTCCTCACTTGCCCTTATCCTCCTCTCCTATGCCATCTTTCTTTCCTCTAACATCTCTCCCTCTGCTGCATCTTCTGAACCATCAACCAACATGCCGTCTCCTCCTTCACTCGCGCTCCCCAACCCTTAATCTTCATCTTCACCTACTGTCTGTGTCACACCTCCTTGCCTAACCCACCTACCCCACAGCCTCCCACTCACACCATTATCACTCTCTCCCAACACAACATCCATAAACTCAATCTCATGGCTCATCACACCATACCTGAACCCAAAACCATAACCTAAGCTCTCAAAAACCCAACGTGGTGTCAAGCCATGACAGACCAATACAAGTCCCTTTAACAACACGTGGGAATTGGTTCCACTCCATAAGGCTCTGAATGTAGTCAGGTGTAAGTCGATTTTTTGCACCAAGTTTAAGCCATATGGATCCATTGAACATCACAAAGCTCGACTTGTGGCAAAAGGTTTTCATCAACATTCTGGATTAGACTATTATGAAACTTTTAGCCCAGTTGTCAAACCTGCAACGGTGCACCTCATCCTTAGCATTGCAGTCATCAAAGGCTGGTTTCTAACTCAACTGGACATCAATGATGCCTTTTTGCAAGGACACTTGACTAAAAAAATTTATATGGCACAACCGTTGGGGTTTGTTGACAATGATAAACCTGATTATGTGTGTCGACTCAACAAGGCCATCTACAGCCTTAAACAAGCTCCATGTGCATGGTATACGAAGATTGTTGTTATGTGGATAATTCACAATGCTTATCTTCTCATTATGATATACACATTCCAATTATGGAATTTTGTGTAAGGAATACTCTATGAATTGGCCAAATTGATGTAAGCACTCATGCTTGTTGAGGGAAATCACAAGTCATGAGGTGAACCATTTCTGCAAAAATTGTGCATGATGTATGCTACCCATGGCTTATGCATGGAGGATATCATAATTTACTAATGTGCCATGATTTCTAATTGCCGAGATATACTTGGATTGTTGAAATTTTGAGGACAAAATTTCTTTTAAGGGGGTGGAACTGTAACATCCCAAATTTTCTAAGGGAAGAATATAAATCTACATTAGAATGATTTAATTATTGGTATGTTTGCTAAATACAAATGTAAAGTATGAGAATATTAAGGATATGTATGAGAATGATATCTATGTGTACATGCACATATAGCTATGAAATTGATGTTATGTATTTATATGGTTGCATATTAGCTTAAGAAAATGTAACATCCCTCTATTTTATTCATGATAGCCACATATAAATTGTAATGTGATCTTATTACATGTTAAAGGACTATGGAATTTAATTTCTATCATAATTGATGAAATATGATTAAGAGTTAATGGTGAAATCTTGGTTACTTCCTATTATATGTGCTTATGTAATTGTGATTCTCATTATCATAAAAATGAAGTGAACTAAGAGTGTAGCAGCTGCAGCCCTAGCCCTCCACGCCACCCATCAGCAAATTGGGCTCCATGGGTTTGCATTAGTTTGGTCAAACTATCCACCAACAAGAGCATGCCACTAGTAATCATACAATTACATAAAATCATGATATTTGTGAAAGAAATAAATACAATAAAGAGGGTTGGAATAAAATAAGAATTAGTGAACTTTAGGGAAGGGGAAGGTCGGCAAAGAGAGGGAGCCAAGAAGGCAGCAGCCCACTCCCCTATAGTCCACGCCACTCACCTTGCACAAATCACCAAAGTTGGCTTTGAGTTAGTCAAAGTGCCAACCAATGGAATAGTGACACTAGTTAAGGCTTGTATGCATACTTTTATTAATATTTATGCATGCAATAAATGAAGAAAAATTGAGAGAAATCTAGAACAAGGAGAGGCGGCAAGGCAAGGCTGCAAGGGGGAGAGAAAAGAAAATAAAAAGGGAAAGGGAGAAGGAGGAAGGCGTGAAGAAGAAAGGAAGAGAAATAAGAGAGAAAACAAGCTTATGTGAACCCTAAGTAGTGTTGCTATTTCAACCACTTGAATCAACCATCTAAATAGCTTCAAAAGAGAAGGAAAGCTGCCATAGAGACCCTAGAAGAGAAACCCTAGTGCTGTCTAAGAAGGAATTGAAGATGAAAGGTAGTTGGTTTAATTCAAGCATAGGTTATGGTGTTCTTGTATGCTAAAAATTCTGCGCTTCTTGCTATTGTTATTTATTGTCACTTGTGTATTGGAATTTAATGTTATCTTATGTATTTGAATGGATGTTGAATTGCTCTTTTTATGGTGGTTTGATACCACATATATTGTGCCTTAGATGGAAGTATGCTAATACACAAGATGTAATGAGAAGAGTGTGGAGAAAGTTGTGTAACCTTGAGGTAGGGGTATGCCAAAATAGTACCAAAAGTGGCATTTATGGACAGGAAAGGTATGACTGCCTCATAGGGGTAAGTAGTGCCAAAAGGGAGCAATAAACATGTATCACCCTATGACAAGCAGAGGTGCTAAAATGGGGCACCATTTATGTATACTGTCCATAAGAATCCCTAAACTTGGTTATGCTTCTTTCGCTGCCATTTCTTCTAATTATGATTCAGTAATGCTATCCTTTAACCTTGTTTGAATGGACTAACTAATGAGAAATCATTGGTTTCTCATATTATTAGTGGTGGTGATTTTATACAGATGAAGATTCCAAAGAGGTAAATCAAGATTATCTTGTGCTGCTGGCTGTTTTCTATGTTAATTAATGATGACCTTATGTAATAAATATTTGAGGTTTATGTCATGTAATTTGAATCATATCTAGAGCACTTTGTAATGGATATTTAGTCCATGTATAGTATATACTCATATAACTCATAAAGTTGACAAATATAGATTAGTGCACCTTGTGCTAAAATTCTGCTTTTCTGGCCAGCTTGAAACAAGGAATTATTAGTACCTTCAATTCATGAAATAATTATATAAAATTATTTTTCCAAGCTCATGAAACACTATATTTTATGCATGCAAATTTTCAAGATTTTTGGCTAAGCCAATTAATACATAAAATTCTTCAAAGTTACCCCTCAGGATTTTTACCAGTAAACAGGACAGTTTACAAACTTTGTTTAATTGACCTACCAAACTAAGGATATTTTATATGAAATTTTTACCACATATTCTAGACACATTGAACTTGTATTCTGGACATTTTCATAAATTTTAGATTCTTATACGCCATGTTTCCATATTTTACAAAAACAGAACAACAAGCTGTCTAAAACAGTAAACTGTCCAATGGAGGTCTAAACCTTTAATTGGTAATTTCCTTATGAAATAGAGTTAAATGAAAAGTGTTTTTCATAAGACTTCTTTCTTTTATCTTCAACGCCCAGTTTACATTGATGATATCATTATTATTGGGTCTAATGTTTCTGAAGTGCAGCATGTTATTAATTTGATCAACCAGCGCTTCTCCCTCAAAAATCTCAGCCAGCTTCATTGCTTCCTTGGTGTCGAAGTCATCCCCTGCTCAACGGGCTTATTTCTTAGCCAACACAAGTATGTTCTTGATCTTCTTCACAGTCACTCCATGGCTGATGCAAGACCTGTTGCCACACCTCTTGCTGCTGACAGCAACCTTACCCTTGTTAATGGCAATCCCTTACCTGATCCAACGAGTTTCCGTTAAGCAGTCAGCCGTCTTCAATGTCTCTCTCTCACTAGGCCAGACATTGCATTTGCAGTAAACAAACTCTCTCAATTCATGCACAAACCCACTGATATACACTAGAATGAGGTCAAGCGGCTATTTAGGTATCTTGCTGGTACATTTGATCATGGCATTGTTCTTCGTTAGGACTCGTCAATGCATATTCATGCATTTTCGGATGCTGACTAGGCTGGCGACAAATATAACTTTCACTCCACAGGCGCTTATCTCGTCTGCATGGGCTCCAATCCTATATAATGGAGTTCAAAGAAACAAAGATCAGCAGCCAGATCGTCCACTGAAGCCGAATACTGAACCTTGGCCAACAAGACTGTTGAACTCACTTAGCTTCTCTCTCTTATCCGTGAACTCAGGCTGGCCCCTATGCAGACACCTGTCATCTATTGTGATAATGTGGGTGCCACCCAATTATGCGCTAATCCAGCGTTCCATACCCGAATGAAACACCTGGCCATTGACTATCATTTCATTAGAGACCAAGTGCAAAGAGGTGTGCTACGTGTCCAACATGTTGCCAATGGGGATCAGTTAGCAGATGCCCTCACCAAGGCTCTTCCACATCATTGGCTGTGCCAATTAATGTCCAAGATCGGACTTGTTTCCAGGTCATCCATCTTGCGGGGGGATGTTGCACAATAGCTGTCACACGATAGATCTTCCACAATTGCCTAAATTAGTTTATCTGATTGCTCCCATTTCGGAATAACCAATTATATTATCCATTAACTTAGATTAGCTAATTACATTTATTTAGAATATTCAATCCTCTTGATTTTAGCATAGTACTCTGTAATCCTTTTGTATATATATCCTTTTGTATCTACATTATACAATAATAATCTTCAATCCAAAAAATCTATCCTCTGCTGTTACACTTTGAAGGTGTATTTGCATACAGTAACTATATATATCATTTTCAATAGACTATTGGAATGAATTGGGTTCTAAAATATTTCATTAGCGCATATACATTTAGGTGTGTCCCCCACTAGTGTTGAGACAATGTCCAGATTGCAAATTATGCTGGTTGGGAATTGAATTAAAGAGAGTTTGATGAATAAATAAAAACAGAATCAAGCGAACATTGCTAGTATTTCAAACTAATATAGCAAAAAATTTCTCTCAACTATATCTATCCCACAGTCAATTTGGTGCGAAAAACCTAAGAATTCCCATGATTCAAAGATAAACCCAAGAAATGTAAAGTTCAACAAACTTCATCAAGCGAACTGAATTTTTTATGAAAGATGATTGATTGCATATCAATCATTACTTATTTTTATCTGGTTAGTAGGTATAAACTTATGAAAGATTATGAATTACGTGATTGAATTTTAGTTTGAATATTTCCTATCTTGCTTTGGATTATACTATAAAGTTTGTGATGAATTACTAGTGATGGATATCATCATTATATATGGTAGAAATTTTGTTATGAATTAGAATGGCAAGCAATGATCACACTATGACATTGTTTAGGATTGCGCTCAAATGAAAAATATTGAGTTTTTTATTTTCTCTTTTTTTTTTTTTTTGGTGACTTGGCCTGCCTTGAGTCGGGTTAATTTATAAACTATTTGCTAGCATTTATCATTTATTTTCCTTTCACTTTTATAATGGAAAAACTAAACTGTGTATATGCGAAGAAACCAGAGAGCATTTTAAAAACTTATTTTGTTAATTACACCAAGACTATCCGACTGCAGAAGTACATATATTGAGAAGGGAAAGTCTACTTGCACACCCCATTTTCTACACTTAAATTACACCTCAGCTTATCAATTATGTTATAGGGTAAAACTATAAATAAAAAGTAGAAATGCATTGTGGGTGGCAATGCTAAGGAATATTGGTTTTGGTGAATTGTGAGGCTTTGGTACAAATGGAGTCATTATGGTATGTATTGCTGATGTCTTGGCCTCTTTTCTTTTTCTCTTTTTTTTTTTTTTGTCTATTTTTCATCGTTATCAAATTTAAACTTCAGAAATTTTGAAGATGATGCATAGATAAGACAGTAAATCAAGGGAAGTATTAAAAGACTTCACATTCTCAATTGAAAAAAAAAAAAAAAAGAAGTAAAAAAGGTGGATTAGTGCAATAACACAACCTTAGAATTAGCACTCTAGTATCTTTATATTTCAGATCAAACTTAATTTTCTTCCTAAATACTTGGACTAATATTAAAAAAAATAAAAATTACATCCTCATCCTATTTATGACAAAAAAAAAATGCCAAATATAATGACCAATGATAAAACCAATATTTTGAATTTTTCTCCAAACAAAGTTGTTCATTGTCTCTTAAGTGCTTGCTTTTCACCCTAGAAACCTTACCATCTCGTCTCAGATATCAGAATATCGTTTTAATGCTATGTAGCCTGCATTTGTGAGCGTCCTTAGAATTTGTTGCATTTCATTTTCTCTTCTCACTTATTGCTTTCCTCACCTTTCCCGTCTAAATGACAAGGAAATGCTAAAGGCATCACAGGTAATTCAACAGGAAATGTCCTTCTCTGAACTTCCAAATATGCATGATTCTGTTTCCAACTAAAACCCCTTCCAAGAAAAATCTATTGATATTAATCATTTATGTCAAATTTTATATAAATTTGAATTCTAATGTTTTAATTATAAGTAATGAGTAAATTGTGCCAAACTATTTAAACCGCACGGAACTGAGTCGAAACTGAAAAAAATCAAACCGTCATAGCCTTAGTCGGTTTCAAAATTTTTTGAATCCACAGTTCTGTTCGAATTTGTAGTTTCAAAAAACATCAAACCACCAACAACCAAATAATAATTAATATATTAATTTTACATATTATAAATAAATAAATACGCGTTATACATATTTATATTATATTTACGTAATTCAAGTATATATATATATATAGAATAAATCAATTGAATTAAAGAAAGTCTTTAATTTTATTTCTTATTTTCCTTTTTAAATGACTTGCATATTGTAGAATTTAACATGGTTAGTCTTTTTTAATGTTGGAATTTGACCAATATAATTGATTTTATTTTTACATGTGCTTTTTATTTGATGTTTTAGTGAATATTTTGCTACATATATTTACATTTAATTGAGTGTTATATTACGTTGATCTTTGTTTATTCAAACTACCATAAATCAATAATTTTAAACCGTTCTCAGATTGCACCAAATCACCCAAAACCGTCCTAACTCTCAAACTGCCAAAACAACGTCGACTTGTGTTTTTCTCAAACTATTTATGTTGGTTTGATGTATTTTCTTACTCAAACTGCACCAAACCAAACCACTTACAACCTAGAAGGTGAGGGGAGGGAAGGAGAAAGTAAAGATAAATTTACTATTATAACCTTATAAATAAGAAAAAGATGAAAGAGAAATATAAATGAAGGGTAGTAAAATAATTGTATAAAATCCCTTCAAATCTCTCCATTACTGGAGGGGAGGAAATGAGGAAAAATGCAACAATTTGACCTCAAATTTTCCCTTCCCTCCAAAACCCATAAACCAAACACTACGTTGAGATGTAGTTTTTTTTTTTAATGTAAAAAATATATTTTTTAAATTAATGTCCTTAAATTATTCTTTCATTCTTAAAAAATTATTTTTTTATTTTTAATATTATCTATTATTAACAAATTTACTCTTAACACTTTTGAGTTAAAAATATTATCTTTCATACTCCAAATTATATAACAAATATATCTTTATGTTAATTTCTAATAATGACACTTAATGAAATTTGTTCAAGTGTCATACTTATTGAGATAACAAATAGCAAGTTTTGTTAAAATTAAAAATAAAAATTTAACAATGATATATTTGTTAATAATTCAAGAAATTATTTTATTAACGTAAAAGTGTGAATGAAGAATTTGTTAATATGAACAGTTTGAAGAATCAAAATAGTGTTTTCCTTTAAAAAAAAAAAAAAATCTGTGTCTTAGTCAATCAGGGGCCATTGAGTTGAGACACGTCGCCAAACCCATTCGGCAAGTCTCACACACGAGCCTCATATGCCCCTCCTTGATCGTGTTCGCCGTGTTGGCTGGTTGCACGTGCCTCATGCTGCGATTGCGACTCTCAGCACTGACCTAAGTTTGGCCATAGCTTGTCGCGGTTGTGGTTTTACTTTCTTATAAATGAGACTCTAGACAGAAGGCTCACTTTATTTGCACCTTCATTTAATATTCCAACTCTAAGGCGCTTTCCAAGTAAAGCAAATTAAATATACTTGACCTGAATTGGTCAAAAGCCACTCCATACTATCATCTTTTATTAATACACGTTTTTCATTTATTATATTAACGGTTGTCTTTTTATTTAAAAAAATAGTGTTTTATGCTGACATTTTTTTTGTGAAACACTCCCTAATTATAACATAATGCTACAACACTATTCATTTAGGACTATTATAATAAGTTAGATAAAAAAATAAATTAACGTATAATACATTAAATTTATTCTTTATATGCGTGTAAGAAATAATAACTTCAAACATTTTTCATTTGATTAAATTGAAGAGGTTTATAAAATTTTTGTCTCCATATTATATTTCTCAATTTTTTTTTTTACACTCTTTCAACCTTCTATTATTTATAATGATATCATCATATAGAATACCTTTGACCATTATTTTATAATATCAATACATTATTAAATTTTTTTCCATTTTTACCTTTAACAAATAATTAATATATGACTTTTTAATGCTTGAAAGGGAACGGTGAAATAATTTATTGTTAAATATAATTTAGTAAAATTATACTACTAATTAATTTTTTTTATATATTTTATTCTTTGTGTCAAAGCCTTACACAACAATCAAATTAGGATGAATGAGATAAAGTATTCTGTTTTACTTTTTACTCTCCAATATTGTCTCATAAATTTTTGATTAATTAAAATTTATTTATTAATTTATTTATTTATCATTAAATTGATTTTCAAGTAATTTATTAGTAGATATTGATTAATTAATTAGTATGAGTGAAATACGGAATGACTATATTAGTGGAACAGAAAATATCGTTCTGGTATGAATATTTTTTTGTTTTTATTTTTTATTTTTTGTTAAAACAGCTAGGTACCTTTCAAAATTCTTTTATAATATTATTTTTTTAGAAAATTTTGTTTTGACTTTGAAGTTCAAGCATAAAAACACAAAGGTCCATGAGACAACCATAAATTTTATTAGGCCTGTACGGCAAACACACCACTTCATTTCTATTTGGCATTTCTGAGTTTGTACAAGTCATGATTGTTCGTAAAAGTTTTAACGTAAATCAATTTTTTTCAACTAAAGTTGAAGATAGTTTCAAGGACGGAACCAAGGCCAGCAAGGGGCATGGCCCCTAAGTTTTCAAAATTTTCTTAATACAAAGTGTTAAGTTATTATGCACTTGACCTCTTTAAATTTTTTTTAGAAATTGTTGTTTTTTCATCACTTAAATTTTATAGAACAAAAAAGTTACAAAATCTAAAATTTATAAGGGTGTTATGGTTTCCTAAATCCTCAAATTGTCCATATTATTATATAGTTATTATATAATTGCCACCAAAACTTTTATAAAATTTGCATTTAACATCACTAATATTTAAGAAATCCAACGAGAGTACAAAGAGATTTTTCTTGACTTAAATTTTGGTTCAATAGATTTTAAGTTGCATATTATTTTGGTTTATTAGTCTACAATGCAACTAGAAAATCTTCAATTTTTTTTTATAACTATGCTAATATATTAAAAAAAATTAGGCTTCCAAAACTAGATATAAAATTTTAGGCTAAGAAACAATGTATTATGATTTTCATTTTTTGAAACACTTACAAGACAAAGAACTTAACAAGATTGAGAGCTTAATTAAGGAGTAATTTGACATAATTTTGGGTGTTTTTCTTTTCTTATTCATTTATGAATTATGTTAAGTCCTGGAAATTATAAATTTAATTTATTTCTTATAATATGAATATATATTTCATTCTCATTCTATTATGTTACCTACATTCTAGGATCGGATATGATCTAGTATATTATTGAAGCTTGTCTAGTTTTAAATATTCTAGATCAGGCAAGCCTTTTAATTTTCTGTTGAATTGGTTCTATTGATCGATCCATTTTATTTTTATATTTACATATCTTTTAGTCTTGGCCCCCTCAATTTTTAATTTGGTTTTGAATTTAGTTGTCAGTTCATATTCCTTAGATATTCTTCAATAATTCAGTATTGCTTCATCTTGCTTATAAAGTGAGATTTGAATATTGACTAGTCTTTGAATTTATCATCCTTCTGATTGACTTTGGGAAGTATGCTATATGATTTATTCTTTAGCTTCTATATCATCTGTTTTCTCAAATTTTATAAGAATCCATTATTGGACTTATCTATATTATTAAATCAACTTACTTACAACGCTCATTAACATCTTTTCATTTTTTTTTTTTTAAAGAAGAATTTGCATGACTAATGGTTTTCTTTATAAGAACCCCAATATTGAATTTTCTTCTCTCTCTCTTTTTTTTTTTTTTTTTTTTTTTTTTCCCTTTTTTCCCTCATATATAAACAAAACAAAGAAATCTTCCATAAAAATTTTTAAAGATTAGTAAGCAAAAATATTATTTTCTATTCTAGGAATCTCCATTATTTTTAACTACTTTCCAAGTAAAAAAATTGCACAAATTAAAAGTAGATAACACATTACTTATCTTTTCTTTTTTGGTTAGAATAAGACATTACATATGTTTGTAATAGTTTTTTTCTTCAACTAGCGCTGAAGATAATGTTTTGCTTTTCCTTGTCAAATTGTACTCAGAAAATTGATAACATATTATTACTGTATTTTCAGAATTTTTGTTATTCTAAATCAAAAGTATTATTTCTAATCTATATAGTCTCTTCCTTTCTTACTCCTTCATGCATGGTTTGATATTACAGGTTTTATACCAAAAGAGATAGGCCATCTCGATAAGCTTGAGGAAATGAGTTTGGGATTTAACCAATTGACTGGATCCATTCCTTGGAATATTTTCAACATCTCAACTTTGAAGTACTTGTATTTGGGATACAATTTCCTTTCTGGAAGTCTTCCGTCAAATTTGGGATGTGGCTTGTCCAACGTAGAAGAACTGCACTTGCAGTTCAACGCACTCATTGGAAATATTCCAAATAGCATATCCAATACTTCTAAGCTTACCATTATAGAATTAGAAAAAAACAAGCTCAAAGGAGTTATACCTACTACACTTGGGAATTTAAGAGAACTTCAGCTACTCCGTTTATATAGAAATAATTTTACAGTTGATGCATCCAGTCCCGAATTGAGCATTCTAACTTCTTTAGTGAATTGTAGACATTTGGAACATCTAGATATACCCGAGAATCCTTTCCATACAGAACTTCCCAAGTCAATTGGAAATCTCTCCAATTCTCTGAAATATTTCGAAGCTCATTCCTGTGGTTTTCACGGGAATATTCCATTAGAATTAGGAAACCTCAGCAACTTGTATTATTTAAGCCTGAGCCAGAATTATTTGGATGGATCAATTCCCACCACTAAAAGAGTTACAAAAACTTCAAGAACTATATCTTAATAAAAACATGCTGCAGGGCTTAATCGTTGATGAGCTTTGTGAAATCAAAGGTCTAGGAGAGTTGAACCTAGGTGGAAATAACCTTTTCGGAGAGATCCCAATATGCTTCAGAAATCTTACTTCACTAAGGTATCTTTACTTGAACTCCAACAAAATGAATTTTGAAATACAACACTCCTCATTTTGGAGTCTCAAGGACATCTTGCAGGTAGACTTATCTTCCAATGGTGTAACTGGAGGTCTTCCAATTGAGATACAAGATTTAAAAGTTATAACACAATTGGATCTATCAAGAAATCATATTTCAGGTCACATTCCTACAACTATTTGCAGCTTGCAAAAGTTGCAAAATCTCTCCTTAGCACACAACAAATTGCAAGGGCTTATTCCAGATTCAATTGGCCAATTGGTAAGCTTACAATTGCTGGATCTTTCTCAAAATAATTTATCTGGTGAGATTCCAAAATCCTTGGAGTCACTTCAAGATTTGAGATACATCAATTTTTCATATAATAAATTAGATGGAGAGATCCCGAGTTGTGGACCATTCATATATTTCACAGCAGGGTCTTTCATGCATAATAAAACTTTTTGTGGCAAGTCAAGCCTACAAGTTCCACCATGCCTTGGAAAGGAAAATAGGCATTCAAGAAGAATAAATCTGATTTTGATCAGAATCATATTTCCCATAATCCTGATAACCATCCTGGTAACTGTATGCATAGTCCTTCTGTTGTCTAAGAACAAAAGTGTTGCAAATCAACTTGAAAGGGATCTACCTTCTTTAGAAATAACAAAAAGGATTTCTTATTACAAAGTTGTATAGGCCACTAACAGATTTCATGAGAGTAATTTACTCGGAAAGGGTAGTTTTGGCACTGTAAAAGGGATACTTTCTAGTGGAATTAAGGTTGCAATTAAAGTGATCAATTCGGATTTGGAAGCAGCATCCAAGAGCTTCAATATAGAATGTGAAGCACTATGCAATCTACGTCATCGAAATCTCACCAAAATCATCGGTAGTTGTTCAAATGTTGATTTCAAATATTTGATAATGGAGTTTATGCCAAATGGAAGTGTTGATAAATGGTTGCACTATCATGAATATTTTCTAGATTTCTTGCAAAGGTTGACTATAATGATAGATGTGGCTTCTGCATTAGAATATCTCCATTATGGTTCTTCAACACCAGTGGTTCATTGTGATTTAAAGCCTAGTAATGTTTTGTTGGATGAAGATATGATTGCTCATGTTAGTGACTTTGGCATTACCAAAATTTTAGCTGAAGGACAAAGCATAACACATACCTTAACATTGGCTACAACAGGTTGCATTGCACCAGGTCATTTCTAACATCTTACAAAACATATTTTATAGTTATTGTTACAATTAATAATGCTTATATACTTTAATAGAAAATCAAACAGGTAGCTAGATACTGATCTCTCAAACTTAATCTTCCAATTTATACATTATGGCAGGACTTCAAAATCTGTACGGTATTACGTAAAATAAAATGAGTAGAGGTTCCCAAAATTTTCTAGAAACGTTCATTTATATGTTTAGGACATCACATAAAAATCCCACCACAAAATTTCTGAATTTGCTCATGGAGAGCCAGCCCCAAGTACAATTTGATCCTGTTGTTTCACCAGAATTTTGTTCCAACAAATTTAGGGCTATGGTTCAATTCATAAATAAGCTCCATTCTGGCTAAAGTTTTTTTTACAATATCCTTGGTATGTTGAAAATATGTATAGAAATTTCCAAGATAAACTCAATGCCTATAGCCTTGAATGATACCTCATTGGGTACTAGCTCCAAATTTGAGTTTGTGTTTTTGTAGAATTTTCTGGGAGATTCGAATTTGGAGCAAAGTAGTTGTGCTGGGAGGTCAGTAACCAACTCATCCCAAACCCCACTAATTATAACCACTAGAATTCTTTGAACACTGGGTATCTTCTGGGTTCTTGTGCATTTCTATATTCCCTATTTGGTCATGTAATCATAGAATTATACATCCATCAAATACGTAACTAAAAGTTTTCACCTAGATTCCCTTCACTTATGCCTTCTATTATTCAAATTAGTCAAAAATTTAAGACAAGCCTAGATTCTCACACTAACATAAAAGCAGGAATTAACTATAGTTTGTTAAGAGCGGTTGTCACAATGTTGAAGTATTTCTAAGTTATAGTTCCTTTTAGGATGTTACAGTTATTGTGTGTATCATTTAACATACCTCTGGAAATTAACTTTGAAGAATTCCAATAACACTATCTTTTTCTTTTTCCTTTTCACTCTGGGATTGTTTAATATACTTATTTTCTTGGCCATATGATCCCTTTTGTGACTATTGGTTCATATTATATACCTTCTTCAATAGTTGAAAGAAAATTAATTACATAAATTGGTGAGATTTATGAATATATGGTAACCTAGTTTTAAAGTTCTATCATATAAGTTTTCCTTCAATACTAGTCCATATAGAAAAAAAAAAATTGGTTGTGTTTTGGTGATTGCTAATTTGATTCTTCTTAAAACTACAGACCATGGAAATCTAATGAAAATTAGAGGAAAAAGCGACATAACAAATTAATATTTTTTGTACAATAAACTAATAACTTTTGATTATGCAGAGTACGGATTAGAGGGAATCGTTTCTGTTAAAGGAGATGTGTATAGTTATGGTATTATGTTGATGGAAATGTTCACACGAAAGAAACCAACATATGAGATGTTTGAAGATGGATCTAGCTTGAAAAGTTGGGTTAGTGAATCAATGCCCCATGCAATGATACATGTTGTTGATTCTACTTTGCTGCAGCTAGAGGGGCAACAAATTGATAATATAATGGCACATGCATCATCTATTCTGAAGTTAGCCTTGAATTGCAGTGAAAATTTGCCTAAATTTGCCTAAATCACGGATCAATATGCTGGATGTTGTCGCTTCATTGAAAAAAGTCAAGATTAGGTTCATGCAAAATGCAAGGGCAACATGAATTTAAACTATATAGAAAGATATGCGCAATTATTGTCCTTTCTCATGTTACTTGTTTAATTCATTTTTAGCACATGTATTTGTACTATGTGTCTAGAGAATTTCATTGTCTGAGGTCAATATGGGAAAGCATTGAAAGGAACAACTCAGAAGCAACATATATATATATATACTTGGTGTTCTTCAGTTCAATATTTCGATGCTTTATTTATTTATTTTAACATTTTCCCTTCTAACAATCTGGTAAGATTATTCTTTTTTTCTTTGGAATTCCTAAAGTTTTCAATTTTTATGTAAGGGTGGAAGGTATTAGCTAACATGGAATGCTGGTGATGTAAAATGGGCAATAAAATGTTAGGGTTTTATTTGGACTTTGAATTAAGGATTTTTTAATGTTACACTTTTATTTTATATTGGTAATAAAGAATAGCATTATATTTTTCCTTGTACAATTCTGGAAAGTGCCTAAAATTTCAAATTTCACATGAAAAACTAAAATAGAAACATGTTAAACTGTACACACCTAGTATCTTGTTTGGATAATAATACCCTTAATAGTTCATACATTTGATTTAAATCTCTTAATAATCCTCCTTTAGTTTCTTTTTCTTTTCAATATATCCTCAGTGCAGACACATACCTGATAATGAATTATCAGGTAAACTCAACAATTCAAGTGCAGACATGTTTTAAAATTGTTTGAGGTATGGCCCCGGAATGATTATTAAATTGTTTGAGATATGAAAAATAAAAATAAAAGAGATATAGAAAATAAAAGTGAGTGTGAATTAATAAGTGTGCACGCAACACTATTTTGTTAGAGAGAAGATAACATGATCATTCAGAAAACAACCAAACTAAATGTAACTATAATAGACAACTCGTGATGGTTATTGTGAGGTGGTATTTATCAATGACTTTTATACTAGACATTGATAAAATTCTGCATCTTTTAATTAGTATTCTATTTGTGGGTTAACTCAAAAAATAAAATTATATAAGTTACTCTATGAGTTTTATGTATATAATAGTGCATTATTTTTTTTTATAAAAAAATGAACAATTTTTTGGTAATGGAACAAAGGAATCTTTTTTTTTTATTATTATTTTAATAAACAATGGAAAGTTAAAAGAACACATTTAATATAATAATTTATATTTCATGACAAAAACTTCAAGAGATCTAAAAAGTTTCAAGCACTAATTTGCCTTGTTATTGGCATGAGTTAAATTGTGATACTTCGCATTTAGCTAATCCAGGCTTGATTGGGTTTGAAGGAGTTCTAAGAGACTCTTGAGGGAATTTAGTTTCGGATTACTATGGTAACATGGGAGAAGGTTCAATAAATAAAGGAGAGATCTGAAGTATTATAACAGGAATAGAATTGGCAATTTAGCAAAAGATAAAAAATCTAATCATTGAATCTGATTCATAAATAGCCATTAATTTCTTTACTAATGATTGTATGGACACTCATCCTTGGAGTAAGATGCACATTGTTTTCAGATTAGCTAAGTGGAAGGTGAAGAACGTGAAGCTCCAACATACGTTTAGGGAAGGAAATCAAGTGACGGATTACATGGCCAAAAAAGGTCTTAATGAACATGAGATACTTGTTATATTTAATAATTTTTCTACTTTTGTTAACCTTTTGTTATTAGCGAACTATATGGGGAGATATACCCCTAGACTTAGTATTCACTAAGCTTGTTCTTGGTTTGTTTTAATGAATTCCTGTTTCTACCAAAATTAAAAAAAAAAAAAAAAAAAAAAGTAGAGAGATACTGTTTTACATTTTTCTTTTCTATATACATTTCTTTTACTTTTTATTTATAGTTTTATCCTATAACATAACTGAGGTGTAATCTAAGTGTAGAAAATGGGGTGTGCAAGTGGACTTTCGTTTCTCAATACATGTACCTCTGCAGTTGGAGAGCCTTGGTATAATTAACAAAAAACTCAGTATATTTCATTTGAGGGCAATCCTAAACAATGTCATAGTGTGATCATTGCTTGCCATTCTAATTCATAACAAAATTTCTACCATATATAATAATGATATCCATCACTAGTACAAATTCATCACAAACTTTATAGTATAACCCAAAGCAAGACAGGAAACATTCAAACTAAAATTCAATCACGTAATTCATAATCTTTCATAAGTTTATACCTACTAACTAGATAAGAAATAAGTAATGATTGATATGCAATCAATCATCTTTCATAAAAAAGAAAATAAAAAAATAATATATAGTCGGGTCCAATCAGGTTGGATACCCTAGTGAGTGCAATAATTCAGTTATGATGAAGTTTGTTGAACTTCACATTTCTTAGGTTTATCCTTGAATCATGTGAATCCTTAGGTTTTTCGCTACAAATTGACTGTGGGATAGATACAGATGAGAGAAAAATTTTGCTATATTAGTTTGAAATACTAGCAATGTTCGCTTGATTCTGTCTTTATTTATTCATCAAACTCTCTTTAATTCAATTCCCAACCAGCATGATTTGCAATCTGGACATTGCCTCAACACTAGTGGGGGACAGACCTAACTGTATATGCGCTAATGAAATCTTTTAGAACCCAATTGATTCCAATAATCTATTGAAAATGATATATTTACAGTATTTATTCCACCTTCAAAGATGGTTCCTTTAGCATGTGCTTGTACTGAGTTGGCATCACTTCTACAACTGCCAAGCCACCAAGACCATAAAAGAAAGCCATGCGTTAGGCCATAAGCCCTGTGGTGTAAGGAAACATTGGTTTTGGAGAGTCATGTGACATTCTAGGAGTTTTTAATGAATTTATATAAACTATTGGATTTTAATTAAATGCAGGGCAATGATGAAAACATTTATTTTTGGAGTCAATTGATCCGTCATTTGCAGATATGTATATATAAGTCTAATATGACCCAACAATTATTTATTAAAAGCTTGGTTCTGTTGGAATTCACTAAAAGTTCCAATGGATTTTATAAGCCTATTCATTTTTATGAAGGAAAACTGTAACACCTTATTTTAACTCTTATAATTATGAAAACACCTTTCATTTAACTCTATCTCATAAGGCAATTACTAATTAAAGGTTTAAACCTCAATTGCACAGCTTACTGTTTTAGACAGCTTGCTACCCTGTTTTTGTAAAATATGAAAACGTGACATGTAAATGTCATAAAATAATGAAAAGCTCCAGATTACAAGGTTAATGTGGCTAGAACATGTGGTAAAATTTTCATACAAAATCTCGTTGGTTTGATGGGTCAATTAAGTAAAGTTTGTACACTGCCCTGTGTACTACGAGAATACTATTTAGGTACTTTGGAAAATTATTTGGGCATGGAGTTGTGCTCCAATTGCCACAGAATTTGGTATGGACGAAGTTAAATATGTAAAATGCTTGCTGTAAAATTTTTAAGTAAAAAATCAGGGCTTAAAGCATCTTACTCGATTTATTCTTTTAGCTGCCAGAAAACCGGTTTTGGGTTAGGGTACATGCTTGAGTAAAATTCTATTAATTTACCACTTCCCTCTATTCAGTCCATTTCTCATACATGAACATAATAATACATCCTCATACATCATGTGTTCAATAACAACAAATAATTACACATTAATCATAATATTATATAATTTAAATCACAATCACACTCTATATGAAGCTTGGCAGCCACCCTTGGTATTTCTCCACCTGGAAATCATTGGTATTTCCACAAAATTGGATATGAGACCTCAAGTCTCAGTAGCTAATGAGCCAATTAGTAAACATACAAGGTTGGAAATAGTTAATAATCTCAACCAACAACATATGAATGCAAAGGAGACACTATGGTGCACATAATAATACATACTCACTTAGAACCACTTACTTGGCAGCTCTAAGCATTACAACATGATATTCCTCTTGAATATCACTTAAACACAGCAAAGATGATAGATAATAGCATATCACAAACATTTATATCCATAGGCAATGACATGGCATGCAAGAAGAGGTTAAGGAGTCATTAGCTACCTCAACTCCTAGCCTTCTTTCTCTTCTAGTTTCTTCCTTCTTTCCTTCCTTTGCTGCAGCTCTCTATTTCTTTCCCTTGAGGTTGCCGACTTCCCCTTCTCCCTTCTCCTTTTATTTATTTGCTTTTTGCCTATTTTAGTTTCTATAATTATTTTCTTATATTAATTAATATCATAGGTAATTAGGGGTAGGGCAAGTGTGGCTTGTTTTGATTGGTTGTCTTCATTAACTCACCGCTCTTCCTAACCGACCTTCCCTTGCTTCAACTGCACAAGTCTCTTAATTCCCCTCCTCTCTTGCGCAAGCCTCACACAAGTCTCCCTTTCATGCACAAGTCTTACAAAATATCACCACAAGTGCAATTATCAAGTATGGCATGTTGTCAAGTTATGATTGGTGGGAGTGTCCCCTCTTTAATTGCACACTTTCTAGAGGTTAAAAGCATGCAAGAGGCGTGGGTCCTTGGGGAGGTTAGCTGCTGCCTTCCTTTGGTCCAATTGTGACCAACTTGGTTACATTCTAACCACCTCCCTAACTAGTAGTTCACTAAGATAGCTATTTAATCCAAATTGCATTACTTATACCACACCTCTAACTCTTTAATTCCTTGATTAATTATTTAAAGTTCATTCCTCTTAGTTTACTTCATTTTTATGATAATAAGAATTACAATTACATAAGCATATATAATAGAAAGCAACTAAGAGTTCACCATTCACTTTCAATCATATTTCATCAATTGAGGTAGAAATTGAATTCCATACTCCTTTAACATTTTATAAAATCACATTACCATTTATATATGGCTATCATGAATAAAATAAAAGAATGTTACACTAGTTCCCATCTAACTAGTTTCCTTAATACCTTCTATATATATATATATATATATATATTCTTATTAGAATTGGGCTAATATACCACCATATAAATACATAACATCAATTCCTTAGCTATGTGTGCATGTACACATAAATATCATCCTTATACATATCCTTAGTATTCTGATACATCACATTTGCATTTAGCAAATATACTACTAATGAAATTATTTTAGTGTGAATTTATATTCTTCTTTTAGAAAATTAGGGATGTTACAAAAACTATATGGAGTCTTTATTTTCTATATGCATCAATCACTTTTGTCATGTTTTGAAGGACCTTTGCAGGTCAAGTCTATTTACTTTGCTTGACTTATAAAAGACTTTACTTGCAACTAATAATATATTGATAGAATAATGTGTTGTTTGAGAGAAGGCACCATGATAAGGGACCTACTTGTCTTAAAATGACTCTGTGAAATTGGAATCACTGCAAAATTATATAGATAGGATAGAGGACAGAGATAAGGGAATACATAGTTGAACTCTTAGCCATAAAAAATTTCATAGCATATATATACTTGACTAAGTAGTTTTCCATCACAAAAAAAAGAAAAAGGGAGAAGAAAAGGACAAAAATAATTCAAATTAATGTCTGTTAGTTAATCATATATACCTGATTACAGAGTTTCTCATGTTACAATATGAATATCTCAATGAAAGTTGAGCAATTTTTCCGTGATCAACTGTGATTAGATGGCTCGCAATATAAAGGATGTGAAAAATGGTGGGCTCTAGTAACGTATTATTGAAAATATAGTTCTCAGTTTAATAATTCTATGTTTCTGGAGGTTGCCTTGCCCCATTAAATTTAAACTTAGTCTATTTTTATATTAAACATTCATTTCTTTTGTCCTTAATAACTATTTACAGGCTAAATGGGGTTTGGTTGAGTTAGCACTACCATTAACATTGTAGCTTCGACACCCAGGTTCAATCCTACCCCTCTCCCTTCAGGTTGAAATTGCTAAATTTTCCATTTATCCTAGAAATTAGAAAAACTGTGCATCTTTTAGTATTCTATTATAATTATAAATATAGAATTGAATTGAATGGGCAGGGATTAGTGAGTTTTAGGTATTCATATTTGTAATAGTGTGGACTAGATAAAGATTATTTAAAAGGAGTTCTATATGTTGATATCACTATAAATACTACGTGTGCTATTTGTGCTAATATAATATGAAAAAAAATGCCAATGGTTTGTCTTTTAAAATTATACACTTATATGAATAGTATGAGATTCAATTAGTAACTAAATTGAACTTAATTATTGATATACCTCTACAATATTATAAAAAAGCACATATTAAAAAATAAATAATTATAATTATTTCGTTCTTCAAACAACATTAATACTATCTCTAATGTTGACTTCGGTACAACATTTGCAATATCTGATATTGCCATTATGTTGTAATCTGATGTTCTATTTTAATTTTTCAATTTAACTTGTCAATGCAGCATCAGTTTTTGTCCATTCTGCTCAACATTATTTTTGTCGTATATGCAACTGCTAATTTCCAATTTAATATGGTAGGGTCTTCCTTATTATTAGTTCCATTGATTAATGTTGGTAAAACCAATTCATAGGATTCAAAATGCCCAAAGATCACAAAGAGGATGCTTAATATTCTAATAAATATTGGTTAGACAAGTTTTTTCAGTATGATGCATCTTTGAATTTGATAAAAGCTAGTCTTCTTGCAATAGAAGAGTATTTCTATGTGCTGAAACTGTCTCTTTTGTCTGATGGTTATGTTGTTCTGTTTGGCAGCAGGCCTTGTCATACCTGCAACTTCTTCGGTAATATTCAGAAGTACTATCACACTAACCATAACTATTAGCCACAATAAAAGTTGACATTTTGACCAAAAGATGGGAAGTGACAATCCCACCTGCGAGTGGCAGTTTGATATTTTGCTGGGATGATTTGCTTTGTGAGGTATTGGTTGAGTTGGTTACTGACCCAGCATAACTACTTGGCACCAAATTCGAATCTCCCTAGAACCGCAGGTTGAAATCTTTACATATATCCTGTCTACTTCCAAACTATACCAAAAAAAAAAAAAATTTGTTGAAAAATTTATGATGAGATGGCCATCTAATATTGTGTAAAGGGCATAGTTATTTCCTCTATTGTGGGCATCGTATATATCCCTCGTTAGGCATAGTTTTCCACCTTGAAGTACAATTATTCTCCCCACTTACGGGCATAGTTTAGGAAAGACCATTTCACTTTCTTTTTTCTTTAAGAAAAAATGTTTTCCTGCCAACTTTGGATTTTATAGCCAAGTAAGTAAATAACATGCCACATAAGTGCCATAGGTTAGTCTTCAATCATAGAAATTAATAAGATATTAAAATTGACTCACATTTGATTATTTAAAAATATAAATATCCCATTTTAGGTGTAAAGATTTTTTCTTTTAAAAAAACCTTTACAAGTCTCAAGAGAAAAAAAATGATTTTACTCTTCCATTATTTGAAAATATAAGAAAAGAGGAAAGATATCAAGTGATCATGAACCTCATTTTTTTTTTTCCACATAGTAAACCTAATATTTTAATTTTGATAAAGTACTATACTACCTCACTCTGTAAATCTTTCTTAATTTCTAAGAAAAACTACTAAATATAATAAATTATAACCTTTTATTTTTTTTAGTATATTTGTTTCTTTTAAAATGAAAATTAGATCTGTTTCTTTGATAATGTTTAAAGATCATTCTTTTTTATGTCGAATCATAGTAGACACTGTTTGTCTCTTTTCAAACAAAATTACTTTTTTAATTTTGGATAAGTTCATGAAAATAAATTATAAAATTTAAGTTAATATCCAAAAGTGTATGAATATTTTTTTTTTTTCAGTTGTTCGTTCACAAGCTTTTGGAATCTTTCAAATTTAATTCAACCATGGTAAAAGAAAATTAATTCAGTTATATCTTAAAAAAAGTTATATGAAAGTCCAGTCAATATTAAAAAGATTCAATTATATATATATATATATATATATATATAGTCAAGGAGAGATCTACTGACTCTAAAAATAAGATTTAAATATTTTCTCACTTCAATAGTTTCTTTTAGAAGAGTAAGATTTGAAGGGGACATTTGGTAAACAGATCCATTTTTGAATCTAATAAGATTCATAAATCATGAGAAACTTGAATGTTATACTTTATGAATCATAAAATTTTTAAAATATATTTGGTTAGTCTTAAATATTCATGAAAAAGCCTTTTAAAGATGTGTTAGTCATATTAACATTTATGTTATTTATGAATCATAAGATTCTAAAAATATGTTTAATTAGCCTTAAATATTCATGAAAAAACTTTTTAAAGATGTGTTAGTCAAATTAACATTTATGTTATTTGTACATAACAAAAGTGTTAATATGACTAACATGTGTTCCTTGGAAGTCAAATAATTAGAATATCGCCCTTTTTTATGAGAGTTTTTTTAATAAAATTGTATTAAGCAAGAATCCTAGGAATTTTTTTTTGGGGTTCTATCTTTTAAAAAATTTATACCAAACATAGGAAAGAAGAAATCCTAACTTAAGATTTTTGAAATTAAAAAAAAAAAAATCCTTCTAATTGACTTGGAAAGTATGCTGTATGATATATTCTTCAGCTTCTATATCATCTGTTTTCTCAAATTTTATAAGAATCCATTATTGGACTTACCAATATTATTAAATTTTATAAGCAACTTTCTTACAACGCTCATTAACATCTTTTTAATTTTTTTAAAGAAGAATTTGCACAACTAATTGTTTTCTTTATAAGAACCCGAATATGGAATTTTCTTCTTTTTCTTCTCTTTTTCTCTCTCTCATATATAAGCAAAACAAGGAAATCTTCCATCAAAAATTTTAAAGATTAGTAAGCAAAAATATTATTTTCTAGTCTATGAATCTCTATTATTTTTAACTACTTTCCAAGTAAAAAAAAAAAGAAAAGCACAATTTAAAACTAGATAAGACGTTAATTTTCTTTTCTTTTCCTTTTTGTTAGAATAAGACATTACATATGTTTGTTCAATTAATTTATTGCACATTTTAGATGTTCCTTTCATTAATCGTTACATGTTCCTTTTATTAATTTTATGCTTCTCCTTGTCAAATTGTACTCAGAAAATTGATAACATATTATTGCTGTATTATTAGCATATTTATTATTCTAAATCAAAAATATTAGTTTCTAAACTGTATACTCTCTTCCTTTCTTACTCCTTCATGCATGATTTGTTATTACAGGTTTCATACCAAAAGAGACAGGCCATCTGGGTAAGCTTGAGGAAATAGATTTGGGATTTAATCAATTGACTGGATCCATTCCTTGGAATATTTTCAACATCTCAACTTTGAAGTACTTGTATTTGGGATACAATTTTCTTTCTGGAAGTCTTCCGTCAAATTTGGGATGTGGCTTGCCCAACCTAGAAGAACTGCACTTGCAGTTCAACGCACCCATTGGAAACATTCCAAATAGTATATCCAATGCTTCTAAACTTATCATTGTAGAATTGGAAAAAAACAAGCTCAGAAGAGTTATACCTAATACACTTGGGAATTTAAGAGAACTTCAGTAGCTCGGTTTATATGGAAATAATTTTACAGTTGATGCATCCAGTCCCGAATTGAGCATTCTAACTTCTTTAGTGAATTGTAGACATTTGGATCATCTGGATATAACTGAGAATCCTTTCCATACAGAACTTTCCACGTCAATTGGAAATCTCTCCAATTCTCTTAAATATTTCAAAGCTGTTTCCTGTGGTTTTCATAGGAATATTCCATTAGAATTAGGAAACCTCAGCAACTTGTATTATTTAAGCCTGAGCCAGAGTTATTTGAATGGATTAATTCCGACCACAATAAAAGAGTTACAAAAACTTCAACAATTATATCTTTATGACAACATGTTGCAGGGCTTAATCATTGATGAGCTTTGTGAAATCAAAGGTCTAGGATTGTTGAACCTAGGTGGAAATAACCTTTTTGGAGAGATCCCAATATGCTTCAGCAATCTTACTTCACTTAGGTTTCTTTACTTGTACTCCAACAAAATGAATTTTGAAATACAATACTCTTCTTTTTGGAGTCTCAAGGACATCTTGGAGGTAGACTTATCTTCCAATGATTTAATAGGAGGTCTTCCAATTGAGATACAAGATTTAAAAGTTATAATACTTTTGAATCTATCAAGAAATCATATTTCAGGTAACATTCCTAAGACTATTGGCAGCTTGCAAAATTTGCAAAATCTCTATTTAGGTCACAACAAATTGCAAGGGCTTATTCCTGATTCAATTGGCCAATTGGTAAGCTTACAATTGCTGGATCTTTCCCAAAATAATATATATAGTGAGATTCCAAAATCTTTGGAGTCACTTCAAGATTTGAGATACATCAATTTTCCATATAATAGATTGGAAGGAGAGATCCCGAGTGATGGACCATTCATATATTTCACAGCAGGGTCCTTCATGCATAATGAAGCATTATGTGGCAAGTCAAGCCTACAAGTTCCACCTTGCCTTGGAAAGGAAAATTGGCATTTGAGAAGAGTAACTCTGATTTTGATCAAAATCATATTTCCCATAATCCTGTTAGCCATTCTGGTAACTGTATGCATAGCCCATCTGTTGTGTAAGAACAAAAGTGTTGCCAATCAACTTGAAAGGGATTTACCTTCCTTAGAACTAACAAGAAAGATTTCTTATTATGAAGTTGTCCAGGCCACTAACAGATTTGATGAGAGTAATTTACTTGGAAATGGTGGTTTTGGCATTGTGTATAAAGGGATACTTTCTTGTGGAATTAAGGTTGCCATTGAAGTGATGAATCGGAGTTGGAAACAACATCCAAGAGCTTTGGATATAGAATGTGATGCACTATGTAATCTACGTCATCGAAATCTCACCAGAATCATCGGTAGTTGTTCAAATGTTGATTTCAAATATTTGATAATGAAGTTCATGCCAAATGGAAGTGTTGATAAATGGTTGCACTGCCATGAATACTTTCTAGATTTCTTGCAATGGTTGAATATAATGATAGATGTAGCTTCTGCATTGGAATATCTCCATTATGGTTCTTCAACACCAGTGGTTCATTGTGATTTAAAGGCTAGTAATGTATTGTTGGATGAAGATATGGTTGCTCATGTTAGTGACTTTGGCATTGCCAAAATTTTAGTTGAAGGACAAAGCAGAACACATACCTCAACATTGGCTACAACAGGTTACATTGCACCAGGTCATTTCTAACATCTTACAAACTTATTTTTATAGTTTTTGTCACAATTAATAATACCTATATACTTCAATAGCAAATCAAAGAGGGAGCTAGATGCTGATCTCTCAAACTTAATCTTCCAATTTATACATTATGGCAGGGCTTCAAAATCTGTACACTGTTATGTAAAATAAAAAGAGTTGAGTAGAGGTTCCCAAAATTTTCTATAAAGGTTCATTTATATGTTTAGGACATCACATAAAAATCCTTCCACAAAATTCCTTAATTTGCTCTGCTGTTTCACTAGAATTTTGTTCCAACAAATTTAGGGCTATGGTTCAATTACTAAATAAGCTCCATTATGGCTATCTTTTTTTTTTGTTTTTTAACAACATCCTTGCTATGTTGAAAAGCATGTTATAGAAATTTCCGAGGTAAACTCAATAACCATAGGCTTGAGTTATACCTCAAATGGGTACTAATTCCAAATTTGAGTTTGTGTTTTTGTAGAATTTTCTGAAACCACAAATCAACTTATGTTTTAATGAAAATTGTTTCTGAAGTTCTCAAGCACCTTAGGCTTGCGGCACACACACACACACACACATATATATATATGTGTGTGTGTGTGTGTGTTTATAAATACCCTTGAATTTTCCGAAGTTTTTCTTTATCTTTACAAGCCTCTACAACAGTGGTTACATAAATAGGTTCAAAGAGTCCAGTTTTAAGGAAAACTTTTTCTTAAAAAGAAAAAAGTGAAATAGTCTTTCTTAAATTATGCCCATAAGAGGGGAAATAATTGTCTTCAAGGTGGAAAACTATACCCACGAGGGTTATACGATGCCCTGAGGAAATAATTATGCCCTTTACACAATATTAGATGGCCATCTCATTATAGATTTTAAGACACTTTTTTTTTTTGCCCTAGTTAGGAGGGAGAGAGAATATATATGGGAATTTCAATTTGCAATCTTAAAGGGATTTGAATTTGGTGCCAAACAGCTACGTTGGAGGCAGTGACCAACTCATCTAAAATCCCACTAATTTTAACTATCAGAAGTCTCTGAACACTTAACTCTCCTTTTCATCTTGGTATGTTCTGGGTTCTTGTGCATTTCTCTATTCCCTATTTGGTCACATAATCATAGAATTAGCACATCTGAAATCTATCAAATACGTAACTAAAAGTTTTCACCTAGATTCCTTCACTTATGCCTTCTATTATTCAAATTAGTAAAAATTTTAAGACAAGCCTACATTCTCACACTACCATAAAAGTAGGAATTAATTGCAGTTAGTTAAGTGTGGTTGTTGCAATGTTGAAGTGTTTCTAAGTTGTAGTTTCTTTTAGAATGTTACAGTTATAGCGTGTATCATTTGACATACTTACCTCTGGAAATTAACTTTAAAGAATTCCCATAACACTATCTTTTTTCTTTTTTTTTTTGACTCTGGGATTGTTCAATATACTTATTTTCTTGCCCTATGATCCCTTTTGTGACTTGGTTTATATTCTATACCTTGTACAATAGTTGAAAGAAAATTAATTACTTAAATTGATGGGATTTAAGAATATATGGTAACCTAGTTTTATATAGGTTTTCCTTCTATACTAGTCCATATAGAAAAGAAATGGTTAAGTTTTGATGATTGCTAATTTGATTCTTCTTACATGTACAAACCATGGAAATCTAGTAAAGATAAGAGGAAAAAGCAACATAATAAATTAAAAATTTCTCGCACAATTAACTAATAACTTTTGATTATGCAGAGTATGGATTAGAGCGAATTGTTTCTGTTAAAGGAGATGTGCATAGCTATGGGATTATGTTGATGGAAATGTTCACAAGAAAGAAACCAACAGATGAGATGTTTGAAGATGGATCCAGCTTGAGAAGTTGGATTAGTGAATCAATGCCCCATGCAATGATACATGTTGTTGATTCTACTTTGCTGCAGCTAGAGGGGCAACAAATTGACAATATAATGGCATATGCATCATCTATTCTGAAGTTAGCCTTGAATTGTTGCGAAAATTTGCCTAAATCACGGATCAATATGTTGGATGTTGTTGCTTTATTAAAAAAAGTCAAGATTAGATTCATGCAAAATGCAAGGGCGACATGAATTTAATCTATATAAAAAGACGTGCAATTATTGCCCTTTCTCATGTTACTCGTTTAATTCATTTTTAGTACTGATATTTGCACTATGTGTCTATAGAATTTCATTGTTCAAGGTCAATATAGGAAAGTATTGTTCTATTAAATCAACCATCAGCTTATAGAGCTACTATTTAAATCAATAGCCTTGTTTTATTGGTATCGAAATTGCTAATTGATTATGCTTTTCATACAATTATATAAATAAAAAAATTCTGATTTTTGAAATTTCTCATGGAAGTCGTTCTGTTAGAACTTATTTATTTATTTTTTAAACTCAAATTTTCTGGTTGA
Organism: Bauhinia variegata; assembly: GCA_022379115.2. Taxonomy (NCBI): domain Eukaryota; kingdom Viridiplantae; phylum Streptophyta; class Magnoliopsida; order Fabales; family Fabaceae; genus Bauhinia; species Bauhinia variegata. Next base: position 14,536,364 of record CM039438.1, read on the forward strand.
ATTTTCACAGTAGTTTCCACAAGAAAATACAAAATGCCTGTAAAATTTTTTTTGAAGACTCTGACTAAATTACTTTCTCATTGAATCTTCTCTTGGAAAATTAGTAAATAACTTTTTTTCTCACGGCATACTCTGTAAGAAATTTTTCAATTCATATGTGGTTTCTTCTTCTCGCTATTCTTTTTTCCTAAGAAATTTTGCAAAAATAGATAATTCTCACGGAATAAATAATGCTATTATGGTATTAGAATTAGGGTTGAGCAGGTCGGGTTTGCACCCTGACCAACCCAATTGAAGTAAACTGAAGTATTTTTTCTTAAAACAGTCACAGGCTGGAATTTATTATAACCCAATCAGTCAGTTATTGTTGGGTATAATGTCGGTTTTTGTCTGGTTACTATACCTGAACAAAACCAAGAAAGTTAGACATCGAAACTGGAAAAAAGAAGTCCAGGACTAACCATTTGCTTGAAAAATTTGACTCAGAAGCCATTTCTCCAGTCTTGTTCATTATTTAAAGTAGCCACCTAATCCAGGAAGCTTGGACACTGGGCATTTGGTATACATTGAAAAATTCTAGTTGATGTTTGATTATTGCCTACGTTTGTCATGAAGGTAGTGTCGTTGAAGTGGTTGTTACTTCTCCATTTTATATTCTTATTATCCTATAAGATATTTGTCCAATCTACATTTTGCTATATGAGATATTTCTCAATTATTGACAGGTACTATGTTTGAAACAAGTATAACTGAATACGACCATATCAACCAATCTTCTATGTTTTAATTAACTGATACAAATTCAGTAACCCATAACTAACACCTAATTGAACTGCCCATGTCAATCGGTTTTAGACGGGTTATTTAATTTTGCTCACTCCTAATTTTGCTCACACCTAATTGAACTGCCAATTATTGATCACAATATCTCCTTGTAAATCATAGTTATAAATTTTTAAGAAATCATAATTGGATGATACTCTGTCATATCTCTTAATTTTAACAAAGCAGGAGATTTTAAAATATAAGTAAATCTTGTTAATAATGTTGAATAATTAGGAATATTTAATTCTTGTAAAATTTGTTATGAATGATTAATATTATAATATGAAATGATTTAATAATTAAATTGACAAAAATCATTTTTTTTTGTATTGATTACCGATATTTGAGGGGTACTATTTTATTACTAGGCCTCTCAAACCCACAACTAATCATGTTTGAACTAAGTAAGATTTTAAGGGCAGCAAAATTTTTTCTATCAAATTTTAACACAGTTACATTTTTAAACCCTAAAACCTGAAACTTATGATTAAACTAAAATGACTCTATGATAGTTGATCTACATACTTAATAGTACCAAAATAATTTTTTTTTTTTTTAAAAGCTATTCACGAAAGAAGTGTTCAAGTCTTACTCTTCTTTTTTTTTTTTTTGAATAAGTACATCCCTATATACATGTTTAATTTTTCCCATACAATAAAACGATAGTAAGGAATTACTTTGTAAGTAGTACTTTTCTTGAGATATCTTAATTGAAATTTAAAATGTTTGGTTTTTTCATTAATAGAATGTTGGTTTTACTCAATCACTAAAGCAAATGTTTAAAGTGACTCAAATCACCCTCGTCTTATTATTTTTGGCGTCAACTTTTGGTGAAACTTTGATAGTGAGACTATAAAAATTTAATATTATATTAAAAATTAATTAAATTTAAATTACTAAAAAACATATAAAATAAGTTTTACCGTCAAACAATTATTATTAATGGGTATCCGACTTTTTATAAATTTGAAAACACCCTCTCAAAACGCGGCTATGTGATTCACCTCAAAGAATCATCGTTCTAAAATCTTAGTCGACACTACAATGGTCTAAATCACCAATAAGAACGGCGATTAGACATGTGGGCCAGTCCCCATTGCAGGAATCAATATTAAGTAAATTTAATTTAATTTCACCAATAAAATCTTAGTCAACACTACAATGGTCTAAATCAATATTAGTTCTGCTCATCTTGAATTTAGTATTGAATTAATTGATGCTCAATGTAAATATCAATGATTTATGAAAAAAAGAAAAAAAAAATTACCCCCAAATAGCTCCATATCAAATACTAATGCTATTAATATTTGTACTGTGTCTGGAGAATTTCATTGTTCAAGGTCAACATGGGAAAGTATTTTTCTATTAAATCAACCATTGCCTTTAGTGCTACTATTTAAATCAATAGCCTTGCTTTATTGGCATAAAAAATGCTAATTGATTATGCTTTTCATACAATTAAATAAATAAAAATTTTAATTGTTAAAATTTCTCATGGAAGTAGTTCTGTTAGAATTTATTTATTTTTTAAATATAAACTTTTTCGTAGAATTTTCACAGTAGTTTTCATAAGAAAATACAAAATGTCTATGAGAAAATTTTTGAAGACTCTGATCAATTTATTTTCTCATTGAATTATTTTTGGAAAATTACTTTTTCATCACGGCAAATTTTGTGAGAAAAATTCCTACTATGAAAAATTCATGTGACAAAGGTGAATTCATATGTAGGTTCTTCTTCTTTTTTTTCCTCTCAGAGAAATTTTGTCAAAATAAATAATTCTCACAAATTTTTTTATTTCTTTTTGATTTTCTCACAGTCCTCTCTATGAAAGAATGATTTTTTTTTTGTTTTGAATTATAGAGTAAAATAATTACTTTAATTTATAAATTTCTAATAACAATAATTTCTACTCAATTTTATTACTTATGAAACCTAGTCCATTTACTAAACACATAACAATTTCTTATGATGTGATAATAGGGTATTGGGGGGTTTATTTCCACAATTGGGTCTCTTTCTAATAATTTCTTAGATGACAACAAAGCAAATTGTTCCACCACAAAATACAATTTCCCCTCCCTGGTGGGATTGCCACCACAAGTGGCTTGATCGCCTCTTCCTATCTTTGGTCATTAGTGGCGATTGAAAGGGGATTAGTGATAAGATGTACATGTCATGTGATAAAAAAAATTAATAGAAAAACAGTGAGACGCATTTTTTTATTAAATTTTTAACAAAAATTAAATTTTGAGATTAATATATGTTTTTTAAAGTTTAAAAGATTAAGTGTAGATTTTAAAATTTTCAAATATAAAATATACATAATACAAAGCTTAAAAATACCTTTAAAATTTACAAATTACATAAATTCCATTAATAAAGACATAATTATAATTGAGACATTTTGGAACAATTCTATCAATGAAAGATGACGTAAGTCAAGATAATGAGAATCTATAGAGTTTCTAAGTCACCCACTTTGAGTGTGGGCCCACAGGTTCTTTTCCTTCACGTCTACAATTTTGCACTCGCTCTGTAGGAAGGAGTTTCTTTCCTTCACTCGCACTATTAAGGAACTATGCATTGTTGATATTGTACTGCAACGTAAATAAAAAGGAATATAGTGGATGACTTTGACTTTCTACAGTCTCCATGCGCGCAGACTCCACAGCCCATTCATTCCCCACATTACTCTAAAAGGGTTGAATCATGCCAATGGAGTTCAATCTAAACTTTGCTTGCATCTGTTGTGTATCCTATTTGACTTCGATTAAAAGGAATAGACTTATAAAAATTTCTGTAGGAAGAATAAATTCAACGATACATTATTTATGTCAAGAATTGACTTACTTGTGGAGCAGTATAAAATAAGTTTTAATAGAAGTTTTCTCTGCATTCCTCAGCTTTTCATAGACTCATTAAGCCTTCTAAAGATGGAGAAACTGTTCCTTTGTCTCTTTGCCTTCGTTCTCACACAGCATTGCTTTATGGCTAGCTTAGCCATGAGAATTACCAACTCCTCCATCGATGAATCTGCACTTCTTGCTTTAAAAACCACACTCAATTTAAACCCTGATCATGTTTTATCTATCAATTGGTCTAGCTCTATCTCCTTCTGTAACTGGATTGGTGTTACTTGTGGTATCCATCATAGAAGAGTGACAGTCTTGAATCTCAGTGACATGGGGCTTAGTGGCACTATACCTTCACAGCTGGGAAATCTTTCTTTCCTTGTTGAACTTGATCTTCACAACAATAGCTTCCACGGTCAGTTGCCATGGGATTTACTCCGATTGCGTCGATTGAAGTGTGTTAACTTGAGCTATAATGGATTTAGTGGAGAAATTCCTAATGGGATAGGCCGGTTGTCTATGCTTCAACATTTGAGCTTCCGAAACAACACTTTCAGTGGCTCTATTCCTCCATCTATATCCAACTTGTCAGTTCTACAGACCTTGGATTGGAATTACAATCTCATCAATGGAAGCATTCCCCCTGAGATTGGTCAACTTCGCCGCTTGAAGATTTTACGTATTGCATATAATAAGCTTTCAGGAGCCATACCTCCAACAATTTCAAACATATCTTCACTTGAATTATTAAGTTTGCCCCATAATTCATTATCAGGTATGAATCTGAAAACTCAGGATATTAAGTGTGTACATGAAATTAAGTAAAAAAATGTATGGATTATATTATAGGTATTATTATCCACACGAGACATTAAGTGTGTACAATTGTACCATTTAACACATTTCTATTTTAGTTTTTTATGTGAAATTTAAAATTCTAAGCACTTTCCGAAATTATCCAAAGAAAAATATAATATGCTACTCTTAATTATCAATACCAATAGGATAAAAATGTATCATTTACAATATATATATATATATATATATATATATATATATATATATATATATATATATATTGTGTGCGTAATTTGTTTAAAAAATAATGGTTAAATTAAGAACCATCCAAATTTCCAAACATTTTTTTTCTCCTAGCCATATATCATTTGTCCATCTTTGCAAAGTAGTTGGATTTGAAAGTTCCAAATACAAATAATGACAAAATAGATGATATACTTTAGCAAGCATTAATTTCATGACAACCATTATAATACACTTATTTGGCTTTCGTGGATTACAGGAAATTTTCTTGAAAAGTTTGGTAATCTATTGCAACTAAGAATAATTTATTTACATCAAAATCAGCTGTCAGGTATGAGTGTTACTGCTTTTAAGTCTTAATTTGTTGCCTCAAATTTATAATTATGTATACTCATTGCATTGTCACAACAATTTATTTTACTCTAAAAGGAAAAATTTAATTGTGTAAATATAAATATCTTTTTTAGAATGAGAACCCTAACATTTTATTTTTTGGAACAACATAGTATTTTTTTTTTTTGGAACAATATAAATTTGAAAAGGGCATAACATATATAAAACAAATAAACAGTTGAACTGACTAAACAAGTAGACATGAAGCCCAAAAAAAAAAAAAAAAAATTCAAATTTACATTGTTCTACCAGAAAAACGAGAAGCTTCCACTGACTTAGCAATAGAGAAAAGGGGATTCAGAATAGGGGATTCAGAATTGGGGGAGGCATTTATAGGCTTCAGAGAGAAGGGAAATTCAGGACTTACGACTTGGGTCAAGAGGCATGCAAGTGCTTTTAATAAACAAGGTTAATGAATATTTAATAGGATAATTTAGTTTTTTTTTTTTTTTTAACATTATAGTAAAAGATTATGGGATCCAAGAAACAAGAATCCCAATCTCATATGGGATTCTTTTTCGGAAGAAACTTCATTAAGAAAGAATGCTGAAAAACACGTTTCCTCGTATACTTTTTTTTAAAAAAAAAAAAAAAAAACAAAGATAGAATTCAAGGAATCTCAAGTTAGAATTCTTAATATTCAAAAAACAAATTATCTATCAAATATCCCCTAATAATAAATGTAGTGTATAAATCAAGTGCAAGTATATGCCCTTGAACAAGTAAAGAAGTGATAAAATCGAATATAATTCAGCCATATATATGTTCCTCTTATGTACCCCATCTATGACTCTTCCTAATGAACAAAATGTTGATTTTGTGATGACTTCTTTGCTGTTTTTTTCTTTTTTTTTAAAGAACATTTAATCTTACTGCATTATATTTGGATTTCTTTTTCCTTTTGCATACTACTTCAGTTGGTATCAACTCAAGATTGTTTCTAATAATTTAGCAAAGATCACTTACTCTTGAACTTATGTTGAAAATAGTGTTACACTTGTTGTTTTGAATTTAACTGAGAAGAATGATAACATATTATCATCAGTTATATTTGTTATTCTAAATTGAAATCTTCAATTTGAATTTTGTGTTAAATTATAGGAAACCTTCCAAAGGAGATTGGAGATCTTCCATTGCTAAGGGAAATCTATCTTTATGAAAATCAACTCTCTGGTTCTATTCCATTGACATTCTTTAATAACTCAGTGTTGGAGACGATTGACCTTAGCGATAACAGATTCTGGAAAGGACACATACCACATGACATTGAAAACTTAACTAATCTTCAATTTTTGTATCTGGGGAACTGCAACCTGGAAGGTATGATTCTTCAGCTTCTAATCATAATCCCTATTGGACTCATCTGTTATTAAAGCAACTTATTTGCTTTACTCACTAACGCCTTTCTATTTTTTTAAAAAATATTTTTAAAAAACTATACAAGTTTTAGTTGAGAATGAGAATATGGAAATGGAATTTTCTTCTTCCTTTTTGTTTTCTCTTTTTAATCTCATATATATAAATGAAAGAAGGAGCTTTTCCATCAAATCTTATAAATTAAAATGCTTTTACACAACTTTTCAAATGCTTGTATCTACTAAATAATCATCACCTAGGCAGCCTTCCTCCAATCTGTTCGATGAATCTAAATTTCATACTTCTTGGTGAATTTTCTTATGGTATAAAATTGTTTCTGAAGTTTTCTTCGCATTGCTGCAACATAACTTATTCCTATATTTCTTCTTTTTTTCTTGAAAAACTTTCAAATTCAACATATAATATAGTATATCAATAATATCCAAATTTTAAGTTCCTTCCTGAGTTCTTTTTTAACATTTTTTATTTTGGTATGTTTTAAACACTTCATATGGTAGACAAGTACTTGTACACAAAACTTTCTAAGTAGATTTGATCATAATATACTGTGAGAAATCATATTTTTCTTTAATAAAACAGTTGTAACGATTCAATTATGAGTGAAACTCCTTTTTTCCCTGAAAATTTACAAGTTTCCATAAAAGAAAAAAAGAAAAAAAAAAAAAAAAAAACTTCACACCTGAGTGAAACTAATCAAAAGTGAGTCAATTTGAACCCCCATCCATCTCTGTGACTGAAGACTAAAGGAGGGTGCTTATGTGGCATGTTATTTGCCTAATTAGCTGTGAAATCCAAAGTTGGCCAGATAAATGCTGCGCTGGTTTTTTCAATTGAAATAAAAAAAAAAAAAAAATTTGAGACAGAGTAAACCTTAAGCAGCAGTCCAAACATCAAAACTGAAGCCCTCCATGTCGTCTTGCGTGTCTGCGATTCATGTGATGAATTCCACCGCCAACCATGGATTTTTCTAAGTCCCCATCCTCCAAGCAACTTCCCCCTTAGGTTGATGGTTCAGCCAAAACAACAAGCCCTATTGTGTTTTGTCTCATTTATTTTTTTTAATTTCAAACTAAAATAAAAAACCAGCTCGGCATCTATTTATTGGCCAGCTCTGTATGCTAGGTAAGCAAATAACGTGCCACATAAGCGCCCTCTCTTAGTCCTCAATCATAGAGATGGATGAAAGATTCAAATTAACTCACTTTTAATTATTTAAGGGTTAAATGTCTCATTTTATATGCGATTTTTTTTTTTTTTTAAAACTTTGCAAGTCTCAAGGGAGAAAAAAGAGTTTTACTATTCAATTATTTGAAAATATAAGAAAAGAGAAAATATATCAAGTGATCATGACCCTCTTTTTTTTTTGGCTTAGTATACTTGATATCTGAATTTTGGTAAAGTACTATATTACCTCACTTTGCAAATCTTTCCTAATTTCTAGGAGAAACTACTAAATATAAAGAATTATAACCTAATTTTTTTAGCATATTTGTTTCTTTTAAAATAAAAACTAGAACTGTTTCTGTGATAATTTTCAGAGATCCTTCTTTTTCTTTTTCATGCCGACTTACAGTAGACACTTTTTGTCTCTTTTCAAACAAAATTACTTTTTTGATTTTAGATAAATTCACAAAAATAAATTATGAAATTCATGTTAATATCCAAAAGTGTATAAATTATATTTTTTTTCGTTGTTCATTCATGAGCTTTTGGAAACTTCAAATTTTAATTCAACTATGGTAAAAAAAATTAATTCAGTTATATCTTAAAAAAGTTATATGAAGGTCCAGTCACTATTACTACATCCTTAGTAAATATATGCAAGGAAAAAGATCAAATTATTTATATATAGATAAAGGAGAAATCTACTTACTCCAAGAATAAGATTTAAAAACTCTCTCTCTTCGATAACTTCTTTTAGAAGAGTAAGACTTGAAGAGGGAATTGGGTAAACAGATCGATCTTTGAATCTCATGAGATTCATAAATCATGAGAAACTTAAATATTAAAACTTTATGAATCATAAAATTTTGAAATATATTTAGTTAGACTTAAATATTTATAGAAAAAACTTTTTTAAAGATGTGTTAGTGATATTAACATTTATGTTTATTTGTACATAACAAAAGTGTTAATGTGACTAACATATGTTTTTAGGAGGTCAAGGAATTAGAATATCGCTCTTTTTATGGGATTCTTTTTTAGTAAAATAGTATTAAGAAAGAATTCTAGGAGAAATATTTTCTAGGATTTTATCTTTCAAAAAATTTATACCAAACATATAAAAGAAGAAATCCTAACTTATAATTTCTAAAATCCAAGAAAAAATCCTTCTACCAAACACTTCAAAAAATTTTCCATATAAATATATATTCTTATCCACTAAAGTCATATAATTGAGTAATAATCAACTATAAAATTTTATAAAATATGAGTATGATCTAATCATAAGAATTTTTTTAATGGTTAAATCTATGAAATTTATATTCTATAAAAAAACTTATAGAAATTAGTAAATAAAACAATATTTAATGTTGGAATAAGTCTGTGTATACGTTGCTCCTTTATGTTTGGCTTGTAATTCCAAGTTTTAACTTTGTGATTAATCAAATTAATTACTTTATTTATCATTAAATTGATTTTTAACTAATTTATTAGTAGATATTGATTAATTAGTATGAGTAAAATACAGAGTGACCATATTATTGGAATAGAAAATATCATTCCGGTATGATTTTTTTTTTGTTTTAATTTTTTTATTTTTGCTAAAACAACTAGGTACCTTTCAAAATTATTTTATAATATTAATTTTTTAGAAAATTTTGTTTTGACATTGAATTTCAAGCATAAAAACACAAAGGTCCATGAAACAACCATAAATTTTATTAGACCTGTACGGCAAACACACCACTTCATTTCTATTTGCATTTCTGAGTTTATATCAAGTCATGATTGTTTGTAAAAGTTTTAATACAAATCAATTTTTTTCAACTAAAGTTGAAGATAGTTCAAAATTTTCTTAATACAAAGTGTTAAGTTATTATGCACTTGACCTCTTTAATTTTTTTTTTTAAAATTGTTGTTTTTTCATCACTTAAATTTTAAACAACAAAAAAGTTACTAAAATTTAAAATTTATAAGGGTGTTATGGTTTCCTAAATCCTCAAATTGTCCATATTATTATATAATTGCCACCAAAACTTTTATACAATTTGCATTTAACATTACTAATATTTAAGAAATCCAACGAGAGTACAAAGAGATTTTTCTTGGTTTTCTATTGATACTAGGTAATAAATTTAATTTAATTAAATTTTGGTTCAATAGATTTTTAGTTGCATATTATTTTAGTTGTATTAGTCTACAATGCAACTAGAAAATCTTCAATTTTTTTATAACTATGCTAATATATTTTTAAAAAAATTAGACTTTCAAAACTAGATATAAAATTTTAGGCTAAGAAACAATGTATTATGATTTTCATTATTTGAAACACTTATAAGACAAACAACTTAACAAGACTGAGAGCTTAATTAAGGAGTAATTTGACATAATTTTGGGTGTTTTTCCTTTCTTATTCATTTATGAATTATGTTAAGTCCTAGAAATTATAAATTTAATTTATTTCTTATAGTATGAATATATATATATATATATATATATATATATATATATATATATATATATATATATATATATATATATATATATATATTATTGTCATTCTATTATGTTACCTACATTCTAGGATCGGATATGATCCAGTATATTATTAAAGCTTGTCTAGTTTAAAATATTCTAAACCAGGCAAGCCTTTTTAATTTTCTATTGAATTGGTTCTATTGATCGATCCATTTTTATTTTTATATTTATATCTTTTAGTCTTGGCCCCCTCAATTTTCAATTTGGTTTTGCCCCTAGATAGTGGTATGTTTCTTCTTGTCAAATTGAACTCAAAAGTTGATGGCATATTATTACTGTTTATCAGTATATTTTTTATTCTAAATCAAACTTTTCTCTTATTTTTGTGCTAAATTATGAAAAACATTCCAAAGGAGATTGGTAATCTTCAACAAGAGAAATCTATCTTAGAACAAATTAGTTGTCAGGTTATATTCCTTTGATATTCTTCAATAGTTCAGTATTGCTTCATCTTGCTTATAAAGTGAGATTTGAATATCTGTTTTCTCAAATTTTATAAGAATACATTATTGGATTTATCTATATTATTAAATCAACTTACTTACAACGCTCATTAACATCTTTTCAAATTTTTTTTTTTAAGAAGAATTTGCATAACTAATGGTTTTCTTTATAAGAACCCCAATATGGAATTTTCTTCCCTCTTTCTTTTTTTCTTTTTTCCTCTCATATATAAACAAAACAAGGAAATCTTCCACCAAAATTTTTAAAGATTAGTAAGCAAAAATATTATTTTCTATTCTAGGAATCTCCATTATTTTTAACTACTTTCCAAGTAAAAAAGTTGCACAAATTAAAACTAGATAACACATTACTTATCTTTTCTTTTTTTGTTAGAATAAGACATTACATAAGTTTGCAATATATTTTTTCTTCAACTAGCGCTGAAGATAATGTTATGCTTCTCCTTGTCAAATTGTACTCAGAAAATTGATAACATATTATTACTGTATTTTCAGAATATTTTTTATTCTAAATCAAAAGTATTATTTCTAATCTAATAGCCTCTTCCTTTCTTACTCCTTCATGCATGGTTTGATATTACAGGTTTTATACCAAAAGAGATAGGCCATCTCGGTAAGCTTGAGGAATTGGCCTTGGGGGTTAACCAATTGACTGGATCCATTCCTTGGAATATTTTCAACATCTCAACTTTGAAGTACTTGTTTTTGGGAGACAATTTTCTTTCTGGAAGTCTTCCGTCAAATTTGGGATGTGGCTTATCCAACCTAGAAGAACTGCACTTGCATCTCAACTCACTCATTGGAAACATTCCAAATAGTATATCCAATGCTTCTAAGCTTATCGATATAGAATTGGGAGAAAACAAACTCGGAGGAGTTATACCTAATACACTTGGGAATTTAAGAGAACTTCAGCGGCTCCGTCTATATACAAATAATTTTACAGTTGACGCACTCAGTCCCGAATTGAGCATTCTAACTTCTTTAGTGAATTGTAAACATTTGGAACATCTGGATATATCCGAGAATCCTTTCCATACAGAACTTCCCAAGTCAATTGGAAATCTCTCCAATTCTCTGAAATATTTCGAAGCTCATTCCTGTGGTTTCCATGGGAATATTCCATTAGAATTAGGAAACCTCAGCAACTTGTATTATTTAAGCCTGAGCCAGAATTATTTGGATGGATCAATTCCCACCACAATAAAAGAGTTACAAAAACTTCAAGAAATATATCTTAATAAAAACATGCTACAGGGCTTAATTGTTGATGGGCTTTGTGAAATCAAAGGTCTAGGAGAGTTGAACCTGGGTGGAAATAACCTTTTTGGAGAGATCCCAATATGCTTCAGACATCTTACTTCACTAAGGTATCTTTACTTGTACTCCAATAAAATGAATTTTGAAATACAACACTCCTCATTTTGGAGTCTCAAGGACATCTTGCAGGTAGACTTATCTTCCAATGGTTTAACTGGAGGTCTTCCAATTGAGATACAGGATTTAAAAGTTATAACACTATTGGATCTATCAAGAAATCATATTTCAGGTAACATTCCTACAACTATTGGCAGCTTGCAAAATTTACAACATCTCTCCTTAGCACAGAACAAATTGCAAGGGCTTATTCCAGATTCAATTGGCCAATTGGTAAGCTTACGATTGTTGGATCTTTCTCAAAATAATTTATCTGGTGAGATTCCAAAATCCTTGGAGTCACTTCAAGATTTGAGATACATCAATTTTTCATATAATAAATTAGATGGAGAGATCCCTAGTGGTGGACTGTTCATATATTTCACAGCAGGGTCTTTTATGCATAATAAAGCTTTATGTGGCAAGTCACGCCTACAAGTTCCACCATGCCTTAGAAAGGAAAATAGGCATTCAAGAAGAACAAATCTAATTTTGATCAGAATCATATTTCCCATAATCCTGATAGCCATACTGGTAACTGTATGCATAGTCCTTCTGTTGTCTAAGAACAATAGTGTTGCAAATCAACTTGAAAGGGATCTACCTTCTTTAGAACTAACAAGAAGGATTTCTTATTATGAAGTAGTACAGGCCACTAACAGATTTGATGAGAGTAATTTACTCGGAAAGGGTGGTTTTGGCACTGTGTATAAAGGGATACTTTCTAGTGGAATGAAGGTTGCAATTAAAGTGATCAATTTGGAGTTGGAAGCAGCATCCAGGAGCTTTGATATAGAATGTCAAGCACTATGCAATTTGCGTCATCGAAATCTCACCAAAATCATCAGTAGTTGTTCAAATGTTGATTTCAAATATTTGATAATGGAGTTTATGCCAAATGGAAGTGTTGATAAATGGTTGCACTGTCATGAATATTTTCTAGATTTCCTGCAAAGATTGAATATAATGATAGATGTAGCTTCTGCATTGGAATATCTCCATTATGGTTGTTCAACACCAGTGGTTCATTGTGATTTAAAGCCTAGTAATGTTTTGTTGGATGAAGATATGGTTGCTCATGTTAGTGACTTTGGCATTGCCAAAATTTTAGCTGAAGGACAAAGCAGAACACATACCTCAACATTGGCTACAACAGGTTACATTGCACCAGGTCATTTCTAACATCTTACAAACATATTTTATAGTTATTGTTACAATTAATAATACCTATATATTTTAATAGCAAATGACACAGGTAGCTAGATAGTGATCTCTCAAACTTAATCTTCCAATTTATAGATTGTGGTAGGACTTCAAAATCTGTGCGATATTAAAATAGAAAGAGTTTACTAGAGTTCCCAATATTTTCTAGAAACGTTCATTTATATGTTTAGGACATCACATAAAAATCCCACCACAAAATTTCTTAATTTGCTCATTGAGAGCTAGCCCCAAGTACAATTGATCCTGCTGTTTCTCCAGAATTTTGTTCCAACAACTCCAAGGCTACAGTTCAATTAGTAAATAAGCTCCATTCTGGCAAAATTTTTATTTTACAATATCCTTGGTATGTTGAAAAGCATGTTATAGAAATTTCCAAGCTAAACTCAGTTCCCATGGTCTTGAATTATACCACAAATCGGTACTAGGCCAAATTTGAGTTTGTGTTTTTGTAGAATTTTCTGAAACCACAAATGAACCCATGCTTTAATGAAATTTGTTTCTGAAGTTCTTAAGCATCTTAGGCGAGCGTGCACACATACACACATATGTACCCCTGAAATTTTCTAAGTTTTTCTTTATCTTTAGAAGCCTCTACAATAGTAGTGCAAAGAGTCCAGTTTTAAGGAAAACAAATTTTCTTAAAGAAAAAAGAAAGTGCAATGGTCTTTCCTAAACTATGCCTGTAAGAGGGAAAAATAATTGTACTTCAAGGTGGAAAACTATGCCCAATGAGGGATATACGATGCCCATAATTGAGGAAATAACTATGCCCTTTACACAATATTCGATGGCCATCTCATCATAAATTTTTAAACACATTTTTTTTTTTGCAAAGTTTGGAAGTAGACAGGATATATGTAAAGATTTCAACCTGCAGTTCTAGGGAGATTCGAATTTGGTGCCAAGTAGCTATGCTGGGTTAGTAACCAACTCAACCAAAACCTCACAAATTCTAACCACCAAAATCCTCTAAACACTTAACTCTCTTTTTCATCTTGGTATCTTCTGAGTTCTTATGCATTTCTCTACTCCCTATTTGGTCACATAATCATAGAATTAGTACATATGAAATCTATCAAATACATAACTAAAAGTTTTCAGCTAGATTCCCTTCGCTTATGCCTTCTGTTATTCAAATTAGGCAAACAATTAAGACAAGCCTAGATTCTCACACTACCATAAAAGCAGGAATTAACTGCAGTTAGTTAAGTGTGGTTGTCACAATGTTGAAGTGTTAATGAGTTGTAGTTCCTTTTAGGATGTTACAGTTATTGCGTGTATCATTTGACATACTTACCTCTGGAAATTAGCTTTGAAGAATTCCAATAACACTCTATCTTTTTTTTTTTTTACTCTAGGATTGTTCAATATACTTATTTTCTTGGCCATATGATCCCTTTTGTGACTTGGTTTATATTCTATACCTTCTACAATAATAGAAAGAAAATTAATTACTTAAATTGATGAGATTTATGAATCTATGGTAACCTAGTTTTAAAGTTATATTATATAAGTTTTCCTTCTATACTAGTCCATATAAATAAAAACTGGTTAAGTTTTGATGATTGCTGATTTGATTCTTCTTACTTGCACAGACCATGGAAATCTAGTGAAGATAAGAGGAAAAAGCAACATAATAAATTATTTTTTTGTACAATAAACTAATAACTTTTGATTATGCAGAGTACGGATCAGAGGGAATTATTTCTGTTAAAGGAGATGTGTATAGTTATGGGATTATGTTGATGGAAATGTTCACAAGAAAGAAACCAACAGATGAGATGTTTGAAGATGAATCCAGCTTGAAAAGTTGGGTTAGTGAATCAATGCCCCATGCAATAATACATGTTGTTGATTCTACTTTGCTGCAGCTAGAGGGACAACAAATTGACAATATAATGGCACATGCATCATCTATTCTGAAGTTAGCCTTGAATTGTTGCAAAAATTTACCTGAATCACGGATCAATATGTTGGATGTTGTTGCTTCATTGAAAAAAGTCAGGATTAGGTTCATGCAAAATGCAAGGGCGACGTGAATTTAAACTATATAGAAAGACATGTGCAATTATTGTCATTTCTCTTGTTACTTGTTTAATTTATTTTTAGCACATACATTTGCACTATGTGTCTAGAGAATTTCATTGTCCAAGATCAATCTGGGAAAGTATTGTTCTATTAAATCAACCATCAGCTTATAGAGCCACTATTTAAATCAATGGCCTTGCTTTATTAGTATAGAAATTGCTAACTGATTAAACTTCTTTTTTTTTCCCTCTTGGTCCTCTCTATGAAAATATTATTATTTTCTAGTTATGAATTAGAGAGTAAAATTAATACTTTAACTTATAAATTTAATAACAATAATTTCTACTCAATTTTATTACTTGTGAATCATAGTCCATTTACTAGACACAACAAATCCTTATGGTGCGGTACTAGGCTTTTTTTTTTTTTTTTTTTGAGTTTTATTTCGTATACGGATTTTTTTTTATAAAAAGTTAATTTTTTAGATGACAACAAAGCAAATCATCCCAGCAAAATATCAAACTGCCACTCCCAGGTGGGATTGTCACTTCCCATCTTTTGGTCAAAATGTCAAATTTTATTGTGGCTAATAGTTATGGTTAGTGTGATAGTACTTCTGAATATTACCGAAGAAGTTGCAGGTATGACAAGGCCTGCTGCCAAACAGAACAACATAACCATCAGACAAAAGAGACAGTTTCAGCACATAGAAAATACTCTTCTATTGCAAGAAGATTAGTTTTTATCAAATTCAAAGATGCATCATACTGAAAAAACTTGTCTAACCAATATTTATTAGAATATTAAGCATCCTCTTTGTGATCTTTGGGCATTTTTAATCCTATGAATTGGTTTTACCAACATTAATCAATGGAACTAATAATAAGGAAGACCCTACCATATTAAATTGGAAATTAGCAGTTGCATATACGACAAAAAATAATGTTGAGCAGAATGGACAAAAACTGATGCTGCATTGACAAGTTAAATTGACAAATTAAAATAGAACATCAGATTACAACACAATGGCAATATCAGATATTGCAAATGTTGTACCGAAGTCAACATTAGAGATAGTATTAATGTTGTTTGAAGAACGAAATAATTATAATTATTTATCTTTTTAATATGTGCTTTTTTATAATATTGTAGAGGTATATCAATAATTAAGTTCAATTTAGTTACTAATTGAATCTCATACTATTCATATAAGTGTATAATTTTAAAAGACAAACCTTTGGCATCTTTTTTCATATTATATTAGCACAAATAGCACACGTATTTATAGAGATATCATCATATAGAACTCCTTTTAACTAATCTTTATCTAGTCCACACTATTACAAATATGAATACCTAAAACTCAGTAATCCCTGCCCATTCGATTCAATTCTATATTTATAATTGTAATAGAATACTAAAAGATGCACAATTTTTCTAATTTCTAGGATAAATAGAAAATTTGGCAATTTCAACCCGAAGGGAGAGTGGTAGGATTGAACCTGGGTGTCGAAGCTACAATGTTAATGGTAGTGCTAACTCAACCAAACCCCATTTAGCCTGTAAATAGTTATTAAGGACAAAAGAAATGAATGTTTAATATAAAAATAGACTAAGTTTAAATTTAACGGGGCAAGGCAACCACCAGAAACATAAAATTATTAAACTGAGAACTATATTTTCAATAATAAGTTACTAGAGCCCACCATTTTTCACATCTTTTATATTGCGAGCCATCTAATCACAGTTGATCACGGAAAAATTGCTCAACTTTCATTGAGATATTCATATTGTAACATGAGAAACTCTGTAATCAGGTATATATGATTAACTAACAGACATTAATTTGAATTAATTTTTGTCCTTTTCTTCTCCCTTTTTCTTTTTGTGATGGAAAACTACTTAGTCAAGTATATATGTGCTATGAAATTTTTTATGGCGAAGAGTTCAACTATGTATTCCCTTATCTCTGTCCTCTGTCCTATCTATATAATTTTGCAGTGATTCCAATTTCACATGGTCATTTAAGACAAGTAGGTCCCTTATCATGGTGCCTTCTCTCAAACAACACATTATTCTATCAATATATTATTAGTTGCAAGTAAAGTCTTTTATAAGTCAAGCAAAGTAAATAGACTTGACCTGCAAAGGTTCTTCCAAATATGACAAAAATGATTGATGCATATAGAAAATAAAGACTCCATAGAGGTTTCCTTCGTAAAAATGAATAGGCTTATAAAATCCATTGGAACTTTTAGTGAATTCCAACAGAACCAAGCTTTTAATAAATAATTGTTGGGTTATATTAGACTTATATATACATATCTGCAAATGAGGGATCAATTGACTCCAAAAATAAATGTTTTCATCCTTGCCCTCCATTTTATTAAAATCCAATAGTTTATATAAATTCATTAAAAACTCATAGAATGTCACATGACTCTCCAAAACCAATGTTTCCTTACACCACAGGGCTTATGGCCTAACGCATGGCTTTCTTCTATGGTCTTGGTGGCTTGGCAGTTGTAGAAGTGATGCCAACTCAGTACAGGCACATGCTAAAGGAACCATCTTTGAAGGTGGAATTCATACTGTAAACATATAATTTTCAATAGATTATTGGAATGAATTGGGTTCTAAAAGATTTCATTAGCGCATATACAGTTAGGTCTGTCCCCCACTAGTGTTGAGGCAATGTCCAGATTGCAAATTATGCTGGTTGGGAATTGAATTAAAGAGAGTTTGATGAATAAATAAAAAAAGAATCAAGCGAACATTGCTAGTATTTCAAACTAATATAGAAAATTTTTTCTCTCATCTGTATCTATCCCACAGTCAATTTGTAGCGAAAAACCTAAGAATTCACATGATTCAAAGATAAACCTAAGAAATGTGAAGTTCAACAAACTTCATCATAACTGAATTATTGCACTCACTAGGGCATCCAACCTGATTGGACCCGACTATATATTTATTTTATTTTATTTTTTTTATGAAAGATGATTGATTGCATATCATTCATTACTTATTTCTTATCTAGTTAGTAGGTATAAACTTATGAAAGATTATGAATTACGTGATTGAATTTTAGTTTGAATATTTCCTATCTTGCTTTGGATTATACTATAAAGTTTGTGATGAATTTGTACTAGTGATGGATATCATTATTATATATGGTAGAAATTTTGTTATGAATTAGAATGGCAAGCAATGATCACACTATGACATTGTTTAGGATTGCGCTCAAATGAAACATACTGAGTTTTTGGTTAATTATACCAAGGCTCGCCAACTGCAGAGGTACATATATTGAGAAAGGAAAGTCCACTTGCACACCCCATTTTCTACACTTAGATTACACCTCAGTTATGTTATAGGACAAACCTATAAATAAAAAGTAAAAGAAATGTATATAGAAAAAAAAAATGTAAAACAGTATATCTCTACTTTTTTTTTTATTTTGGTAGAAACAGGAATTCATTAAAACAAACCAAGAACAAGCTTAGTGAATACTAAGTCTAGGGGTATATCTCCCCATATAGTTAGCTAATAACAAAAGGTTAACAAAAGTAGAAGAATTATTAAAGATAACAAGTCTCTCATGAACATTAAGAACTTTTATGGCCATGTAATCCGTCTTGATTTCCTTCCCTAAAGGTATGTTGGAGCTTCACGTTCTTCACCTTCCACTTAGCTAATCTGAAAACAATGTGCATCTTACTCCAAGGATGAGTATCCATACAATCATTAGTAAAGAAATTAATGGCTATTTTTGAATCAGATTCAATGATTAGATTTTTTTATCTTTTGCTAAATTGCCAATTCTATTCCTTTTATAATACTTCAGATCTCTCCTTTATTTATTGAACCTTCTCCCATGTTACCATAGTAATCCGAAACTAAATTCCCTGCAGAGTCTCTTAGAACTCCTTCAAACCCAATCAAGCCTAGATTAGCTAAAGGCGAAGCATCACAATTTAACTCATGCCACTAACAAGGCAAATTAGTGCTTGAAACTTTTTAGATCTCTTGAAGTTTTTATCATGAAATATAAATTATTATATCAAATGTGTTCTTTCAAATTTCAGTTGTTTATTAAAAAAAAAAAATTTTTAAAAATTCCTTTGTTCCATTACCACAAAAATTGTTCATTTTTTATTAAAAAAAAAAAAATCACTATTATATACGTAAAACTCATAGAGTAACTTATATAATTTTATTTTTTGAGTTAACCCACTAATAGAATACTAATTAAAAGATGCACAATTTTATCAATGTCTAGTATAAAAGTCATTGATAAATACCACCTTACAATAACCATCACAAGTTGTCTATTATAGTTACATTTAGCTTGGTTGTTTTCTCAATGATCTTGTTATCTTCTCTCTAAGAAAATAGTGTTACGTGCACACTTATTAATTCACACTCACTTTTATTTTCTATATCTCTTTTATTTTTATTTTTCATATCTCAAACAATTTAATAATCATTCGGGAGCCATACCTCAAACAATTTTCGACATGTCTGAACTTGAATTATTGAGTTTACCTGATAAT
The DNA here is from genome assembly GCA_022379115.2 of Bauhinia variegata. NCBI lineage: Eukaryota > Viridiplantae > Streptophyta > Magnoliopsida > Fabales > Fabaceae > Bauhinia > Bauhinia variegata. The sequence goes on from CM039438.1 coordinate 14,556,245, forward strand.
TCATTATCAGGTATGTGTCTGCACTGAGGATATATTGAAAAGAAAAAGAAACTAAAGGAGGATTATTAAGAGATTTAAAACAAATGTATGAACTATTAAGGGTATTATTATCCAAACAAGATACTAGGTGTGTACAGTTTAACATGTTTCTATTTTAGTTTTTCATGTGAAATTTGAAATTTTAGGCACTTTCCAGAATTGTCCAAGGAAAAATGTAATGCTATTCTTAATTACCAATATAAAATAAAAGTGTAACATTCAAAAATCCTTAATTCAAAGTCCAAATAAAACCCTAACATTTTATTGCCCATTTTACATCACCAGCATTCCATGTTAGCCAATACCTTCCACCCTTACATAAAAATTGAAAACTTTAGGAATTCCAAAGAAAAAAAATAATTTTACCAGATTGTTAGAAGGGAAAATGTTAAAATAAATAAATAAAGCATCGAAATATTGAACTGAAGAACATCAAGTCTATATATATATATATATATGTATATATATATATATATATATATATATATATATATATATATATATATATATATATATATATATATATATGTTGCTTCTGAGTTGTTCCTTTCAATGAAATTTCACTTTGGTATGAAATGAAAAGTAAATGGATTATTTTTTACTGCTAATTAACTAACTTTTCTAATATAAGAGAAAATCAAGTACAAGAGAAATACCAGGGGTGGTTCACAAATTGTGTTAAGGATTGAGAGGGATTCCAAGATTTGCTACTAAATAAATGGGCTAGCACTTTTAAGCATTTTACTTGACAGTATATTAGGAGAGGATAATCTTGTGGGTGGCAATGCTAAGGAATATTGGTTTTGGTGAATTGTGAGGCTTTGGTACGAATGGAGTCATTATGGTATGTATTGCTTATGTCTTGGCCTCTTCTTATTTTTTGTCTATTTTTCATCGTTATCAAACTTAATCAGAAATTTTGAAGATGCTGCATAGATAATTCAGTCAATCGAGGAAGTGTTAAAAGACTTTGCATTCTCAATTTGAAAAAAAAAAAATGTAAAAAATCTGGATTGGTGCAGTAACGCAATCTTAGAGTTAGGACTCTAGTACCCTTATACTTCGAATCTAACTTGACTTTCTTCTTAAATACTTGAGCTAACATTAAAAAAAAAAAAATACATCTTCATCCTATTATGACAAAAAAAAATGTCAAATATAATGATTAATGATAAAACCAATACTTTAAATGTGTCTCCAAACAAAGTTGTTCACTGTCTCTGAGTGCCTGCTCTTCACCCTAGAAACCTTCCCATCTCATCCCAGATAATAGAAAATCTTCTAATGCTATGTAGCCTGCATTTGTGAGCGTCTTTAAAATTTGTTGCATTTCATTTTCTCTTCTCACTTATTGCTTCCCCCACCTTTCCCGTCTAAATGACAAGGAAAGGCCAAAGGCATCACAGGTAATTCAACAGGAAATGTCCTTCTATGAACTTCCAAATATGCATGATTCTGTTTCCAACTAAAATCCCTTCCAAGAAAAATCTATTGATATTAATCATCTATGTCAAATTTTATATAAATTTGAATTCTTAAGTGTTAATTATAAGTAAAGAGTAAATTGTGCCAAACTACTTAAACTGCACCGACCTGAGCCGAAATTGAAAAAAAATAAAACCGTTATAGCCTTAGTTGGTTACAAAATTTTTTGAATCAACGGTTCGGTTCGATTTTGTAGTTTCAAAAGACATCAAACCGCCAACAACCAAATAATATATATATATATATATATATATATATATATATATATATATATATATATATATATATAATTGAATTGAAGACATTCTTTAATTTTATTTCTTATTTTTCCACTTTGAATGACTTGCATATTGTAGAATTTAACATAGTTATTCTTTTTTAATGTTTGAATTTGACCAATATAATTGATTTTATATTTTTTGCTACAAATATTTGCTTTTAATTGAGTATGTTATATTATGTTGATCTTTGTTTACTCAAACTACAACAAAACAATAATTTCAAACCATTTTCAAATTGCACCAAACTATCCAAAACTGTCTCAAATCTTAAACTGTCAAAACAACGGCGATTTGTGTTTTTCTCAAACTGTCTATTTAGTTCGGTGTATTTTTTTATTAAAACTGCACCAGACCAAACCGCTTACAACCCTAGGAGGGAAGGGGAGGAGAAAGTAAAAATAAATTTATTATTATAACCTTATAAATAAGAAAAAGGTGAAAGAGAAATATAATATGAAGAGAAGCACAGTAATTACATAAAACCCCTTCAAATCTCTCCATTATTGGAGGGGGGGGGAATGAGGGAAAAATGTAACAATTTTACCCCAAAATTTCCCTCCCCTTAACAATTTGTTAATATTAACAGTTTGAAGAATCAAAATAGTGTTTTCCTTAAAATAAAAATCTGTGTCTTAGTCATTCAGGGGCCCATTGAGTTGAGACAAGTGGCCAAACCCATTCGGCAAGTCTCACACACAAGCCTCACATGCCCCTCCTTGATCGTGTTGGCCGGTTGCACGCGCCTCATGCTGCAATTGCGACTCAGCACCGGCTTGACTTTAGAGCTGACCCAAGTTTGGCCATAGCTTGTTGCGGTTGTGGTTTTACTTTCTTATAGATAAGACTTTAGACAGAAGGCTCACTTTATTTGCACCTTCATTTAATATTCCAACTCCAAGGCGCTGTCCAAGTAAAGCAAATTAAATATACTTGACGTGAATTGGTCAAAAGAGAAAGCTTCCACTCCACACTATCATCTTGTATTAATACACGTTTTTCATTTCCTATATTAACAGTTGTCTTTCTATTTAAAAAAAAAATAGTGTTTTATGCTGACATTTTTTGTGAAACACGCCTAATTATAAGATAATGTTACAATACTATTCATTTAGGACTATTATAATAAGTAAGATAAAAAATAAAATAATATATAATACATTAAATTTATTTTCTATACACGTATAAAAAATAATGACTTCACATATTTTTCATTCAATTAAATTGAAGAGGCTTATAAAATTTTCGTCTCTATACTATATTTCTCAATTTTTTTTACACTCACTCAACCCTCTATTATTTATAATGATATCATCATATACAACACCTTTTAACTAATCTCTATCTAGTCCATACTATTACAAATATGAATACCTAAAACTCTCACTAATTCATGCCCATTTAATTTAATTTTATATTTATAATTATAATATAATGCTAAAAGATGTACAATTTTTTTCTAATTTCTAGTATAAATAGAAAATTCAGAAATTTTAAACTAGAGGGTGATGGGGTGAGATCGAATTGGTTGCTGATGAAATGAATGTTTAATATAAAAATAGACTAATTTTAAATTCAATGGGACAACGCAACCTTCAAAAACATAAAATTATTAAACTGAGAACTATATTTTCAATAATATATTACTATAGCCCACCATTTTTCACATCATTTATATTGTGAGCCGTATAATTACAGTTGATCAGGGAAATATTGCTAAACTTTCACTAAGATAATCATATGGTAACAAGAGAAATTCTACAGTAATTTAATATATATGATTAACTAACAGATATTAGCCTGCATTATTTTTTTTGTCCTTTTCTTCTTCCTTCATCTTTTTGTGGTGGAAAACTACTTAGTCAAGTATATATAAGTATATATATGCTATGAAATTTTGTTATGGTTAAGAGTTCAACTACGTATTCTTTTGTCTCTATCCTCTATCCTATCTTTATAATTTTGCAGTGTCCCCCACTGATTCCAATTTCACATGGTCATTTTAGACAAGTAGGTCCCTCGCCATGGTGCCTTCTCTCAAACAACACATTATTGAGAAATTCTAATGATGTTCATTTGCATAGTAATTTTTTATCAGTAATTGAGAAATTCCAAGCTCTTTAGACATAAAAAATAATCATGAAGGCATAAAATAATATTTAAAATTATGAAAAGAAAAATCATACACATTAAAATTATTTCAGCCAGAAAGAAGTATTAAAAAGTTTAAGCTTACGATGTATATATATATATATATATATGTGATAAAACATAAAGAAAATTATAATGAAATAAAATTTATTTTAGCAAATATTATCAAATATTTGAGTAAGGATAAGAATAAAATAAAATATACATCTTTCTTTCTATTTTCCCCACTTTTTTGTGTTTTCGACTTGCGGTGGGCAAACAACATCATTAGGTCCACGAAAATGTGAAAATACCTACTACCTTGGGTTGGGGTAGTTTCCGTCATTTCGCAATCCAAAACTTCAAAGGCGAATCTAGTTTTGTCGGCGGGTGTTCACGTGACAAGGTGGGACCGCGTCATACGTACGGGTGTTCTAATGATGTTCATTCCTATCACACTTTATATCCCAATTCACATTCTAATAATCTCAGCTACCTGGAATTTCAGTAGCAACATTTCAGACACAAGTTATAGACTGATCCAGTCTTTAATCTATGGCCAATTAATTCAGCCATATTTGTTAGCTTAAGAGATTTTTATCAAATCCTTAATTGATTTTGATGAGAAAAATATTTTTTAGATTTGTTAAATATGTTAAAAAATTTCTATTGCAAAATATATGTTTTATAATTTTTTATTAGATTCTAAATATTTTGGTTATTCTAACTAAATCAATGATGTATTTTAGTTACTCTAATTTTTTTTTAATAGGACAAAGTATTACAAAGTCAACTAGTATTTTAAATAAATAATTTTTTATCCCTTGCATTGGGAAAGAAAACTGCAGTAGTGCAAATTTGAAAACCTAGCATATCATCACATGCTTGATTATGCAACAGTAACAGAACTTATTGCTTCTCACTTTACAAAGTCAACTTGGCATGGGAAAAGAAAATTACTGAGCTACAGTTTGCAATCTTCTTCACGTGTTGCAAAAGCAAGCCAGGTACAAATCTTGCATACCTTCACATGTTTCATTATGCAACAATAGTAGAACCTACTCCTATTCATTTTACAAAGTCAACTTGGTATGGGAAAAGGAAAACTATAGAGCTGGAGTTTGCACTCTACTTCACTTGTTGCAGAAGTAAGCCAAGTTCATTAAATGAGCCAACAATACACTGTGTCAGGAAACCAAGCATAAACAGTAAAGCTAGTTGGCCCACATCAATACTGCCAACAGTACACTGTCAGAAACCAAGCATAAATAGTAAAACGTGTTGTAGAAGCAAACCAGGTTTATTAAATGAGCCAACAGTACACTGTGTCAGAAGTCAAGCATAAACAGCTATATTTGCAATGATGATGCCTCCAACAATCATATTTCTAAAGCCTATATAAGAGAGGAGGAGCCTGAAAGCAAAATATAAGAAGAGAGATTTCAAAAGGCTCACTTGCATACACTCTCAAAGCTCTCAAGTTTTCATCTTCCTCTCTTCATTTTCGTGCACAATACTTTCACTTGGTATACATTTCTCTTGCACTAAAACCTACTGGAAAATCTATTAATCAAGAAACACTTTCTATACTTCATTTCTCCATCTCCTTAAAAATTTGTGTAAAGGCTGTAGTGCCTTGCTCTCTGCATTGTAACCTTGAGAAACGGGTAGACATAGTCTTTTAGAGACATAATCTAAGCTGTAGAAGGTTCTTGGTGCTCTTGGAAAACAAAGCACAAGCAGTACCGTTATATTACTGCGAAGCTGTAAAGAGGTAGCTGGATCCCTGTAAACCAGTGCAAATAGTGGAGATAACTCTCTCAAAGATTTTTGAGAGGAGTGGATGTAGGTCTAGTTGAGACCGAACCATTATAAATAGCTAAGCATTTTCTCTGCCCTACACTCTTTACTTTTAGCATATTTTTACTTCCAGCATCATATTCAAGCATATAGTTTTATTCTACTTTGTCACGCTCAAAACTATGAAGTTTTTGAAATCAAGCTTATACTGTTTAAAACAAAGCTTATTACATCACGTGCTTGATTATGAAAACTAACAGTTTATTCCACAAAATTTTTATTTGTCCTATTCACCCCCTCTAGGACGTATTTACTTGCACTTTCATTTGGTATCAGAGCCTTGGGCTTTGTTATTTGGACTAACATCCTTGAGTTTGAGATCCTAGGTGGTGCAAGATAATGGAAGATTTCAAAGTTGGAAACTCATGCAACAAAGAGCCATACTTTGATGGAACATTCTATAGCTATTGGAGAAATCATATGGAAATGTTTTTGGGTTCAAATCATTTTGAACTCTTGAGCATTGTAAGGAATGGCTATGTGGAACCAACAAAAGAAGTAGATGGAGCAAGAGTTCCGAAGGAGCTTGATGACTACATGGAAGAAGAAAAGAAACGTGCTTCATTACACTTGAAAGCTAAATACATGCTTTCTAATGCTGTTTGTTCAAAGGATTATGAAGTTATTTCAGCATGCAACACAACAAAAGAAATGTGGGATCGATTGCAAAGCATACATGAAGGAGCATCCGTGGTCAATGAATCAGGGATAGATGTATATGCTGATAAATATGAATTGTTTCACATGGAAGATGGAGAATCTATAGAGAAATACTTCACTAGATTTCTCCACATTGTAAACTAGCTCAAGCTACTTGGTCGAAGCATTACACAAAAGGAGCAAGTGAAGAAGCTTCTTAAAAGTCTCTCGGACAAATGGGACACAAAAGGATACATTCTCAAACAAACTACGAGGGCATCAAATATGACGGTTGATGAACTTTGTGGGGAGCTGGAAGCTGAAGAAATCACAATAAGGAAGAAGGAGATGAGATCGGCCGAAAGGAAGAAGAAGGAGAAAGACATTGCCTTTGCTGCCACATCCTCATCTTCGGATGATGACAGTCATGATGATGTAGCTCTACTATCCAGAAAAGTTGCCAAGTTATTGCAAAAAAGGAAATTCAGGAAACAAGCTTCGTCCAATAAACTCAATTTCAAAACCAAGCATATCAAGGATGATAGCAAACATAAGTCCAAGAAGGAAGGAAACAACGATGAAATAACCTGCTATACTTGTGGCAAACTTGGACACAAAGCACCTGAATGTCCAAAGAAGAAGAAGAACAACAAAAAGGCATATGCAGCACAGAGCGATGAAGACTCCTCATCAAGTGATAAAGAAGAAATTTGCCTCATGGCCATGTCAGATGATAGTGACTTTGAAAATGAGGTAAATGATCAACCCTTATCTTATGATGATTTATCTAGTGCATATGATGAGCTTGTTGAAATTGTTAAAAAGATTCTTTCCAAACTTTCTTTAAGAAAAGAAAAAATTAAGGTTCTTGAAAAAGAACTTGATGAGATTTGTCTTATTTCTGAGAAAGACAAAGTGCTTATCGAGGAATTAAAACATAAGGAAAATATTTCTAAAAAAACTACTTTTAGAAAATGAAGCTTTAAAAGCTAAGCTTTCAAACAATTTAGCCAGTTTTGTTAAAGGCAAGCGGAATCTCGATAAGTTAGTAGGTATGCAGAAGCATAACTTACATAGATCTTTCTGGAAAGATGGCTTAAGATATAAAAATCTAATTTTGAAAACCAAGGTTTCACAAACTACTTGTAATTACTGCAATAAGGCCAGTCATCATGCCTATTAATGCAATTACAAGAAGAATGTGAAAAGATACAAACAGATTTGGGTTACAAAGAATATTTCTGACACTAACCCCCAAGGACCTAAGCAAGCATGGGTACCTAAGCTTGATTGTTCACATGACAGAGACAACATAAATAAAAAAAAGCAAGATGGTACCTTGACAGTGGCTGTTCACACCACATGACTTGGGACAAAGAAATGTTTGTAGAACTCCAAGAACAAGACATGGAAAATGTGCATTTTGGAGATAACAACAAAAGGAGAATACTTGGCATAGGAAAAATCCAACTCACTCCTAATCTTGTTGTGAAGGATGTCTACTATGTGAAAGGCTTAAAGCACAACCTAATGAGTATAAGTCAACTTTGTAACCTCGGTTATAAGGTATGTTTTGAGTCCTCCAAATGCATTATCTATGACCTAAATGGAAAGGATACCCTCTTTGAAGGTCATAGAAGCTCAAATGTTTATAAAGTGTCCAACAATGATTTTTCTTTCAAAAATGAAACCTGTCTAGTTTTCCAAGTTGAAAATGTTTCTTTATGGCATAGAAGACTTGGTCATGCCCATATGCGCTTATTTCAAAACTATCCAAAAATAAGCTTGTTTCTGGATTGCCTGAGCTTCATTTTGAAAAAGACACTATTTGTGCTGCATGTTAAATGGGAAAACAGACAAAGTCCTCTTTTAAAAACAAGAACAAGCTTTCAACTAAAAGAACTCTTGAACTCCTTCATATGGACTTTTTTGGACCTATGTCAACTTTGAGCATAGGAGGAAAAAGATATGGCTTTATTATTATTGATGATTATTCTAGATTTACATGGGTACACTTCTTAGCTCATAAGGAAAAAACTTTTAGGGTTTTCAAAAAGAGTTGAAAATGAAACCAATTTGAAAATTTGTTCTATTAGGAGTGATCATGGTGGTAAATTTGAAAATCAATCCTTTAGAAATTTTTGTGAAAATCATGGAATCCACCACAATTTCTCCTCTCCTAAAACACCTCAACAAAATGGGGTTGTTGAAAGGAAAAATAGAACATTGGTTGAAATGGCAAGAACCATGCTTTGTGAAAACAATGTTGCAAAACATTTTTGGGTCAAAGCTGTAAATGCAACTTATTACATCCTAAACAGATGCTTAATTAGGCCCATCTTAAAGAAAACACCATATGAGCTATGGAAGGGAAGAAAGCCTAGTGTAAGTTATTTTCGTGCTTTTGGATGTACGTGCTTCATTCATAACAATGATAAAAATGTTTTGGGCAAGTTTGATGTCAAATTCGATGAAGGAATATTTTTAGGCTACTCCTTGACTAGTAAAGCTTATAGAGTTTATAATAAGCTAACTAGATCAGTGGAGGAAAGCATGCATGTTGTATTGATGAATCTAACTGTGTTCCCATAAGTGAAGTTGCTTTTGAGGAAAATCAAGATTTTCAGGAACCAAGCGTACCTGATCAAAATTAAGCTTTAAATGATATACCTGATTCAAATAAGAACATTGTAGCTGATCAAGTCTCTACGCAACCTGAAGAAACATCAAACAGAGATAATGTTCCATACAAACAACAAGTACAACGTGATCACAGGCTTGATGATGTGATTGGAGATGTAAATGAAGGAATGAAAACTAGAGCTTCAATTAGAAATCAAGTCACAGACTCATGCTTCATTTCTTTGGTTGAACCCAAGAAGGTTGATGAAGCTCTTGAAGATGAATCATGGATCATGGCTATGCAAGAGGAGCTAAATCAATTTGAAAGAAATGAAGTTTGGAAGCTTGTTCCACCACCCAAGCATCAAGATGTTATTGGAACAAAATGGGTGTTCCGAAACAAGCTAGATAAGCAAGGTAAAGTGGTAAGAAACAAAGCTAGATTGGTAGCTCAAGGTTATAGTCAACAAGAAGGTATTGCTTTTGATGAAACCTTTGCTCCAGTAGCTAGGCTTGAAGTTATTCGCATAATGCTTGCTTTTGCATGTTACAAAAATTTCAGAGTTTTTCAAATGGATGTGAAAAGTGCTTTTTTGAATGGTTTTATAAATGATGAAGTCTATGTTAGACAACCTCCAGGCTTTGAAAATGAAGATTTTCCAAACCATGTTTACAAATTAACTAAAGCACTTTATGGTCTTAAACAAGCTCCAAGAACATTTGATGATGATATCCTTTTTGTACAAATTTATGTTGATGATATTATATTTGGTTCTACTAATGAGTTTTTGTGCAAGGATTTTGAAAAGCTAATGAGAAGTGAATTTGAAATGAGCATGATGGGAGAATTGACATTCTTACTTGGACTTCAAATTAGATAACTCTCAAATGGCATATTTGTCCATCAATCAAAGTACACCAAAGTGCTTATCAAGAAGTATGGAATGGAGAAAGCAAAGGGAATGCGAACACCTATGGCAACAATAACCAAGCTTACATCAGAAGATGCAGCAAAAGCTGTTGATCAGAAGCTATTCAGAGGCATGATAGAATCATTGTTGTATCTCATGCAAGTAGACCAGATATTTTATACAATGTATGTTGTTGTGCTAGGTTTTAGGTCAAACCTAAAGAACCTCATTTGCAAGTAGTCAAAAGAATAATCAAATACTTAGCTAAAACTGAAGATGTCGGATTGTGGTATCTAAGGAACAACTATTTCAACTTGGTAGGATACACAGATTTAGATCATGCGGGATACTTGATTAACAGAAAGAGCACAAGCTGGCAGTGTAAGAAACAATCAAGCGTATCAATTTCTACTGTCGAATCTGAGTACATTTGCAGCTGGACAATGTTGTGCACAAATTCTATGAATGAAACAACAATTGAGAGACTACGGAATCATCCAAGATTGTACACCAATTTTGTACGATAATACAAGTGCTATCAACATTACCAAGAATCCAGTACAGCATACCAAAACCAAGCATATCGACATCAAACATCACTTTCTAAGAGATCATGTACTAAAGAAGGATATAGAGCTTCACTTCATAAATACTAAAAAGCAAATTGCAGACATCTTCACCAAACCATTAGCTGAAGAGAGATTCTGCATCTTAAGAAGTGACCTAGGTATGATTTCTTCACCTTCAAGTACTTAAATATTTTTATGCTTGATTATTGCTGTGATAATTCTGGATTAGTTAGATGTTCCCTTTTTTTTGCTGTGACAAAAGGGGAAAAGTCTTGAGATTTGCCATATTAGTTTATTATGATGATTCTAGATATATGGCATATTAATCTATGCTTAATCGACTACATCTGTTGGATTATCTGGATTATGCTACTTGATCGACTACATATGCTGAATTATCCGGATTATGCTTAGTTGACTATTGTTGCTGCTTGTTTTCAAAAACCAAACTATATAAATTTGAGGGGGAGCTTTTGAAAAGTTTTTACTATGTTTTTACACCTATATATATAGACTATGGTTTTCTCGAAACTTTTTTTGGAGAAGCATGATTTTAGGGGGAGAAATTTTTTTTGTAAATCTCAAAACATTTGTCATCATCAAAAAAGGGGAGAATGTTAGCTCAAGAGATTTTTATCAAACCCTTAATTGATTTTGATGAGAAAAGTATTTTTTAGATTTGTTAAATATGTTAAAAAATTTCTATTGCAAAATATATGTTTTATAATTTTTATTAGATTCTAAATGTTTTGGTTACTCTAACTAAATCAATGAGTATTTTAGTTACTCTAATTTTTTTTTAATGGGACAAAGTGTTACAAAGTCAACTAGTATTTTAAATAAATATTTTTTTATCCCTTGTATTGGGAAAGAAAACTACAGTAGTGCAGATTTGAAAATCTAGCAAATCATCACGTGCTTGATTATGCAACAGTGACAGAACCTACTCCTTCTCACTTTACAAAGTCAACTTGGCATGGGAAAAGAAAATTGCAGAGCTACAATTTGCAATCTTCTTCACAAGTTACAAAAGCAAGCCAGGTATAAATATGGCATACCTTCAAATGCTTCATTATGTAATAGTAGTAGAACCTACTCTTTTCATTTTACAAAGTCAACTTGGCATGAGAAAAGTAAAACTACAGAGCTACAGTTTGCAGTCTACTTCACTTGTTGCAGAAGTAAGTCAAGTTCATTAAATGAGCCAATAGTACACTGTGTCAGGAAACCAAGCATAAACAGTAAAGCCAGTTGGCCCACATCTGTACTGCCAATAGTACACTGTCAAAAACCAAGCATAAACAGTAAAATGTGTTGCAGAAGCAAGCCAGGTTCATTAAATGAGCCAACAGTACACTGTGTCAGAAACTAAGCATAAACAATAAAAGCAGTTGGCCCACATCTGTAAGATATTCCCAACTTCAAAAATTGATATGATGATATTTCCAACAGCTATATTTGCAATGATGATGACTCCAACAATCAAATTTCTAAAGCCTATATAAGAGAGGAGAAGCCTCAAAGCAAAATACAAGAAGAGAGATTTCGAAAGGCTCACTTGCATACACTCTCAAAGCTCTCAAGTTTTCATCTTCCTCTCTTCATTTTTATGTACTATATTTCACTTGGTATACATTTCTGGTGCACTAAAATCTATTAGGAAATCTGTTGATCAAGCAACACTTTATGTACTTCATTTCTCCATCTCCTCAAAACTATGTAAAGGCTGTAGTGCCTTGTTTTTTGCATTATAACCCTGAGAAAGGGGTAGACATAGTCTAAGCTGTAGAAGGTTCTTTGTGCTTTTGGAAAACCAAGCACAAGCAGTATTGTTGTATTACTGCAAAGCTGTAAAGAGGTAGTTGGATCCTTGTAAACTAGTGTAAATAGTGGAGATAACTCTCTCAAAGGTTTTTAAGAGGAGTGGACGTAGGTCCAGTTGAGACCGAACCACTATAAATAGCTAAGCATTTTCTCTGCCCTACACTCTTTACTTTCAGTATATTTTTACTTCCAGCATCATATTCAAGCATATAGTTTTATTTTACTTTGTCACGCTCAAAATTGTGAAGTTTTTGAAATCAAGCTTATACTGTTTAAAACCAAGCTTATTACATCACGTGCTTAATTCTGAAAACTAACAGTTTATTCCCTCTCTAAGACATATTTACTTGCACTTTCAATATTTGTTGTCCCACCTCCCATTTCATTTACTACTTTGTTGCATTTTTATTTTTAAGAATTTATTTTTAATTATAATTATTTGACCCATGACATATTAATAAATAAGAAAACCAAATCATATTAATTGGTTGGACCGATTGAATCAGGAATCCCACGATTAGTTGGTCTAGAACTTAAAAATAAATGGGAAATTAAAAAGAAATCAATTGAACCTAATTGAGCTGAATTAATTAATTTAGACGAAATGTGGTTGAATTAAATTATTAATTTTGTTCGTTTGATAAAGAATAAAAAATTTGCATATGTTGTGAAAATAGATAGAGAGTGAGAGAAAGTATAATGCCTCTAAGAAAAAGTAACCTCTATTCATATACTGAGAGGGTATTTATATACAAAGTAAGTGAAACCCTAATGGAATATTCTATAGGCGTCCAAAAATTAAAAATATTTATAACACCCCCCCCTTGGATGCCCATTACCAAAAAATGTGCCTTGTTAAAGACCTAACTAAGAAAAACCCTGTGAGACAAAAACTTAGTTAGGAAAAAAGAGTACACAATTCTTTTATATATAATCAGATCTGCCTCATTAAAAACCTTACCAAGAAAACACAATGGAAAAACATGGTTAAGGAAAAAAAGAGTATAGTGGGTATATCAGTTAAGATCCTTGAGTCGATGAAGGCTAATGCCATATGCAAGCTTTTCAAATGATGCAATAGGAAGCGCTTTGGTGAACAAATATGCTAGGTTATCACATGAACGGATTTTTTGAATGTCTACATCACCATTCTTTTGAAGCTCATGGGTGAAGAAAAATTTTGGTGATATATGTTTTATCCTATCGCCTTTAATGTACCCTTCCTTCACTTGGACAATGCATGCAATATTATCTTCATATAAGACCGTCAGAATTAATTTTCCTGCAAGTAAACCACAAGTCTCTTGTATGTGTTAAATCACAACTCTCAACCATACACATTCTTGACTTGTCTTATGTAATGCTATAATTTCAGCATGGTTAGGTGATGTGGTTGTTATAGTCTGTTTCATAGATCGCCATGAAATGGCTGTGCTACCAAATGTAAACACATAACCAGTTTGTGATCGACCATTATGAGGGTTAGACAAATATCCTGCATCAGCATAACTAATCAAATTTGACTTGGATACATTTGAGAAAAATAAACCCATATCTATAGTACTTTTAAGGTAGTGAAATATATGCTTAACCCCAGTCCAGTGTCTTCATGTAGGTGAAGAACTAAATCTTGCAAGTAGATTAACAACAAATGATATATCCAACCGTCTATGACTAGCAAGATACAATAGTGCTCCAATTGCACTAAGACATGATATTTCGGAACCAAGTAGTTCTTCATCTTTTTCTCTAGGCTTAAAAGGATCTTTATCCACTTCAAGTTACCTAATAACCATTGGAGTGCACAATGGGTGTATAAAACCTCTTTAGCACTTTGGATATATAGGCTTTTTGATGCACTAAAATTTCATTTTCTAGGTGCTCAATTTGTAGACTAAGATAAAATTTGGTAAAATTCCGCAAATCTTTCATTTCAAATTCTTTCTTTAAACAATCCATGGCCTTTGGGAGTTCTTCGGGAGTCCCAATAAATTTTTATCATCAACATAAATGATAATTATAGCAAACTTATTTCCAGATCTTTTTATAAAAATACATGGACAAATAGGGTCATTTTTATACCCTTCTTTCAATAAATATTCACTAAGACGATTATACCACATACGTTTGGATTGCTTTAATCCATATAAGGATTTATTTAGTTTGATTGAGTAGTCTGTGCGAGAACCTGTATTATATTTTTTAGGAAAGTTAAATCCTTTAGGGAGTTTCATATAGATGTCACTATCAAGTGAGCCATACAAATAGGCTGTAACAACATCCATTAGACCAAATCGAGGCTTTCCCTTATTGTCAGACAAATGAGATAATGGAAGGTAGTTGCATTCACCACTGGTGAGTATGACTCTTCAAAATCAATACCAGGTCTTTGCGAAAACCCTTAGGCAACAAGTCTTGCTTTGTATGTTGCAATATTACCATTTTCATCTTGTTTTCGCACGTAAACCTATTTATATCCAACTAGTTTTACACCTTCAAGAGTACGGACTACAGGTCCAAAAACTTTTTACTTTGCAAGCACATTTAGTTCTACCTCCATTGCACTTTCCACTTTGGCCAATCATTCCTTTGTCAACATTCATTGATAGATTTTGGTTCATGATCCTCATTTTCGTGTATATCATATGCTACATTGTATGCAAAATTATCGTCAATGTTCAGGTACTTGAGTTTCTTCTGGAATAGAAACTTTAATTATGTCTGAAGGCCTTTCTAAGCCTCCATCTAGGCACTCTTCTAGAGTTACCTTATCCTCAATTAAGTCATCTTCATTTTTAGCTCCTTTTCTTTTTCGAAAATTTTTGTCTTTGGAACTGTCTTCCATGCTTAATGCGTGTTTTCAGACCTTGATTGTCCAACAAGGACATCAATTTTTACTAGAGCATTAGCGGCTGGAATGTAAGATTTTGTTACACTTTTTGGGTCAGTAAATACATATGGCAATTAATTTGCTAAATTTTGCAGTTGAATTATCTTTTGAATTTCTTGTTCACATTGTTTTGTGCGAGGATCAAGATAAGATAATGATAATTCATTCAAGCTAATTTCTTTTTTCAACTGCTTATTGTTTTCTCCCAATGTTGGGAAAATTAATTCATCAAAATGACAATCAACGAATCGAGTTGTGAATAGATCTCCTGTTGATGGTTGAAGATATCTTATTATTGATGGAGATTCATATCCAACATATATTCCCAATCTTCTTTAGGGTCCCATCTTGGTGCATTGTGGTGGAGCTATTGGAATATAAATCGCACACTAAAAAATTCTTATATGGGAAATATTACGTTCTTGACCCAAAAGCATTTGCAAAGGGGAGAATTTATGGTAACTTATTAGCCTAATGCAAATTAATGTTGTTGCATGCAGAATTACATGCCCCCAAGACGAAATTGGGAGTTTTGCTTTCATAAGCAATGGTCTTTCAATTAATTTAAGATGTTTGATAAATGATTCTGCAAGTCCATTTTGTGTATGAACATGTGCTACAAGATGTTCAACCTCAATCTCAATGGACATATAATAATTATTGAAAGCTTGGGATGTAAATTTATCAGCATTATCAAGGCGTATTTTCTTAATTGAATAGTTAGGAATATATGCTCTTAATCGAATTAATTGAGCATGGAATCTCGCAAACGCCTAGTTGTGAGTTGATAATAAACAACCATGTGACCACCTAGTTGATACATCAATGAATAACATAAAATATCTAAATGGTCCACATGGTGGGTAGATTGGCCCACAAATATCACCTTGTATATGTTCTAAAAAGGTGATAAGTTCATTCCTAACTTTTATTGGTGATGGTCAAATAATTAATTTTCCTTGGGAATAAGCAGCACATGAAAATCTATCTGTTTGAAGATTCTGCTAGTTCTTCAATTCATGTCCGTGTGAATTTTTAATTATTCTTCGCATCATAATTGATCCGAGATGGCCCAACTGGTCATGCCAAACAAGAAATGTATTATGATTCGTAAACTTCTTGTTTACCATGGTATATGATTTAATTGTGCTAATATATGTATAATACAAACTAGAATAAAATGAAGGTAATCTCTCCAAGATACACTTTTTGTTTCAGATAATTCTCGTAAGGTAGAAATACTCATCAGTTTCTTCATTTGTTGTCTCAATATGATATTCATTTTTACGAATATCTTTGAAACTTAATAAGTTTCTATGAGACTTATAGGAATATAGTGCATTGTCAATTTGCAATTTTGTTCCTCTTGGTAACATTATGTTAGCTCTTCCAGAGCCTTCAATTAATTTTGTACTACCAGATATAGTACTCATACTGCCTTCTTGCATCACATATCCTTAAGGATTGTGTGAGTTGTAGTACTATCTACAAGTCACATATCCTCATAATTCATGTTGGTGTAAACCAACGGAATAGCCATTCTTCAAAAAAAAAAAAAAACATAAAAAGAGAATAAATAAAAATGAGAGTATATAAAAAAAATTCATAATAATAAGTCCAATAAAAGTCCATAAAACATTTATTATTCTTAAAAAAAAAAAAGTACATAAAGCATAAACTATAATAACATCCAAAAATTTATTTTTTTAATTGTTCGATCACCAATTAAATGATCAATCCTTTCATCTGGGTTAACAAAGAAATCTGCAACATCCAAACTAGAGACATCAATATGTCAATAATCAGAATCACTGTCATAAGATGCAAAGTGTGTCTCCACTTTCTTTTCTTTATTTTTGAAGGATTCTTGATAAAGGTCAACAAGGTACTTTGGGGTATGACATGTACGAGACCAATAACCTTTCCCTCCACAACGATAGCATGTATTCTTAACAATCTTGTTATCTTGCTCACCCTTTGATATGACATTTTTCACAGCATTTTTCCGCTTTAGGTGAGCATATGCATTAAGAGAATTACCATCACTAAACTGTCAACATCCATGGCCACGGCTACGACCACTACCATGACTGTAGCCATGACCACGACCACGAGATTGTACATAAGTATGGTGGTCATATTTTGCGACATTCACTTCAGGGAATGGAGCACTACCAGTTGGGCGGGACTTATGATTCTCTATCAATAGCTCATTATTTTGCTCAGCAACCAAGAGACAAGAAATTAATTCATAATATTTCTTAAACCCTTTTTCTCGTTGTTGTAAAAGCACATTGGATGCATGAAAGGTGGAGAATGTTTTTTCAAGCATATCTTCATCAATAATTTTTTCTCCACACAAATTTAATTTGGAGCTAATTCTAAACATTGCAAAATTGTATTCACTTACATTTTTAAAATCTTGTAAGGTAAGTGCATTCATTCATATCGAGCTGCTGGGAGAATCATAGTTTTTTGATGGTCTACCTTTCTTTAAGGCTGGTCCAGAGGACAAGTGGGTCTTTTACTGTAAGATACTCAGCCTTAAGTCCTTCGTGGAGGTGATGATGCAAAAAGATCATTGCTTTTGCTTTATCTTGTTTGGATGTTTGGTTATTCTTTCTTATTGTGTCACCGAGACCATTTGCATCTAAATGGATTTCAGCATCTAACACCAAAGATAAGTAATTTGTCCCAGTGATATCTAGTGCTACAGAGTCAAACTTTGCTAAATTTGACATTTTTACACTATAATATGTCAAATAAATTAGGTAATGATCACAATATCAATAAGCATGCTCGTAAAAGAAGAGAAAAAAATTTACTATGTATAAGTATAATTCAATTTGGCTTATCGTACAAGTGAAAAATACACTAAAGTCATAAAACATTAATGTGTTTGTGACGTAGAAAAATGTACTAAACTAATAATCTATTGGTTTTAGAATAAGTAATGAAGCAATGACTTATGAAATATATATGTGTTTGCGTGGTGTAGTGGTTGTGCATCTCACATTGGATGAGAAGCTTGCGGGTTAGAATCCCATCAGGGTCACATAATTTTCAATTTTTTGGGTTTATGTGTTACAGGCGAAAAGTTACCATAAAAAGAAAAGGAGAAGAGGAGGGAAAATGGGATCATCATGGTCGTGGCTAAAGCCGTGGTTGTGGCCATGGATGTAGACGTGTTGTGAAAATAGATCGAGAGAGTGAGAGAAAGTATGATGCCTCCAAGGAAAAAGTAATCTCTATTCATCCATTGAGGGGGTATTTATATCCAAAGTGAGCGAAACCCAAAAGAATTAAATTGATTTAAGTGGCACCAAATTTGAAGCTACAAGTGATGCATGGAGGAATGGAGCAAGTTATTCATGGTCATGGTATTTGTAATAACAAAGAAAGCAATATCATCAATAAGAACCATAAATGGGATAGATGCGTCCAGAAACCAAAAAGATAAAGTTTAGAGAAATGTCTAAGTGGAAATTGGGCCGTAAGGTTACCATAGTGCTAATCAAAACTCAAGATGAGGAGGTTTTTTGGCGTAACCCTTAAAGATAAAGTTTTTATATTTTTATATTTTGAGATCAAACTCAACTTTCTTTTTATATACTTAAGCTAGTATTAAAAAAAATCTTGCATTTATGTTTTATTTATGACAAAAAAAAAAAACCCAAGACCTATTAGTTAATGAGACCAAATCTGTTATCTCATATTATGTCTCATTGCTTATTATAGGCTTCTATATACATATATATAGAGAGAGAAAAACCCCCTTTTAATACCTAACACTTATTCACTCTTAACAAATCAATCTCTCACACTTTAATTTTATCAATTTAATTTTTAACATTTTAAAATCATGAGAAATTAATACTTTTGTCAATTTAACCCCAAGGCTTTTTGTCCTTGTAAAAAAGAGTTGTAAAATAGGAATATAAAAGATCTAATGAGTAGTATACTCTCATCTTAAGCTTTTTAGTATTGTATGAATGATACACACCAAAACATGTGAAAAAGTTATATTACTTATTTGCATAAAATGAGAAGGACTAATTTGATATTAAAGTGTTAAGAACTAAATTGACACATTTTTAATTTGTTAGGGATAAAATTGGTATGTTTTTAAAGTATCAGAAACTAAATTAATATAATAAACGAAATCACCAATTTGTCACAATTTTAAAGTATTAATAATTAAATTAATAAAATTGAAGTGTGAAAGATTAATTTACCAAAAAGAAGTTTTTCTTTATAATATATAACGGAGGGACAAAAGAAAATTGACTTTCTCTACTTGACTAAGTTTTTATGGAGTATTTTTAAACTATTCAATTAAAACACTTAAAATAATAATTTGGGCTAGTGTCCACTTAAAAAATGCCTAATACGGAAGCTTAATTTGGACAAAATTATTTTATACTGTCCGTGATCCTTATTATATGGCAGATTCTAAAAGATCTTGGTGGTCCTTTTTCTAAGGCCTCAATTCTAATGAAGCATTTATTTTTATTTTTCATAGTTTACTTTTAATTAGTACTTTGACAATTTTTATTTTTACTTGTTCATTAATAAAAAATGATATTAAATAAGAGTAAAATTATAATATTACAAAATTTTTCTAAAAAATCAATAAAACCAACTAATTTTATTACTCTGTAGTTTAGTTAAACACGTCTTATAATAAAAATCAGAGTACTTGTTTGATCAATCAAAAAGTGAGATAAGAAAGTAAGGAAACAAATTTTAGTCTTCAGTTAGAGCAAGATCCCGAGCAATGTCTCCACGGTACCCAAACACTTCAGCTTATCAGAACACCATTACGGCAATACAGCGAACAAGGGAACGAGATCACGATGAGTGATTAGATTCTGCCTCGCTGTTAGTCTTGGACTTTCAATTGGGCTAACAAGGATGTGGCGATTAACTTTGGCACACCCATATTTTCTAACCACACACTATATGGGTGTGGTTAGAAAATATGGGATGTATCATAAGAAATGACCCAACCAAAAGTTACTAAATATGGAATTGAGGCATTAATTAGTATTATTTGGAAACCCACTTTGGAGCTGGTCAATGGGCTGGGCTAAACAAATATAAAAAAGTGAACAAATTTTTTATAAAACAAATTGTCTTTTATATTTTAAATTGTTAATCGATATAATTTTTTGTTAATTCTTATTAATAATACTTAACTGAACTTTGCCTACTGGTCATACTTCTTGTGGTAGAGGTGACACATAAACAAGTTTTATTAAGATAGATCTATTAATGATAAATAATGAAATAATATTATTTAAAGTGCTAGGGTTGGGGGGCTACACTAGGTCTACGGTTTTCATTTGGTTTCAGCCTGTACAAGGCTTCTTTATAAGTTTTATGAAGTTTGAGGTTATTGATTAATGAAAATCGAGAGTTTTCATAGTACGAGAGCTTAGCTAAGTTCTTAGGCAAAAAACTAACTAATTTTATCAACGTTTTTTTAATGTGGTGATCCCCGTTGATCTTGGGAAAAGGACAACTCTTATTTGATTCCTTGTCAATCCGATTCCTTTATTAAACTAAGTGCCGAGTCAATTTGTGGCCTACTGCATTGTATCATATACATGCTTGAAAACACAATGTAGGATTTTCTCCACTAGCAAAGTTCTAGTGAATTGGAACAATTGCATTATAAGTTGATAATGAGTCTAATAGAATAATATTTTCCAATAGATGATGGGCGTCTAAGTTTCCTAAATAGTTTTACTCTCAAATATATTGATTGCTGACAGAGTAATAGAACAGTACTCCAAAAAGATTGATGGATTAAATATAAACTTAGAAATTAAAAATAAGAAAGAGCCTAGTCAATTATACACACACATTCTCTATTAACTCTTAGCAACATTTTTGTTCTAAAACATCAAGTAAAATATTCATATTGATAATCAATAATGTACAATGTGTGTTTGAGACTTCATAGACTTGCTAACAAAACAGATAGCTCAATGTCAATTACCAGTGCCATCAATATTTGCACTGTGTTTAAAGAACTTTTTATCTGTGAAAAAATATTGTCTTATGAAATCAATCATAAGCTTATACTGCTACTACTTAATTCACTGGCCTTGCTTTATAGGGATAGAACATGCTAATTGATTGTGCTCTTCAAAAAATTAAATAAAGTAAAAAAATTTAATTGTTCAAATTTCTCACAGTAATTTTCTGAGAATTTATTCACTTCTTTATAAATTCAAACTTTCTCGTGAAATCCTCGCAGTATGTTTCCCAAGAAAATTCAAAAAGTGAGAAATTTTGGAGACTCGCCAACTTTCTAAATGAATCTTAGAAAATTATTTTTTCTCCTGGAATATTATATGAGAAATCGTCTATTGTGAAAATTTCTTGTGACTCATGTGAATTCGTGGTATTTTTCCTGGAATTATTTTCAGAAATATTTTTTACAAAATTGAGTAATTTCTTAAGGATTCATTTTGAATGTTCGTATATTAGTATTTGATGTTTTTATTTTTTGGTACATGTGTTTATATATTACATTGAATAAATATTATTTTTGTGCTATAGAATTCTGTTGCAAATTTTGTCGTAGATTTTTATTGCGGATTTTTACTGATTTTGTCTGTCCTTCTTAATATTCATTATAGACAAACCTTATTGATCAAAAAAGTTATGATAGATTTTACATCACTTAGATAATAAACACTTAAAAATAAAAATTTTATATAACTAGAATTTTAAATCTATAATATGCATGGAACATAATATTTATTGTCTAAATTTGTTTCATCCATTTAAATATAATATTTTAAAATATAAAAGTAGATAGAGTAAAAAAATAAGTATATTAAGTAAGACAAAAAAGTTCATGTTAATATATACAGATTTTTAACTTTTAAAATGATAAAATTAACACTTGTCAAGAGAAGAGATAATGGACTAGAAGCTCATTTAAAAAAAAAAACCTCGTACACTTTTTTTCAACTATATATATGAAATATAGAGATATATATAGGGATACATATGGATTATCAAAATTAAAATTTAAAACTACAAGAAAACTTAAATAACTCACACAACTGTCACTGAAATAAATAAATAGCTCAAACAACAATATTATAATCTCAACAACAATATATGCAATATATGTTAAATAATTTATATTTGGGATAGGAATTCACTTATTTGAATATTAAGTCTTTGTCAAACTTACTTCCTTACAGTACTAGAATAAATAATGCTATTATGGTATTATAATTAGGGTTGAGCAGGTCGGGTTTGCACCCTGACCAACCCAACTGAAGTAAACTGAAGTATTTTTTTTTTTTAAGCCGTCACAGGCTGGAATTTATTATAACCCAATCAGTCAGTTATTGTAGTATAATGTCCGTTTTTCTTTGCTGCTCCTTCTTTTTATACTCTTATTATCCTATAAGATATTTGTCCAATCTACATTTTGCTATATGAGATATTTCTCCACAAATATTTAATATTTCTCGAATATTGATAAATAATGTCGGTTTGAAACAAGTATAACTGAATCCGACCATATCAACCCATCTTCTATGTTTTACTTAACTGATACAAATTCAATAACCCATTACTAACACCTAATTGAACTGCCCATGTCAATCGGTTTTAGACGGGTTATTTAAATTTGCTCACTCCTAACTAGAATAATATAACCCAATATAGAATAAAATAATATAACATAGAATAAAATTTCTGAGTTAAAATAATCCCAAATCAAAGCCTTATTTCATTGAATTAAAATCCTAGAAAGTAACTACATATTTTGCGTCAGAAAACCTACTTCTTTCAGAAAATATTTTTATTGATCCAATTATTGATCACAATATCTCCTTGTAAATCATAGTTATAAATTTTTAAGAAATTATAATTGGATGATACTCTATCATATCTCTTAATTTTAACAAAGAAAGAAGATTTTAAAATATAAGTAAATATTGTTAATAATGTTGAATAATTATGAATTTTTAATTCTTGTAAAATTTAATATGAATGATTAGTGTTATAATATGAAATGATTAAATAATTAAATTGATAATTTTTTTTTTTTTGTATTGACCACCAATGTTTGAAGGATACGATTCTATTACTAGGCCTCTCAAACCCACAACTAATCATGTTTGAGTTGAGAAGGATCTTAAGGGCAGCAAAATTTTTTTTATCAAGTTTTAATATAATTGCATTCCAAAAGCTTAATACTAAAACTTCTAGTTAAACTAAACTAACCTTATGCCAGTTGATCTACGTGCTTGACAGTACCAAAATCATTTTTTAAAAAAGCTATTCACGAAAGAAGTGTTCAAGTCTTACTTTATTTATTATTTTTATTTTTTTGAATGAGTAAATCTCTATATACATGTGAGTGTTTAATTTTTCCCATACAATAAAACGATAGTAAGGAATTACTTTGTGAGTAGTACTTTTCTTGAGATTTTAATATCTTAATTGAAATTTAAAATGTTTGGTTTTTTCATTAATAGAATGTTGGTTTTACTCAATCACTAAAGAAAATGTTTAAAGTGACTCAAATCACCCTCATCTTATTGTTTTTGGCGTCAACTTTTGGTGAAATTTTGATCGTGAGACTATAAAAATTTTAATATTATATTAAAAATTAATTAAATATAAAAATTTAAATTACTAAAAAAAATATAGATAAGTTTTACGTCAAACAATTATTATTAACTGGTATATGACTTTCTGTAAATTTAAAAACACCCTCTCAAAATGCAGCTCTGAGATTCGCCTCAAAGAATCATCGTTCTAAAATATTAGTCGACACTACAATGGTCTAAATCACCAATAACAACGGCGATTAGACATGTGGGCCAGTCGCCATCGCAGGAATCAATATTAAGTAAATTTAATTTCACATATCTTTAAATGTAAATTTAATTTAATTTCACCAATAACACTGGCAGCATGTTATTTTATTTTAATTTTTTCAAGATTTCAGTAAATTTAATTTCACATATCTTTAAATGTAATAGAACCCATTTATGGAAATAGTTTTTAACCAAACCCATTTGTGTAATAATATTGAAGATAGACCCTAAATTTCTGCAATATCAACTCGTCGCAAAATTTTAATTTAAAACATTAGGTAGAATATTGGCAACGGATAATGTACAATGTTTGTTTAAGATTTCCTCTATCTGTGTATTTAATATTAGTTATGCTCAACTTGATTGTAATACTAGATTAATCGATGCTCAATGTAATATTAAAGATCAATGATTTATAACAAAAAAAAAAAAAAATTAGGTATAGATAGCTCAATATCAAATACTAATGCTATCAACATTTGCACTGTGTGTCTGGAGAATTTCATTGTTTAAGGTCAATATGGGAAAGTATTTTTCTAATAAATCAACCATTGTGTTTAGTGCTACTATTTAAATCAATAGTCTTGCTTTATTGGCATAGAAAATGCTAATTGATTATACTTTTCATACAATTAAATAAATAAAAAAAAATTTAATTGTTGAAATTTCCCATGGAAGCAGTTTCTTAGAATTTATTTATTTATTTTTTAAATATAAATTTTCTTGTAGAATTTTCACAGTAGTTTCTATAAGAAAATACAAAATGTATGTGAGAAAATTTTTGAAGACTCTGATCAATTTACTTTCTCATTGAATCTTCTCTTGAAAAATTACTTTTTTTTTATCACGGCAAATTTTGTGAGAAAAATTTCTATTGTGAAAAATTTTCACAGTAGTTTCCATAAGAGTGATTGTTTCTCTTGTTGTGAATTAGAGAGTAAAATTGTTACTTTAATTTATAAATTTCTAATAACAATAATTCCTACTCAATTTTATTATTTCTGAAACCTATTCCATTTACTAAACACACAACAAATTCTTATGATGTGCCGAGCAATTCTATCAATGAAGGATGGCATAAGTCAAGATAATGAGAATCTATAGAGTTTCTAAGTCACCCAATTTGAGTATTAGCCCACAGGTTCTTTTCCTCCACGTCTACAATTTTCCACTTGCTCGGTAGGAATGAGTGTCTTCACTCACACTCTTTAAGGAACTATGCATTGTTGATATTGTACTGCAACGTAAGGCTTTTTAGCTGACCCACCAGGAAATGGAGTTCAACCTAAACTTTGCTTGCATCTGTTCTGTGTATCCTGTTTGACTTCCATTAAAAGGAATAGACTTACAAACATTTCTGTAGTAAAAAAAGAATAAAATCAACTATACATAATATATGTCAAGAATTGACTTACTTGTGGAGCAGTATAAAATAAGTTTTAATAGAATTTTTCTCCGCATTCATCAGTTTTCATAGACTCATTCAGCCTTCTAAAGATGGAGAAACTGTTCCTTTGTCTCTTTGCCTTCATGCTCACACAGCATAACTAAAGTTCTTGAATTGAGGGTATAACAATAAACCAAATACCAACAAATGATTCAACATGATTTAACACATGCCCAAGGTATGGGTTATTCCATAAACCACATGTAATATGAAGTAGGCTCAAATAGCTAGCTCAAAGTGCCATAACATTATACTAAAGGGTTTAGTAAAAGAATAAGTTAATTTTAACCACCTAAGAAATATGCATTTACCAATGCAACAAATAACTTTTATTAGATCTTTGTATAGCACATAATCCCTTTCACAAAATATAAAGAGCTCATTTCACTATAATGTGAAAACTTAGACAAGTGTAACTCCGGTTATTTTAGACCATACATATAATTATTAAAGAAAATTCAGTTATCATACTTTATCCATATATAACAACAATTACTATTACCATAAGAAGATCAATAAGAATACTCAAAAAAAATTACTACATATAAGCATAATTCAATATATTGGCTTATAGTACAAGCGAAAAATGCACTAAGGTCATAAAACATTAATGTGTCTGTGGAGTAAGAAAATGCACTAAACTTATAATCCATTGTTTTATAGAATAAGTAACGAACCAATGACTCATAAAATGTAAATGTGTTCACGGTGTAGTGGCTGTGCGTCTCATGTTGGATGAGACCTCTATGTGTTCGATTCCCACCAAGGCCACGCAGCTTTCAATTTTTTTGGGTTTATGTGGTACCAGAATAGTAAATTGTTCTCATAAGACAAAAATTAATTGTCTTCATAATGGCGATAGAAACTAATTAAACAATTAAAGCAACAAAAGTTCAATAAACATTTAAAACTAATTGAAATAGTTTAGGTAGTGCACACCTGACGATGGAAACCTTTTTCTTGTTACCAGGAAAATAACTTCACAGTAGCTCTTTCTCTTGAAAATTAGAAGCGACTCTTTCTCTTGAAAATCAAAAGCTATACTACTCAGTTGGTTGATAGAGTCTCGTGTTGATAACGTATTGTGAAAAGTAGACACAGAGAATAAAGTATAGAGAATTGAGAGGAGAGAAAAATAGAGCCTCCAAAAAGAGTCAACTTTATTTATCCACGAAGGAGGTATATATACACAATGAAAGTGAAACCCTAGCCCTAAAAGGATAATGTTTATTTAATAAATTACAAATAAATAAATACTGGGTCAGCCCTAAGAAATATTTCATTAAATGGACATCCAATCAAGATATTCATAACATAAAGGGTGTTATGGTTCCCTCAATCCTCAAATTGTTCATATTATTATATAGTTATTATATAATTTCCACCAAAACTGGATAAAAAAAATTTAGGCTTTGGGATAGTATATTATGATTTTCATTTTTAAAACATTCATAAGACAAAAAAATTAAGAAGATTGATAGCTTAATTAAGGAGTAATTTTACATAATTTTGGGTATTTTTATTTTCTTATTCATTTATGAATTATGTTAAATCCTTGAAATTATAAATTTAATTTCTTTCTTATAGTATGAATATATATTTTATTGTCATTCTATCATGTAACCTACATTCTAGAATCAGATATGATCCAATTTATTATTAAAGCTTGTCTTGTTTTAAATATTCTAGACCAATCAAGCCTTTCAATTTTTTGTTGAATTGGTTCTATAATCAATCCATTTCATATTTATATTTATATATCTTTTAGTCCCGGCCCCTCAATTTTTAATCTGGTTTCGTCCCTAGATAGAATTATGTTTCTCCTTGTCAAATTGAACTCAAAAATTGAAGACAAATTATTACTGTATTATCAGTATATTTGATATTCTAAATTAAACTTTCAATCTTGTTTTTGGCTAAATTATAGAAAACATTTCAAAGAGATTGGTAATCTTCAACAAGAGAAATATATCTTGAAAAAAATCAGTTGTCAGTTCATATTCCTTTGATATTCTTCAATAATTCAGTATTACTTCATCTTATTTATAAAGTGAGATCTGAATATTGACTAGTCTTTGAATCTATTATCCTTCTGATTGACTTGGAAAGTATGCTATATGATATATTCTTCAGCTTCTATATCATCTGTTTTTCAAACTTTATAAGAATGCATTATTGGACTTATCAATATTATTAAAGCAACTTACTTACAACGCTAATTAACATCTTTTTAATTTTTTTGTAAAGAAGAATTTGCACAACTAATGGTTTTCTTTATAAAAACCCGATTATGGAATTTTCTTCTTTCTTTTTTTTTTCCCTCTCATATATAAGCTAAACAAAGAAATCTTTCATAAAAAAATTTAAAGATTTGTAAGAAAAATTATTATTTTCTATTCTAGGAATCTCCATTATTTTTAACTACTTTCCACTTAAAAAAAACTGCACAATTTAAAACTAGATAAGACATTACTTTTCTTTTCTTTTTTTGTTAGAATTAGACATTACATATGTTTGTTCTATTAATTTATTGCACACTTTAGATGTTCCTTTCATTAATCATTACATGTTTGTACCAAGTCGGGTGAATGTTTCTAATATTTTTTTTCTTCAACTAGCGCTGAAGATAATGTTATGCTTCTTGTCAAATTGTACTCAGAAAATTGATAATATATTATTACTGTATTATCAGCATATTTGTTATTGTAATCAAAAATATTATTTTCTAATCTATATAGTCTCTTCCTTTCTTACTCCTTCATGCATGGTTTGATATTACAGGTTTTATACCAAAAGAGATAGGCCATCTCGGTAAGCTTGAGGAATTGGGTTTGGGATTTAACCAAATGACTGGTTCCATTCCTTGGAATATTTTCAACATCTCAACTTTGAAGTACATGTATTTGGGAAACAATTTCCTTTCTGGAAGTCTTCCGTCAAATTTGGGATGTGGCTTGTCCAACCTAGAAGAACTGTACTTGCATTTCAACGCACTCATTGAAAACATTCCAAATAGTATATCCAATGCGTCTAAGCTTATCATTATAGTATGGCAAAGCAACAAACTCAGTGGAGTTATACCTAATACACTTGGGAATTTAAGAGAACTTCAGATGCTCCGTTTATATGGAAATAATTTTACAGTTGATGCATCCAGTCCCCAATTGAGCATTCTAACTTCTTTGGCAAGTTGTAGACACTTGAAAGAATTGGATATATCCGATAATCCTTTCCGTACAAAACTTCCCAAGTCAATTGGAAACCTCTCCAATTCCATGCAATATTTCAGAGCTGATTCCTGTGGTTTTCATGGGATTATTCCATTAGAATCGGGAAACCTCAGCAACTTGTATTATTTAAGCCTGAGCCAGAGTTATTTGAATGGATCAATTCCCACAACAATAAAAGAGTTACAAGAACTTCAACAATTATATCTCAATGACAACATGCTGCAGGGCTTAATCGTTGATGAGCTTTGTGAAATCAAAGGTCTAGGAGAGTTGAACCTAGGTGGAAATAACCTTTTTGAGAGATCCCAATATGCTTCAGAAATTTTACTTCACTAAGGTTTCTTTACTTGTACTGCAACAAAATGAATTTTGAAATACAACACTCTTCTTTTTGGAGTCTTAAGGACATCTTGCAGGTAGACTTATCTTCCAATGGTTTAACTGGAGGTCTTCCAATTGAGATACAGGATTTAAAAGTTATAACACTATTGGATCTATCAAGAAATCATATTTCAGGTAACATTCCTACAACTATCGGCAGCTTGCAAAATTTGCAAAATCTCTCCTTAGCACACAACAAATTGCAAGGGCATATTCCAGATTCAATTGGCCAATTGGTAAGCTTACAATTGCTGGATCTTTCTCGAAATAATTTATCTGGTGAGATTCCAAAATCCTTGGAGTCACTTCAAGATTTGAGATACATCAATTTTTCATATAATAAATTAGATGGAGAGATCCCTAGTGGTGGATTGTTCATATATTTCACAGCAGGGTCTTTCATGCATAATAAAGCTTTATGTGGCAAGTCAAGCCTACAAGTTCCACCGTGCCTGGGAAAGGAAAATAGGCATTCGAGAAGAACAAATCTGATTTTGATCAGTATCATATTTCCCATAATCCTGATAGCCATTCTGGTAACTGTATGCATAGTCCTTCTGTTGTCTAAGAACAGAAGTGTTGTCAATCAACTTGAAAGGGATCTACCTTCTTTAGAACTAACTAGAGGGATTTCTTATTATGAAGTTGTACAGGCCACTAACAGATTTGATGAGAGTAGTTTACTTGGAAAGGGTGGTTTTGGCACTGTATATGAAGGGATACTTTCTTGTGGAATGAAGGTTGCAATTAAAGTGATGAATTCGGAGTTGGAAGCAGCATCCAAGAGCTTTGATATAGAATGTGTTGCACTACGCAATCTACATCATCAAAATCATTAGTAGTTGTTCAAATGTTGATTTCAAATATTTGATAATGGAGTTCATGTCAAATGGAAGTGTTGATAAATGGTTGCACTGTCATGAGTATATCTAGATTTCTTGCAAAGGTTGAATATAATGATAGATGTGGCTTCTACATTGGAATATCTCCATTATGGTTCTTCAACACCAGTTGTTCATTGTGATTTAAAGCCTAGTAATGTTTTATTGGATGAAGATATGGTTGCTCATGTTAGTGACTTTGGCATTGCCAAAATTTTAGCTGAAGGACAAAGCAGAACACATACCTCAACATTGGCTACAAGAGGTTACATTGCACCAGGTCATTTCTAACATCTTCAGAACTTATTTTATAGTTATTGTCACAATTAATAATACCTATATACTTTAATAGCAAATCAAACAGGTAGCTAGATACTGATCTCTCAAACTTAATCTTCCAATTTATACATTATGGCAGGACTTCAAAATCTGTACACTACTATGTAAAATAAAAAAAGAAGTTGAGTAGAGGTTCTCAAAATTTTCTAGAAACATTCATTTATATGTGTAGGACATCATATAAAAATCCTACCACAAAAGTACTTAATTTGCTCCATTCTGGCTAATTTTTTTTACAACATCCTTGGTATGTTGAAAGCATGTTATAGAAATTTCTGAGCTAAACTCATTGCCCGTATCCTTGAATTATACCTCAAATGGATACTAGCTCCAAATTTGAGTTTGTGTTTTTGTAGAATTATCTGAAACCTCAAATCAACCCATGTTTTAATGAAATTTGTTTCTGAAGTTCTTAAGCATCTTAGGGACAAATACATTATACATATATATTTATATACATATATACATACATATATTTGTGATTATTGGAATTGTCTAAGAATAACTGAAATAAAAGATAGGGTAGAGCTATGATAGTTATTGTATGAGGTCTATCCAATGCTCGATACAAAAGCTCATAATAGATGGATATGAACATGCCGCCTATTGGTACTAGTGGAGTAGGGTTGATCTAACCCATAGGTATAGGTATAACCTTTCGCTTAATACTATAAATCAAAGATTGAAGCATATGAAGCTGCATTAATCGGAGATACATGATAGAAGGAATTAATTGTTTTATTTACAAACTTCATTACAAAATTTTTCTTTATCTTTATAAGCCTTTACAATAGTGTTTACACAAATAGGTTCAAAGAATCCAGTTTTAAGGAAAACATTTTTTAAAAAAAAATAAAAGTGAAATAGTTTTTCTTAAACTACGCCCACAAGAGGGGAAATAATTGTCTTCGAGTGGAAAACTATGCCCAACGAGAGATATACGATGCCCATAATTTAGGAAATAATTATGCCCTTTACACAATATTAGATGGCCATCTCATCATAAGTTAATTTTTTTTTTTATTTTTGTTGCCATAATTAGAAGGGAGAGAGAATAGATGTAAAGATTTCAACCCGCAGTTCGAGAAGGAGTCAAATTCGGTGCCAAGCAGCTGTGCTGATGGCTAACTCAACTAAAACCCCACTAATTCTAACCACTTGAATTCTCTGAACATAATCATAGAATTAGTACATCTGAAATCTATCAAATATTTAACTAAAAGTTTTCACCTAGATTCCCTTCACTTGCCTTCTATTATTCAAATTAGTCAAAAATTTAAGACCAACCTAGATTCTTACAGTACCATAAAAGCAGAAATTAACTGCAGTTAGTTAAGTGCAGTTCTCACAATGTTGAAGTGTTTCTAAGTTGTAGTTACTTTTAGGATGTTACAGTTATTGCGTGTATCATTTGACACACTTGCCTCTGGAAAATAGCTTTGAAGAATTCCAATAACACTTTTCTTCTTTTTTTTTTTTAATTTTTCTTTTGACTCTGGGATTGTTCAATATACTTGATTTCCATTTTGTAACTATTGGTTTATTTTCTAGACCTTCTACAATAGTTGAAAGAAAATTAATTATTTAAATTGATGAGATTTATGAATATATGGTAACCCAGTTTTAAAGTTCTATTATATAGGTTTTCCTTCTGCACTAGTCCATATAGAAAGAAAACTGGCTAAGTTTTGATGATTGCTAATTTGATTCTTCTTACATGTACAAACCATTGAAATCTAGTGAAGATAAGAGGAAAAAGCAACATAATAAATTAATATTTTTTTTACAATAAACTAATAACTTTTGATTATGCAGAGTACGGATCTGAGGGAATTATTTCGGTTAAAGGAGATGTGTATAGCTATGGGATTATGTTGACGGAAATGTTCACAAGAAAGAAACCAACAGATGAGATGTTTGAAGATGGATCCAACCTGAAAAGTTGGGTTAGTGAATCAATGCCCCATGCAACAATACATGTTGTTGATTCTACTTTGCTACAGTTAGAGGGGCAACAAATTGACAATATAATGGCAGATGCATCATCTATTCTGAAGTTGGCCTTGAATTGTTGTGAAAATTTACCTGAATCACGGATCAATATGCTGGATGTTGTTGCTTCATTAAAAAAAGTCAGGATTAGGTTCATGCAAAATGCAAGGGCCACGTGAATTTAAACTATATAGAAAGACATGTGCAATTATTGTCCTTTCTCATGTTACTTGTTTAATTCTTTTTTAACACATATATTCGCACTATATGTGTAGAGAATTTCATTGTTCAAGGTCAATATGGGAAAATATTGTTTTGTTAAATCAACCATCAGCTTATAGTGCTACTATTTAAATCAATGGCCTTGCTTTTTATTGGTATGGAAATTGCTAATTGATTAAGCTTTTTTTTTTTGATTATGGTAATCTCTATGAAAATATTGTTGTTTTCTTGTGGCGAATTAGAAAGGAAAATTGATACTTTAACGTATAAATTCCTAATAACAATAACTCCTACTCAATTTTATTACTTGTGAAACATAGTCCATTTACTAAACGCAACAAATTCTTATGGTGTGGTACTAGGCTATTGGGCTTTTTTTTTTGTTGGGGGGGGGGGGGTGTTTTATTTCGTATGTGGTTGTTTTTAATGAAAAATTACTTTTTTGGATGACAACAAAGCAAATCACCCCAGCAAAATATCAAACTGCCACTCCCAGGTGGGATTGTCACTTCCCATCTATTGGTCGCCACTGTTAGTGGCGATTGAATGGCGATTAGTGGTGATCAAGCCACCTTTGTGTTTCTCATATTTGTTGGTTTAGTTTATCTTGGAGGATTAATGGATATAAACTATGTATTTTGTGACATTTTTGGAATGTTGATATAGTATAGAAGCGCAAGGGAAGTGTGATAAATAAGAAATTTATGATAATTATTAAGCTTCTTGGCTAACAGAAGTATGGTTAACTTAGTCAGTTGTGAGACCTATTACATTGTATAATAACCTTTTAACTATTAAATTTAGCTTACTTTCTAACGAAAGCAAACTCTTATTAAAGAAAGTGTATAACTATAAAAGATGAAACAATGGTATTTTCATAATAAAATATTAGCATAACAAATAGCTGACTTATTGTTTATAATTCATGCCCATTCAATTCAAATTTATAATAATCATAGAATAATAAAGGATGCATAATTCTCCTACTTTCTAGGATAAAAAGTCATCAATAAAAAAATTTGTTGTGGCTAATAGTTATGATTTAGTGTGATAGTACTTCTGAATATTACTGAAGAAGTTGCAGGTATGACAAGGCCTGCTCCCAAACAAAACAACACATCAACCATCAGCCTAAAGAGACAGTTTCAACACATAGAAAATACTTTTCTATTGCAAGAAGACTAGCTCTTATCAAATTCAAAGTTACATTATACTGAGAAAACTTGTCTAACCAATAATTATTAGAATCTAAAGCATCCTCTTTGTGATGTTTGGGCATTTTGAATCCTATGAATTGGTTTAACCAACATTAATCAATGGAACTAATCATAATGAAGGTCCTACCGTATTAAATTCGAGATTAGCAGTCTCATATATGACAAAAATAATGTTAAGAAGATAGGACAATAACTGATGTTGCATTTACAAGTTAAGTTGACAAATTAGAATAGAACATGAGATTACAACACAATGGTAATATCAGATATTGTGAAGTCGTACCGAAGTGAACATTAGAGATATGATTAATATTGTTTGAAGAATAGAACAATTATGATTATTTTTTCTCTTAATATGTGTTTTCCTATAACATTGTAAATGTATATCAATAACTAAGTTAAGTTTAATTACCAATTGAATCTCATACTATTGATATAAGTGTATAATTTTAAAAGACAAAACATTGGTATTTTTTCATATTATATTAGCACAATTAGCACACGTATTATGTATATTGATATCATCATATAGAACTCCTTTTAACTAATCTTTGTCTAGTCCACACTGTTACAAATATGAATACCCAAAACTCTCAATAATTCACTCCCATTCAATTCAATTTTATATTTATAATTATAATAGAATGCTAAAAGATGTACAAATTTTCTAATTTCTAGGGTAAACAAAAAATCCAGAAATTTCAACCTAGAGGGAGATGGGTAGAATCGAATCTGAATATTGAAGCTATCATGCTGATGGTAGTGCTAACTTAACCGAACCCCATTTAACCTATAACTAGTTATTTAGGAACAAAAAAAAAAAATGAATGTTTAATGTAAAAATAGCTAAGCTTAAACTCAATGGGGCAAGGCAACCTCAAGAAAAAAAATTTAAACTAAGAACTACATTTTCAATAATATGTTACTATAGCCTATCTTTCTTACATCTTTTAGTTGCGAACCGTGTAATTACAGTTGATCATGGAAAGATTGCTAAAATTTTACTCTGATATTCATATGATAACATGAGAAATTCTACAGTAATCAAGTATTTATGGTTAACTAACAGATATTAGCTTGCATTATTTTTTGTCCTTTTCTTCTCCTTTTTTCTTGTTGTGATGGAAAATTACTTAGTCATGTATATATGCTAAGAAATTTTTTTGTGGCAAAGAGTTCAACTACGCATTGCCTTATCTCTGTCGTCTATCCTATCTATATAATTTTGCAGTGTCCCTCACTGATTCCAATTTCACAAGATCATTTCAGACAAGTAGGTCCCTTATCATATTGCTTTCTCTCAAACAACATATTATTCTATCAATATATTATTAGTTGCAAGTAAAGTTTTTTACAAGTCAGACAAAGTAAATAGACTTGACCTGCAAACGTCCTTCCAAAGATGACAAAAGTGATTGATGCATTTAGAAAATAACGGCTCGATACGTTTTTCCTTTGATTAAAATGATTGAAGATGAAACAATTGAATATATGGTAACTTAGAAAAGTCAATTTGGATAATGTCAATCAAGACGTGTGAATCAATAAGGACCAAAAAAAAAGAAGAGTAAAACTTGTTAAATTGTGTACACAAGCCAAACCCTAGGGTTCATCATTATTGATGGTAAACCACGTACATCCGCCCAAACTTCACTTGCTAGGAGTGTGGACTTCTTGACACTTCCCTTAAAAGACTTCCTATCTCTTCAGGAAGAATGATTCATAGGTAAAAAAGAGTTGGTTTTATGCTTTCCTTTAAGTAAAATATTTTGCTATGGTTCATATGTAAATGACATAATAAAACTCCTTTCAATTTTAATTGATCTTTTTCAAGTCCACACTATCACAAATAAATATACCTAAAACTCTAAGTGATTCATGTCCATTCAATTCAAATTTATAATTATCATGGATAACTAAAAGATGCACAAAATTTTCTATTCTCTTTGGTTCTTATTATAAAACTTCTTTTAAAATCTTTTTATGGTCATTTTTTAAGTGATTTTATATTTTCTAAAAAATATTTATTTATTTATTTAAGTCATTTTAAAAAATCAAGAAAATCAATTATTTTTCTTAGTTTATGTGTAATTTCGTTAAACATGACTTATAATAATAAATATAAAGAGCATATTCTAAAATAAAAGTCATTAATAATTAAATACAACCTTATTATAAGAACTAGCGATAGTCTGTCATAGTTACATATATAGTGCGGTAGGTCCCACAACGATTATGTTGCATATTCTCTTACTCCACATTATTCTCTATTATTAGTTGGGAATGAATATATCCTATTTTACTTTAGGAAAAGATAGTTGCACACTTTTATTTTTTTTATCCCATTACACACTTTTCATTACTTATCATTTTTAGTGTATTCAGATATAAAATTATAAATAAAAATATAAAATTAAGAAAAATACAAAAATAAAAATATAAAAGTGATTGTAAATAAATGATAGTAGGCATATCATATCTCTTATAATAAATGCAGCAAACTAGAGTTGACCCACCAATCATTGTCCTATCAAAGGTGGAATAATAAGGGCTTGTTTTTTTTATAACATATTTTCATATTTTTATTTCTTGCTTTCATTTCTTGAGATATGTTTTTTTCATATTTTTTATTTTTTAAAAATATGTTTGTTCGTTTTTATTTTTTATTTTATTTTTCTTTTATATTTTTTTAGTACCTAACAATTATTTTTAATGAATTTATTAAATTATTAGTCATTTCTTATAAAAATAAAAAAAAATTAAAATTAATAAAATTGTGACTAACAATTTTTGAAAACACTGAAAAAATAATCTTTTTCGGTTTTTAGTTTCCACGTTGTCATCTCAGACCGATAGTTCCCTTATAATGCTGCCTTTTCTCTAACCACACATTGTCCTATCTATATAAAATCATTTGAATCTTCATTATTTCTACAGTAAACTCTTCTATAAGTCAAGCAAATTAAATTGACTTGACCAAAATGTCCTTCCAAAGATGACAAAAGTGATTGATACATATAGAAAATATGACTCCATATATTTACCTTTCCATTCAAATAAATAAGCTTATAAAATTTTCTGTTTAGCTCAAAATGCTTTTTCTTTTTTCTGAAAAAAATTTACGTCAATTGAGTCTCCAGCCTTACCAGGTCTAGGGTATGTAATATGGCTTTGTGATTACTTATAAAGGAATTTACTATGGATGTACCAACATATGATCGATGATGCAAATATTGAATAGATGGTAATTTGCAAAGTTATTTTGGACAATAATAATAATAATATACCATTTAGAGAAGTCATAATTCTATGAAGTGTTCTTCTCAATCAAAACATTGTTTTCTCTTCTAACGTACTCACCCCGGCACTTTCTTTACAAGTAGTGCATAGGACAAAAAAGCATTTCTGCAAAGCATTAATTGTTGATAGATGTCACATGCTGCATGACACTGATATAGATTGTATATGGCATTGAGAGATGATGAAAGAAATTTCTTTGATGAAACGTTAAATTAACTAGATTCAAAAATTCAAATCGACGTTGATTGTGTTTGTTTTATTTCGAAAAATATTCAAAGTACGTATTGCTTTTGGTTTGGGACCCACCAGTGTAAAAAAAAAATTAAAAAATACGTAATGTATGTCAAGAATTGACTCGTGGAGCTAGCAGTATAAAAGAAGTTTTAATAGAGTTTTCTTGTTGCGAATTAGAGAGTAAAATTGATACTTTAACTTATAAATTCCTAATAACATTAATTCCTACTCAATTTTATTACTTGTAAACCTAGTCCATTTACTGAACACAACAAATCCTTGTGGTGTGGTACAAGGCTATCTGTTTTTTTTTTTTTGTTTGTGGGGGGGGGGGGGGGGGGTGTGTGTTTATTTCGTATATGATTGTTTTTAATAAAAAATTACTTTTTTGGATGACAACAAAGCAAATCACCCCAGGTGGGATTGTCACTTCCCATCTATTGGTCGCCACTGTTAGTGGCGATTAGTGGTGACCAAGCCTCTTTTGTGTTTCTCACATTGATTGGTTTAGTTTATCATGGAGGATTAATGGATATAAATTATGTATTTTGTGACATTTTTGGAATGTTGATATAGTATAGAAGCGGAAGGGAAGTGTGATAAATAGGAAATTTATGATAATTATTAAGCTTCTTGGCTAACAGAAGTATGGTAACTTAGTCGGTATGTCAGTCACGACTAAGGAGTCTTGAATCTCAGTGACATGGGGCTTAGTGGCACCATATCTCCACAGCTGGGAAATCTTTCTTTCCTTGTTGAACTTGATCTTCACAACAATAGCTTCCACGCTCAGTTGCCATGGGATTTACTCCGATTGCGTCGATTGAAGCGTCTTAACTTGAGCTATAATGGATTTAGTGGAGAAATTCCTAATGGGATAGGCCGGTTGTCTATGCTTCAACATTTGAGCTTCCGAAACAACACTTTCAGTGGCTCTATTCCCCCATCTATATCCAACTTGTCAGTGCTACAGACCTTGGATTGGAATGTCAATCTCATCACTGGAAGCATTCCTCCTGAGATTGGTCAACTTAGCCGCTTGAAGATTTTACGTATTGCACATAATAAGCTTTCAGGAGCCATACCTCCAACAATTTCCAACATATCTTCACTTGAATTATTAAGTTTGCCTGGAAATTCATTATCAGGTATGTATCTGAAAACTCAGGATATCAAGTGTGTACAAGACATTAAGTGAAATAAATATATGGATTATATTAGAGGTATTATTATCCACACAAGACATTAAGTGTGCACAATTGTACCATTTAACACATTTTTATTTTAGTTTTTTATGTGAAATTTAAAATTTTAAGCACTTTCTTAAATTGTCCAAGAAAAAATATAATATGGTACTCTTAATTATCAATATCAATAAAATAAACGTGTATCATTTATATATATATATATGTCTGTGTAATTTGTTTAGAAAATAATGGTTAAATTAAGAACCATCCAAATTTCCAAACATCTATCATTCTTTTTTTCTAGCCATATATCATTCGTCCATCTTTGCAAAATAGTTGGATTTGAAAGTTCTAAATACAAATAATGACAAAATAGATGATATACTTTGGCAAGCATTATTTCATGAGAACCATTATAATACACTTATTTGGTTTTTATGGATTACAGGAAATTTTCCGAAAGAGATTGATAATCTTCTGCAACTAAGAAGAATCTATTTACATCATAATCAGCTATCAGGTATGATTTTTACTGCTTCTAAGTCTTAATTTATTGTCTCAAATTTATAATTATGTATACTCATTTGCATTATCCCAACAATTTGTTTTACTCTTAAAAGAAACATTAAATTGTGTAACTAGAAATGTCTTATTTGTATGGAGAAGCTTAACAATTTTTTTTTTTTTGGAACAACATAGTATTTCCTTTTTGGAACAATTATAACATATATAACACAAATAAATAGTTGAACAGACCAAACAAGTAGGCATGAAGCCAAAAAAAATTGCATTGTTCTAAGTGAAGAAGGAGAAGCTTCCACTAACTTGGCAATAGAGAAAAGGGGATTCAGAATTGGTAGGCATTTACAGGCTTTAGAGAGAAGAGGAATTTAGGACTTGTGACTTCCGTCAAGAGGCATACAAGTGCTATTAATAAGCAAGGTTAATGAAGATTTAATAGGATAATATAGTTTATTTTTAACATTATAATAAAAGATTATGAGATCAGGAAACAAGGATCCCAATCTCATATGGGATGCTTTTGGAAAAAACTTGGTTAAGAAATAATGCTGAAAAACATGTTTCCAAGTATATTATTTTTTTCAAAAAAAAAAAAAAAAAAGGATTCAAGGAATCCCAAATTAGAATTCTTACTATACAAAAAAACAAACCATCTACTAAATGCCCTTAATGATAAATATTGTGTATAAATCAAGTGCAAGTATATGCCATCAAACAAGTAAAGAAGTGAGTAAATAGAATATAATTCAGCCATATATATGTTCCTGTTATGTATGCTATCTATGGCTCTTCTTAATGAACAAAATATTGATTTTGTGATGACTTATTTGCTTTTTTTTAAGAATATTTAATCTTACTGTATTATTTTTGGATTTCTTTTTTTCTTTTGCATCCTACTTCAGTTTGTATCAACTCAAAATTGTTTTTAATAATTTAGCAATGACCACTTATTTTTCAACTTATGTTGAAAATAGTATTACAGTTCTCGTTTTGAATTTAACTTTAAAAAAATGACATATTATGATCTAGTTAATATTTATTATTCTAAATTGAAATCTTCATTTTGAATTTTGTGCTAAATTATAGGAGATCTTCCAGAGGAGATTGGAGATCTTCCATTGCTAAGGGAAATTGCACTTCAAGAAAATCAACTCTCTGGTTCTATTCCATTATTGACAGTTTTCAACAACTCAGAGTTGGAAAAGATTAATCTTGACAATAACAGATTTTGGAAAGGATACATACCACGTGGCATTGAAAACTTAACTAATCTTCAATCTTTGTATCTTGGTAACTGCAACTTGGAAGGTATGATTCTTAAGCTTCTAATCATGATCTCTATGGACTCATCTGTTATTAAAGCAACTTATTTGTTTTACTCACTAACTTCTTTCTAATTTTTTTTTTTTTAAATACTTCTTCAAAACTATACAAGTTTTAGTTGAGAGTGAGAATATGGAAATGGAATTTTCTTCTTTCTGTTTTTTTTTTTTTTAATCTCGTATATAAATGAAAAAACTCTTCCATCAAATCTTATAAAATAAAATACTTTTACACAACTTTTCAAATGCTTGTATCTACTAAATAATCATCATTTAGGCTGTCTTCCATCAATTTTTTTCTATGCATCTAAAGTTCATACTTCTTGATGAATTTTCTTATGGTATAAAATTGCTTATGAATTTTTCTTCTTATTGCTGCAACATAACCTATTCCTAATTTTTTTTTTTGTTCTGAAAAAATTATGAATTCTCCGTATAAATAGTATATCAATAGTATCGAAACTTAAGTTTCTTCCTGAGTCCATTTTTAACACTCTTTTTTTCGGTATGTTTTAGACACCTGATACAATTATTTGTACACAAAACTTTTTAGGCAAATCTGATCATAATATATTGTGAGAAATCATTATTCTTTAAAAAAAAATTACGAGTAAAACTTTTTTTTTCTCACTAAAACTTACAAGTTTTTATTAAAAAAAATTCACATCTGAAATGAAATATTTTAACCTTTAGCTAATTAAAAGTGAGTCAATTTGAAACCCTGTCCATCTCTGTGACTAAGAACTAAAGGAAGGTGCTTATGTGGCATGTTATTTGCGTATCTAAGTTGGCTACATAAATGTTGAGCTGGTTTTTTCAACTAAAATTTAAAAAAAAATAAAATTGAGATGGAGTAAACCCTAAGCAGCAGTCCAAACATCAAAACTGAAGCCCTCCTTGTCGTTTTGCATGTCTGAAGAAAGTGTGAGAGTTCATATGCCTTGTTAGTTGCATCTAAAGATTAGGACCTAAGTGATTATACATATAAGTAAGTTCTTAAGAGAGTAAGATTGGTCTCAGACACCAAACCCCTGAGTATCACAAAGAATTCTATTTGATTTAAATTTCTAATATATTTTTTAAAAAATTCAATTAAATAATAAAATATCATAATTTTTCATTAGAGATTTAATTTTGATGGAAATGAAATCAGATGAATCTTACAGCTCACTTCAAAATTGATACCGTAGTTTAGTTCACCTAATATAATAGTCGAATAGCCATTACGGCAAACGTACAAAAAGGGGTTGGCATTTTAGACGTTGTTTATGCCCACGAAAGATGTCATTGACCATGCAATGGGTGGGCCCTACCATAACTCATTGATTGACCACGACCAATACACCCACCTCTCCCTCTGCGTCGTTCCCTAACCAAGCCCAACACCCTCAGGCCGAGACCTCTACGCAGATTTTCAAAGCCATCTCCCAAGGACGTGCCCTGGGTCCCACTCACTTTTGGGCAGGTCCTACATCTGTCCTACATTTTATTGGCCCTTTGACCAGTTTTGGAGCATGTGACTCCGTGTTTAATTCATTAATTTATATGATATATTTTTACTTAGAGAAAAAATTGAAAGATAAAAAAAAAAGTGAACAAGTTGTACGTGATGTTTGGTACGGGATTGATTATTATGGGTGGGGGTGCCGAGTGGCAAGTGGGGCCAAGTTGATGATAGGATCATGTCGTGCGTGGCGGTGTCTACAGGATACGTGTATGGATCGGCCAATAGGACCTCACCATATCAGCATCACTGTTTGGACTTGAGGTTGGGAAAAGAAAACATGTTTTACTACTATCATTGTAGAAGTACATAATTAAATAATTTATCTTGTCATAAAATGTTATATATCAATTTTGATTAAAAACTTTTGCCTCACCCAGAATTTATCTTGCTTATCGTACCTTTTTCTTCCCATGGTTACTGTGATTCATGTGATGAATTCCATCAACAATCACCGGTTTTGCTAAGTCCCATCCTCCAACCAATTTCCCCTTTTAAGTTGATGGTTTAGCCAAACCAACAAATCTCATTATGTTTTATTTCGTTTCTTTTTTAATTTCAGCTGAAAAAAAATTAGCTCAGCATCTATTTATTTATTGGCCAACTTTAGATTTAATAGCCAAGTAGGTAAATAATATGCCACATAAGTGACTTATGTTAAGTCTTCAATCATAGAGATTGATAAGAGATTATCATTGACTCACTTTTGATTATTAAAAATATAAATATCTCATTTTAGGTGTGAAGGTTTTTCCTTTTAAAAAAAACTTTACAAATTTCAAGAGAAAAAATGATTTTAGTCTTCAATTATTTGAAAATATAAAAAAAGAGAAAACATATCAAGTGATCATCACCTTCTTCTTCTTTTTTTCACATAGTAAATCTGAGATTTTAATTTTGATAAAGTACTATACTACCTCACCCTGCCAATCCCTCCTAATTTCTAAGAAAAACTATTAAATATAATGAATTATAACCTTTTATTTTTTTTAGCATATTTGTTTCTTTTAAAATGAAAACTAGATCTTTTTTCTTTTTCTTTTTTTTGATAATGTTTAGAGACCCTTCTTTTTTATATTGAATCACAGTAGATACTCTTTTCAAACAAAATTACTTTTTTAATTTTGGATGAATTTACGAAAATAAATTATAAATCTCATGTTAATATCCAAAAGTGTATAAATATTTTTTGTCTCTTTCTACCTAACACTCCCACACTCTCAAAAAATTTTCCTTATAAACATATATTTTTATCCATTAAATAAGGTCATACAATTGAGTATTAATTAATTTTAAGTTTTTATAAAATATGAGTATGACCTAATTATTAGATATTTTTAACGGTTAAATCTATGAAATTTATATTTTATAAAAAAAGTAATAAAAATGAGTAAATAAAACAATACTTAATCTTGGAATAAGTATGTGTATGTTGCTCCTTTATGTTTGGTTTGTCAGTCAAAGTTTTAATTTTTTTATATTTTTATGTTGGGATTATTTTTTATATTATATTTTGGTGATTTATCTGCTTTTTAAAGATAAGTAATTCGTTCCATTCCAAAACATTTATGCATATAACTTTTATACTTTCCCTTTAAAATTCCTCATTAATGTTATCCTTAAGTTTTCTAGGCCTTCAGTTAAATAAATTGAAAACTTGGATGTCATAGTGTTTGATCAAATAGGATAATCATTTTTTTTTTTTATAGAATAAGACATACATTTTTAATTAATTTACTGCACAGTTTAGGTATTCCTTTCATATATATATATATATATATATATATATATATATATATATATATATATATATATATATATATATATATATATATATATATATATATATATATATATTGCTGAAGTTTGAAATTCATTAATAATAACATTTTACATTGTTGTGGCACCATAGCATTCTCAACTACTCCTTTTGTCCCATTTTGACTGTAATTTTGGAAAAAAAATTTAATCCCACTTTACCCATTATTTTATAATATTAATACATCATTAAATGTTCTTTTTCATTTTTACCCTTAACAAATAATTAATATATGACT
This sequence comes from Bauhinia variegata, assembly GCA_022379115.2. Lineage (NCBI taxonomy): Eukaryota > Viridiplantae > Streptophyta > Magnoliopsida > Fabales > Fabaceae > Bauhinia > Bauhinia variegata. Next base: position 14,600,185 of record CM039438.1, read on the forward strand.
TCTTAATGCTTAAAGGGAATAGTGAGATAATTTATTATTAAGAATAATTTAATAAAATTATACTATTAATTTATTTATTTATTATATTTTTTATTCTTTGTGCCACAACCAATCAAATTAGGATAAGAAAAGTATAAATGGAATAAAATCTTTTGTCTTACTTCCTATCTTAAACATTGTCTCATAACTTGTGAGCGATTAAAATTTATTTATTAATTAGTTTCTTTATTACTAAATTAATTTTTAATTAATTTATTAATATATTTTAATAAATTAAAATGAGTGAAATATCGAGTGGTCCATATTAGGAGTGGGCAAAATCCAAACCAATCCGCTTAAATCGCCCAAACCAATATGAACTGTATAGAGACCGATCTAATCCGATTGACTAATGGTTTGGATTGGATTACAAAATTGTCAATCCAATTACAGCGGTTCAGTTTTCGAATTTTGATGTTTAAAATCTGAACTAATCCGAACCTACTAAAAATTATATTATATATATATATATATATATATATATATATATATATATATTATGATTTGAATATATTAAATATAACTAAATTTTATTATATATTTATGAAATAATTTATTATAAATATAAATTTATATTAATAAATATAAAAACTAGTAAACAATAAACATTTAACTCACGCTTTACCTTTTCAAAATCGAAATCTCTAACTCGCTTTCCCTTTCTCTTCCTCGCCGTCGTCTACTGGTCACTAGTTGTTGCTGGTCACTGCTCGTCACTACTTGTCACTGGTTGTTGGTCTCTGCATATCTTACTGTTACTCTGACACTATTATTCACAAACCGATTAAACTAACCAAACCGAACAGCATTTGAGTGGTTTGGTTTGGTTTGGATTTTTTAAAAAAAAATTGAGAAATCCGAACCAAAAATTATTTTGCGGTTTGGGTTGAATTTTTTTTAAAATCCGAACTAAACTGCCCGATGACAACCCCTAGTCTATATCAATGGAATAGAGAATTTGATTCCCAATATTTTTTATTTTTTGTTAAAAACAACTAGGTACCTTTCAAAATTCTTTTCTAATATCACCACTTCATTTCTATTTGCATTTTTGAGTTTGTACCAAGTCATGATTGTTTGTAATAATTTTACTGCAAATCAATTTTTTTCCAACTAAAGTTAAAGGTACTGTCAAGGACGGAACCAAGGCCAGGAAGGGGCATGGCCCCAAAGTTGTCAAAATTTTCTTAATATACAGTGTGTAGTCATTATGTACATCGCCTCTTTTAAATTTTTTAAAAATTGTTCTTTTGTCATTATTTAAATTTTAGAGAACTAAAAAGTTACTAAAATTTATAAGGGGTGTTATGGTTTCCTCAATCATCGTCTCTTTCTTACTCCTTCATGCATGATTTGATATTACAGGTTTTATACCAAAAGAGATAGGCCATCTCGGTAAGCTTCAGGAATTGGGTTTGGGATTTAACCAATTGACTGGATCCATTCCTTGGAATATTTTCAACGTCTCAACTTTGAAGATGTTGTATTTGGGAGACAATTTCCTCTCTGGAAGTCTTCCGTCAAATTTAGGATGTGGCTTGTCCAACCTAGAAGAACTGTACTTGCAGTACAACGCACTCATTGGAAACATTCCAAATAGTATATCCAATGCTTCTAAGCTTATCAATATAGAATTGGAAGAAAACAAGCTCAGAGGAGTTATACCTAATACACTTGGGAATTTAAGAGAACTTCAGATACTCCGTTTATACGGAAATAATTTTACAATTGATGCATCTAGTCCCAAATTGAGCATTCTAACATCTTTGGCGAGTTGTAGACACTTGAGAGTTTTGGATATATCCGGTAATCCTTTCCGCACAAAACTTCCCAAGTCAATCAGAGCTGATTCCTGTGGTTTTCATGGGATTATCCCATTAGAATTAGGAAACCTCAGCAACTTGTATTATTTAAGCCTGAGCCAGAGTTATTTGAATGGATCAATTCCCACAACAATAAAAGAGTTACAAGAACTTCAACAATTATATCTCAATGACAACATGCTGGAGGGCTTAATCATTGATGAGCTTTGTGAAATCAAAGCTCTAGGAGAGTTGGACCTAGGTGGAAATAACCTTTCTGGAGAGATCCCAATATGCTTTAGAAATCTCACTTCACTAAGGATTCTTCACTTGTACTCCAACAAAATGAATTTTGAAATACAACACTCTTCTTTTTGGAGTCTCAAGGACATCTTAGAGGTAAACTTATCTTCCAATGATTTAACTGGAGGTCTTCCAATTGAGATCCAGGATTTAAAAGTTATAATACTATTGGATCTATCAAGAAATCATATTTCAGGCAACATTCCGACAACAATTGGGAGCCTACAAAATTTGCAAAATCTCTCCTTAGCACACAACAAATTGCAAGGGCTTATTCCTGATTCAATTGGCCAATTGATAAGCTTACAATTGCTGGATCTTTCCCAAAACAATTTATCTGGTGAAATTCCAAAATCCTTGGAGTCACTTCAAATTTTTCATATAATAGATTAGACCCGAGTAGTGGACCATTCATATATTTCACAGCAGGGTCTTTCATGTATAATAAAGCATTATGTGGTAAGTCAAGCCTACAAGTTCCACCATGCCTTGGAAAGGAAAATAGGCATTCGAGAAGAACAAATCTGATTTTGATCAAAATCATATTTCCCATAATCTTGTTACCCATTCTGGTAACTGTTTGCATAGTTCTTATGTTGTCTAAGAACAAAAGTGTTGCCAATCAACTTGAAAGGGATCTATCTTCTTTAGAACTAACAAGAAGGATTTCTTTTTTTGAAGTTGTACAGGCCACTAACAGATTTGATCAGAGTAATTTACTTGGAAAGGGTGGTTTTGGCACAGTGTATAAAGGGATACTTTCTAGTGGAATGATTGTTGCAATTAAAGTGATCAATTCGAAGTTGAAAGCAGCATCCAAGAGCTTTGATATAGAATGTGATGCACTACGCAATCTACGTCATCGAAATCTCACCAAAATCAATGGTAGTTGTTCAAATGTTGATTTCAAATATTTGATAATGGAGTTCATGCCAAATGGAAGTGTTGATAAGTGGTTGCATTGTCATGAATATTTTCTAGATTTCTTGCAAAGGTTGAATACAGTGATAGATGTGGCTTTTGCATTGGAATATCTCCATTATGGTTCTTCAACCCCAGTGGTTCATTGTGATTTAAAGCCTAGTAATGTTTTGTTTGATGAAGATATGGTTGCTCATGTTAGTGACTTTGGCATTGCCAAAGTTTTAGCTGAAGGACAAAGCAGAACACATACCTCAACATTGGCTACAACAGGTTACATTGCACCAGGTCATTTCTAACATCTTATAAACCTATTTTATAGTTATTGTCACAATTAATAATATTATATACTTTAATAGCAAATCAAACGGGGAAATAATTGTCTTCAAGGTGGAAAACTATGCCCAACGAGGGATATATGATTTCCATAATTTATGAAATAACTATGCCTTTTAACAATCTTAAATGGCCACCTTATCATAAATTTTAAAATATATTTTTTAGTTATAGTTAGAAGGGAGAGTATATATGTAAAAATTTCAACCTGCGGTTCAACGAGGAGTCGAATTTGGTGCCAAACAGTTATGCGGGGGGGTGATTAGCTAACTCAACTAAAACCCCACCAATTCTAACCAGCTGAAGTCTTTGAACACTTAACTCTCCTTTTCATCTTGGCATCTTCTGGGTTATTATGCATTTTTAATATTCCCTATTTTGTCACATAATCATAGAATTAGTACATTTAAAATCTATCAGATATGTAACTATGTTTTCAACTAGATTCCCTTCACTTATGTTTTCTATTATTCAAATTAGTCAAAAATTTAAGACAAACCCAGATTCTCACGCCACCATAAAAGCACGAATTAACTGCAGTTAGTTAAGTGCGGTTGTCACAATGTTGAAGTGTTTCTAAGTTGTAATTCCTTCTACGATATTACAGTTATTACGTGTATCATTTAACATACTTACCTCTAGAAATTTGCTTTGAATAATTCCAATAACACTCTATCATTTAACATACTTCTATGAAAGTTCAATATACTTATTTTCTTAGGCCATATGATACCTTTTGGGACCATTGGTTTATATTCTATACCTTCTACAATAGTTGAAAGAAAATTAATTACATAAATTGGTGAGATTTATGAATATATGGTAACCTAGTTTTAAAGTTCTATTATATAGGTTTTCCATCTATACTAGTCCATATAGAAAAAAAAAACTGGTTAAGTTTTGATGATTGCTAATTTGATTCTTCTTACATGTATAGACCATGGAAATCTAGTGAAGATGAGAGGAAAAAGCAACATAATTAATCAATGCCCCATGCAATGATACATGTTGATTCTACTTTGCTGCACATAGAGAGGCAACAAATTGACAATATAATGGCACACGCATCATCTATTCTGAAGTTAGCCTTGAATTGTTGTGAAAATTTGCCTGAACCACGGATCAATATGCTGGATGTTGTTACTTCAATGAAAAAAATTAGAATTAGATTCATGCAAAATGCAAAGGCGAAGTAAATTTAAACTATATAAAAAGATATGTGCAATTATTGTCCTTTCTCATGTTACTTGGTTAATTCATTTTTAGCACATACATTTGCATGATGTGTCTAGAGAATTTCATTGTTCAAGGTCAATATGGGAAAGTATTGTTCTATTAAATCAACGATCAGCGTATAGAGCTACTATTTAATGAATAGCCTTGCTTTATTGGTATAGAAATTGCTAATTGATTAGGCTTTTCTTAAAATTATATTAATAAAAAAATTATGATTTTTAAAATTCTGATTTTTTTGTTCAGAAATTTTGCAAAAATAGATAATTCTCACATTTTTTTCCTCACTGTCCTCCTTATGTATCATTGGTTGGTTTAGTTTATCTTGGAGGATTATTGGATATAAACTATGTATTTTGTCAATTTATGACATTTTGGAATATTAATATACCATAGTAGCACAGTAGAAGTGTGATAAATAAGAAATTTGTGATAATTGTTAAGCTTCTTAACTAAGAGAAATATGGTTAACTTAGTCGTATGTCAATCACAATTAAGAAGTTAGGTCAGGTTGTGACACCCATCACATTGTGCAAAAGCCTCTTAATTATTGAACTTAGTTTACTTGCTAATCAAAACAAACTTTATTGATGAAAGTGTTTAAAAGATAAACCAATGATATTTTCATAATAAAATATTAGCTTATCAGATAGCACACTTATTGTTTATAATTCATGCCCATTCAATTCAAATTTATAATAATCATATAATACCAAAGGATGCACAATTTTCCTACTTTCTAGGATAAAAAATTTTATTGTGGCTAATAGTTATGATTAAGTGTGATTGTACTTCTGAATATCACCGAAGAAGTTGCAGGTATGACAAGTCCTGCTCCCAAACAAAACAACACATCAACCATTAGCCAAAAAAGACAGTTTCAACACATAGAAAATACTCTTCTATTGAATTTTAGAGAAACAAAAAATTACTAAAATTTATAAGGAGTGCTATGGTTTCTTAATTGCTCAAATTGTCCATATTATTATATAGTTATCTTACAATTGTCAATAAATCTTTTTATAAAATTTGCATTTAGAATCACTAATATTTAAGAAAATCAACGAGAGTACAAAGAAATTTTTCTTGACATTTTATTCATACACGGTAGTAAGTTTAATTAGTTTAATTTTTGGTTTAATAAATTTTAAGTTGTATATTATTTTAGTTGTATTAAACTAAAATGCAACTAGAAAATCTTCCAATTTGTTTATAACTATGCTAATATATTAACAAAAAAAAAGGCTTTTAAAACTAGATATAAAATTTTAGACTTTGGAATAGTATATTATGATTTTCATTTTTTAAAACACTTATCAGACAAACAACTTAACAAGACTGAGAGCTTAATCAAGGAGTGACTTGACATAATTTTGGGTGTTTTTCTTTTCTTATTCGTTTATGAATTATGTTAAATCCTTGAAATTATAAATTTAATTTCTTTCTTATAGTTTGAATATATATTTTATTGTCATTCTATTATGTTACCTACATTCTAGAATCGGGTATGATTCGGTATATTATTAAAACTTGTCTAGTTTTAAATATTTTAGACCAGACAAGCATTTTAATTTTCTGTTGAATTGGTTCTATTGATCGATCCATTTTATTTTTATATTTATATATCTTTTAGTTCTGGCCTCCCCAATTTTCAATCTGGTTTGGCCCCTATATAGTGTTATGTTTCTCCTTGTCAAATTGAACTCAAAAATTGATGACATACTATTACTGTATTATCAGCACATTTGTTATTCTAAATCAAAATATTATTTTCTAATCTATATAGTCTCTTCCTTTCTTACCCCTTCATGCATGGTTTTTTATTACAGGTTTCATACCAAAAGAGATAGGCCATTTGGGTAAGCTTGAGCTATTAGATTTGGGATTTAATCAATTGACTGGATCCTTTCCTTGGAATATTTTCAACATCTCAACGTTGAAGTACTTGTTTTTGAGAGATAATCAGTTGTCAGGTCAAATTCCTTTGATATTCTTCAATAATTCAGTATAGCTTCGTCTTGCTTACAAAGTGAGATTAGAATATTGACTTGGAAAGTATGCTATATGATTTATTCTTCAGCCTCTATATCATCTGTTTTCTGAAATTTTATAAGAATAAATTATTGGACTTTATCTATATTATTAAAGCAACTTACTTACAACGCTCATTAACATCTTTTTAATTTTTTTTAGAAGAATTTGCACAACTAATGGTTTTCTTTATAGGAACCCGAATATGGAATTTTCTTATTTCTTTCTTCTTTTTTTTTCTCTCTCGTATATAAGAAAAACAAGGAAATCTTCCATAAAAAATTTTAAAGATTAGTAAGCAAAACTATTATTTTCTATTCTAGGAATCTCCATTATTGTTTACTACTTTCCAAGTAAAATAAATGCACAATTTAACACTAGATAAGACATTACTTTTCTCTTTTTGTTAGAATAAGACATTACATATATTTGTTCAATTAATTTATTGCACACTTTAAATGTTCCTTTAATTAATCATTGCATGTTTGTAGTGAGCCGTGAATGTTTCTAATATGTTTTTTTCTTCCACTAGCGCTGAAGATAATTTTATGCTTCTCCTTGTCAAATTGTACTCAGAAAAATGATAACATATTATTACTGTATTATCAGCATATTTCTTATTGTAAATCAAAGATATTATTTTCTAATCTATATAGTCTCTTCCTTTCTTACTCCTTCATGCATGGTTTGATATTACAGGTTTTATACCAAAAGTGATAGGCCTTCTCCATAAGCTTGAGAAATTAGCTTTGGGATTTAACCAATTGACTAGATCCATTCCTTCGAATATTTTCAACATCTCAACTTTGAAGTACTTGTATTGGGGAGACAATTTCCTTTCTGGAAGTCTTCCATCAAAATTGGGATGTGGCTTGTCCAACCTAGAAGAACTGCACTTGGAGTTCAACGCACTCATTGGAAACATTCTAAATAGTATATCCAATGCTTCTAAGCTTATCATTATAGAATTGGGAGAAAACAAGCTCAGAGGAGTTATACCTAATACACTTGGGAATTTAAGAGAACTTCAGCTGCTCCGTTTATGTGGAAATAATTTTACAGTTGATGCATCCAGTCCCGAATTAAGCATTCTAACTTCTTTGACAAGTTGTAGACAGTTGAGAGTTTTGGATATATCCGATAATCCTTTCCGCACAAAACTTCCCAAGTCAATTGGAAACCTCTCCAATTCCATGCAATATTTCAGAGCTCATTCCTGTGGTTTTCATGGGAATATTCCATTAGAATTAGGAAACCTCAGCAGCTTGTATTATTTAAGCTTGAGCCAGAATTATTTGGATGGATCAATTCCCACCACAATAAAAGAGTTACAAGAACTTCAACAATTATATCTTTTTGACAACATGTTGCAGGGCTTAATCGTTGATTAGCTTTGTCAAATCAAAGGTCTAGGAGAGTTGGACCTAGGTGGAAATAACCTTTCTGGAGCGATCCCAATATGCTTTAGAAATCTTACTTCACTAAGGATTCTTCACTTGTGCTCCAACAAAATGAATTTTGAAATACAACACTCCTCTTTTTGGAGTCTCAAGGACATCTTGAAGGTAGACTTATCTTCCAATGATTTAACTGGAGGTCTTCCAATTGAGATACAGGATTTAAAAGTTATAATACTATTGGATCGATCAAGAAATCATATTTCAGGCAACATTCCGACAACAATTGAGAGCCTGCAAAATTTGCAAAATCTCTGCATAGCACACAACAAATTGCAAGGGCTTATTCCTAATTCAATTGGCCAATTGGTAAGTTTACACTTGTTGGATCTTTCCCAAAATAATTTATCTGGTAAGATTCCAAAATCCTTGGAGTCACTTCAAAATCTGCGATACATCAATTTTTCATATAATAGATTAGAAGGAGAGATCCCGAGTGGTGGACCATTCATATATTTCACAGCAGGGTCTTTCATGCATAATAAAGCATTATGTGGCAAGTCAAGCCTACAATTTCCACCGTGCCTTGCAAAGGTAAATAGGCATTCAAGAAGAACAAATCTGATTTTGATCAGAATCATATTTCCCATAATCCTGTTAGCCATTCTGGTAACGGTATGCATAGTCCTTCTGTTGTCTAAGAACAAAAGTGTTGCCAATTAACTTGAAAGGGATCTACCTTCTTTAGAACTAACAAGAAGGATTTCTTTTTATGAAGTTGTCCAGGCCACTAACAGATTTGATCAGAGTAATTTACTTTGAAAGGGTGGTTTTGGCACAGTGTATAAGGGGATACTTTCTTGTGGAATGAAGGTTGCAATTAAAGTGATGAATTCGGAGTTGGAAGCAGCGTCCAAGAGCTTTGATATAGAATGTGATGCATTATGCAATCTACGTTATCGAAATCTCACCACAATCATCGGTAGTTGTTCAAATATTGATTTCAAATATTTGATAATGAAGTTCATGCCAAACGGGAAGTGTTGATAAATGGTTGCACTGTGATGAATATTTTCTAGATTTCTTGCGAAGGTTGAATATAATGATAGATGTGGCTCCTGCATTGGAATATCTCCATTATAGTTCTTCAGTACCAGTGGTTCATTGTGATTTAAAGCCTAGTAATGTGTTGTTGGATGAAGATATGGTTGCTCATGTTAGTGACTTTGGCATTGCCAAAATTTTAGCTGAACTACAAAGCAGAACACATACCTCAACATTGGCTACAAGAGATTGCACCAGGTCATTTCTAACATCTTACAAACCCATTTTATAGTTATTGTCACAATTAATAATACCTACTTACTTTAATAGGAAATCAAACAGGTAGCTAGATACTGATCTCTCAAACTTAATCTTCCAATTTAAACATTATGTCAGGACTTCAAAATCTGTACATTATTATGTAAAATAAAAAGAGTTGAGTAGAGGTTCCCAAAATTTTCTAGAAACGTTAATTTATATGTTTAGGACATCACATAAAAATCCTACGCCACAAAATTCTTTAATTTGCTCATTGAGAGATAGCCCCAAGTACAATTGATCTTGCTGTTTCACCAGAATTTTGTTCCAACAACTTTAGGGCTACGATTCAATTTGTAAATAAGCTCCATTCTGGCTAATTTTTTTTTACAACATCCTTTCTATGTTGAAAAGCATGTTATAGTGATGAAATTTGTTTCTAAAGTTCTTAAGCATCTTATGTGCATGCGCGCGCGCGCGCGCGCACACACACACACACACACACACACACACACACACACACACACACACACACACACACACACACACACACACACACACACACACACACACACACACACACACACACACACACACACACATATATATATGTATATATATATATGTATATATGTATATATATATATGTATATATGTATATATATATATGTATATATATATGTATATATATATATGTATATATATATATATATATATATATATATATATATATATATATATATATATATATATATATACATATATATATATATATGTATGTATATGTATACATATATATGTATATACATATATATGTGTATATTTCAATTTGCAATCTCAAGAGGATTCAAATTTGGTGCCAAACATCTGTGCTGGGGTCAATGACCAACTCAACCAAAACCCCACTAATTCTAACCACCATAAGTCTCTGACACTTAACTCTCCTTTTCATCTTGGTACGTTATGGGTTATTGTGCATTTCTCTATTCCCTATTTGGTCACATAATCATAGAATTAGTACATCTGAAATCTATCAAATATGTAACTAAAAGTTTTCACCTAGATTCCCTTCACTATGCCTCCTATTATTCAAATTAGTCAAAAATTTAAGACAAACCTAGATTCTCACACTACCATAAAAGCAAGAATTAACTGCGGTTAGTTAAGTGCGGATGTCGCGATGTTGAAGTGTTTTTAAGTTGTAGTTCCTTTAAGGATGTTGTAGTTGTTGTGTGTATCAATTGATATACTTACCTCCGGAAATTAGCTTGGAAGTGTTCCAATAATACTCTATCCACTTTTTTTTTATTTGGACTCTCAATATACTTATTTTCTTGGCCATATGATCCCTTTTGTGACTATTGGTTTATATTCTATACCTTCTACAGTAGTTGAAAGAAAATTAATTACGTAAATTGAGGAGATTTATGAGTGTATGGTAACCTAGTTTTAAAGTTCTATTATATAGATTTCCCTTCTATGCTAGTCTATATAGAAAAAAACTGGTTAAGTTTTGATAATTGGTAATTTGATTCTTCTTACATGTACAGACCATGGAAATCTAGTGATGATAAGAGGAAAAAGTAACATAATAAATTAATATATTTTTGTACAATAAACTATTAACTTTTGATTATGCAGAGTATGTATAAGAGGGAATTGTTTCTATCAAAGGAGATGTGTATAGCTATGGGATTATGTTGATGGAAATGTTCACAAGAAAGAAACTAACAGATGAGATGTTTGAAGATGGATCCAGCCTGAAAAGTTGGGTTAGTGAATCAATGCCCCATGCAATGACACATGTTGTTGATTCTACTTTGTTGCAGCTAGAGGGGCAACAAATTGACAATATAATGGCACATTCATCATTTATTCTGAAGTTAGCCTTGAATTGTCGCAAAAATTTGCCTGAATCACAGATCAATATGTTGGATGTTGTTGCTTCATTGAAAAAAATTAGAATTAGGTTCATGCAAAATGCAAGGGTGATGTGAATTTAAACTATATAGAAAGGCATGTGCAATTTTTGTCCTTTCTCATGTTACTTGTTTAATTCATTTTTAGCACATATATTTGCACGATGTCTCCAGAGAATTTCATTGTTCAAGGTTAATATGGGAAAGTATTGTTCTATTAAATCAACGATCAGCGTATAGAGCTACTATTTAAATGAATAGCCTTGCTTTATTGGTATAGAAATTGCTAATTGATTATGCTTTTCATACAATTATATAAATAAAATAAATTCTGATTTTTTGAAATTTGTCATGGAAGTTGTTCTGTTAGAATTTATTTATTTATTTATTTATTTAAACTCAAACTTTCTCGTAGAATTTTCATAATAGTTTTCACAAGAAAATACAAACTGTCTGTAAAAAAAGTTTTGAAGATTCTGACCAAATTACTTTCTCATTGAATCTTTTCTTGGAAAATTAGTAAATTACTTTTTTTTTTCATGGCATATTCTGCGAGAAAATTTTCAATTTATATGTGGTTTCTTCTTCTCATGACTTTTTTTTTTTGAAAAAATAGATAATTCTCACGTATTTTTTTTTCTCACTATCATCTTCATGTGTCATTGGTTGGTTTAGTTTATCCTGGATTATTGGATATAAACTATGTATTTTGTCAATGTATGACATTTTTGGAATATTAATATACTATAGTAGTGCAGTTGAAGTGTGATAAATAAGAAATTTGTGATAATTATTAAACTTCTTAACTAAAAGAAACATGGTTAACTTGGTATGTTAGTCGCGATTAAGAAGTTAGGTTAAGTTGTAAGACCCACCACATTGTGTAAACGCCTCTTAATTATTAAAATTAGTTTACTTGCTAATCAAAGCAAACTTTATTGATGAAAGTGTATAATTATAAAAGATAAAACAATCATATTTTCATAATAAAATATTAGGATATCAAGTAAACTAATTTATGATTCAATTCAAATTAGCACGCTTATTGTTTATAATTCATGCACATTCAATTCAAATTTATAATAATCATAGAATACTAAAGGATGCACAATTTTCCTACTTTCTAGGAAAAAATGTCATGGATTAAAAATTTTATTGTGGCTAATAGTTATGATTTATTGTGATTGTACTTCTGAATAGTACCGAAGATGTTGCAGGTATGACAAGGCCTGCTCCCAAACAAAAAAAAACACATCAACCATCAGCGAAAAGAGACAGTTTCAACACATAGAAAATACTCTTCTATTGCAAGAAGACTAGCTTTTTATCAAATTCAAAGATACATCATACTGAGAAAACTTGTCTAACCAATATTTATTAGAATCTTAAGCATCCTCTTTGTGATCTTTGGGCATTTTGAATCATATGAATTGGTTCAACCAACATTAATCAATGGAACTAATCATAAGGAAGACCCTACCATATTAAATTTGAGATTAACAGTTGCATATATGACAAAAATAATGTTAAGCAGAATGGAAAATGACTGATGCTGCATTTACAAGTTAAATTGACAAATTAGAATAGAACATCAGATTACAACACAATGGCAATATCAAACATTGTGAATGTTGTACCAAGTGAACGTTAGAGATAGCATTAATGTTATTTAGGTATATCAATAACTAAGTTCAATTTATTTGTCAATTGAATCTCATACTTTTGATATACGTGTTAATTTTAAAAGACAAAATATTGGTATCTTTTTTCATATTATGTTAGTTCAAATAACAGGCATTATTTATAATGATATCATCATGTAGAACTCCTTTTAACTAATCTCTACCTAGTCCACAGTATTTCAAATATGAATACCTAAAACTCTCACTAATCCAAGCCGATTCAATTCAATTTTATATTTATAATTATAAAAGAAGACTAAAAGATGCATAATTTTCCTAATTTCTAGAATAAAAAGAGAATCCAACAATTTCAACTTGGAGGGAGAGAGGGCGGGGTCGAAGTGCCAAAGCTACAATGTTGGTGGTAGTCCTAACTCAACCAAACTCATTTAGCCTGTAAATAGTTATTTAGGACAAATGAAATGAATGTTTAATATAAAAATAGACTAATTTTAAACTCAATGGAGCAAGGCAACCACCAGAAGCATAAAATTATTAAACTGAGAACTATATTTTCAATAATATGATACTATAGTCCACAACTTTTAACATCTTTTATATTGTGAGCCGTCTAATTACAATTGATCAAGGAAAGATTGTTGATTGGTAAACTTCATTGAGATATTCATATGGTAACATGAGAAACTCCACAATAATCAGTTACATATAGTTAACTAACAGATATTAGCTTGCATTATTTTTTGTCCTTTTCTTGTCCTTTTTTTCTTTTTGTGATAGAAAACTATTTAGTCAAGTATATATATGCTATGAAATTTTGTTATGGGTAAGAGTTCAACTACGTATTCCCTTATCTATATCCTCTATCATATTTATATAATTTTGCAGTGATTCCAATTTCACATGGTCATTTTAGACAAGTAGGTCCCTTATCATGTTGCCTTCTCTCAAACAACACATTATTCTAATTTCTATCAATATATTATTAGTTACAAGTAGAGTGTTTTACAAGTCAGAAAAAGTAAATAGACTTGACCTGCAAAAGTCCTTCCAAAGATGACAAGTGATTGATGCATTTAGAAAATACCGACTCCATACATTTTTCCTTTAATTAAAATGATTGAAGATGAAATAGTTAAATATATGATAACTTGAAAAGTCACTTTGGACAATGATAGTAAATGGGTTTAGTCAAATGGCAATGTTATTTTTTTAATACTTATGTTAATTTTCATATTCTTACATTAAATTTAAAATTCTTCCCAAACACTTAAACTAGTATCTAAAAGCTTGCGTTTTCTGTCCTATGTATGAAAAAAAAAATAGTATACCATTTAGAAAGTCTTAATTTGCCGACGTGTTGTTCTCAATCAAAGCTTTGTTTTCTCTTCTAACGTATTAATAGTGGCACTTCTTTGGTAGTAGTACATAGGACAAAAAAAGTCTTGTACCCTTTTGGCTATATATGCTCATCCAAGAGTGACTTGACTTATTTTATTTGAAAATCCTGTCTGATGAGAAATATAGGAATCTAGAGTTCTAGAATTGTGCAATGCACGGACTAAATTTGGGGCAACATAATTAATTATTTCAATTGGAGTATTATTAATATTTTTTAAAATATGAAAAAAAATATTTTAATAAATGTGATACATAATTTGAAACACAATGTAAAATAAAATATTATATTTTAAAAAAAAATTATAATAAGGTTGCTCTACTTCTTTTTCGAACAATGAATTTAAAATAAAGTAAAAGAATATAATAATAATTAGTGTATGTAAATCAAGACAAGTGTTAATCAATAAGCACAAAAAAAATAAAACTTGTTAAATTGTGTACACATGCCAAACCCTAGAGTTCATCATCATTGATGGTAAACCACGTACATCCGCCCAAACTTCACTTGATAGGGGTGTGGACTTCGTGACACTTCCCTTAAAAGATTCCCTACCTCTTCATAAAAAAAAAAAAAAAAAAAAAAAAAACTGGTTAAGTTTTGATGATTGGTAATTTGATTCTTCTTACATGTACAGAGCATGGAAATCTAGTGAAGATAAGAGGAAAAAGCAACATAATAAATTAATTCTTTTTTGTACAATAAACTAATAACTTTTGATTAGACAGAGAGTACGGATAAGAGAAAACTGTTTCTGTTAAAGGAGATATATATAGTTATGGGATTATGTTAATGGAAATGTTCACAAGAAAGAAATCTACATGTGAGATGTTTGAAAATGGATCCAGCTTGAAAAGTTGGGTTAGCGAATCAATGCCCCATGCAATGATACATGTTGAAAAGTTGGAATATAGGGATTATCAAAACTAAAATTTAAAACAACTAGAAAACATAAATAACTCATACAATCCTCACTGAAATAAATAAATAACTTAAATAACAATATCATAATCTCAACAATAATATATATGCAATATATGTTAAATAATTTATATTTGGAATAGGAATGCACTTTTTCGAATATTAAATCTTGTCAAAGTTACTTTCTTATGGTACTAAAATAAATAACGCTATTATGGTATTAGAACTAGGGTTGAGCAGGGTCGAGTTTGCATCCTGACCAACCCAACTGAAGTAAACCGAAGTATTTTTTTTAAGCTGTGACAGGCTAGAATTTATTGTAACCCAATCAGTCAGTTGTTGTCGGGTATAATATCAAAAGTTTTTGTGAATTTATTGTAACCTGATCAATCAGTTATTGCCGGGTATAATGTCGGTATTTGTCAGGTTACTATACCTGAACAAAACCAAAATAGTCAGACATTGAAACTGGGAAAAAGAAATCCAGGACTTACCATTTGCTTGAAAATTTTGATTCAGAAGCCGTTTCTCCAGTCTTGTTCATTAAAATAAAGTAGCCACCTAATCCAGGAAGCTTAGACACTAGGCATTTGGTAGACATTGAAAAATTCTAGGTGGTGTTGTTTGATCATTGCCTACCTTTGTCATGAAGGTAGTGTTGTTGAAGTGGTTGCTGCTTCTCCTTTTTATATTCTTATTATCCTATAAGATATTTGTCCAATCTACATTTTGCTGTACTTGATATTTCTCAATTATTGACAGGTACTGTGGGTTTGAAACAAGTATAACTGAAACCGGTCATATCAATCCATTTTCTATGTTTTATTTAATCGATACAAATCCAGTAACCAACTAATCGACCGACACCTAACTGAACTGCCTAGGTCAATCGGCTTTGGACAGGTTATTTAATTTTGCTCACCCCTGACTAGAATAATATAACTCAATAGAATAAAATTTCCCGGTTAAAATAATCCCAAATCAAAGCCCTATTTCATTGAATTTAAATCCTAGAAAATAACCGCATATTTTGCATCAGAACACCTGCTTCTTTCAGAAGATATTTTTATTGATCACAATATCTCATTATAGATCATGGTTATAAATTTTTTAAAAATTATAATTGAATGATACTCTATCGTGTCTCTTAATTTTAACAAATAAGAAGATTTTAAAATTAAGTAAATATTGTTAATAATGTTGAATAATTAGGAATTTTTAATTCTTGTAAAATTTGATATAAATAATCAATTTTATAATATGAAATGATTTAATGGTTAAATTGACAAAAATCATTTTTTTTTTTTTGTATTGACTACTGGTATATGTGAATACAAACCTATTATCAAATTTTTTGATCTATAATTAATTTAATTTGAGCTAAATATGATCTCAAGAGCCAAAAAGTTATTCTTATTAAACTTTAATAAAGTTAGATTTTTAAAGTTTAAATTTAAGACTTTTGATTAAATTAGAACAACCCCGTACTAATTGATTTATGCACTTAGTAGTGCAAAAAATCATTTCTTAAAAAGCTATTCATGAAGGACGTGTTCAAGTCTTATTGTATTCTTTTTTTCTTTTTTCTTTTTTTTTAGTAAGTAGATCCCTATATATACATGTGTGTCTTTAATTTTCCCCATACAATAAAACGATAATAAGGAATAACTTTGTAAGTAGTATTTTTCTTGAGGTTGATATTTTAATTGAAATTTAAAATGTTTGGTTTTTTCGTTAATAGAATGTTGGTTTTACTCAATCACTAAAGGAAATGTTTAAAATCACTTTCATCTCACTGTTTTTAGTATCAACTTTTGAAAAAACTTTAACGGTGAAGGTATAAAGATTTTAATATCATATAAAAATTAATTAAACTTAAAAATTTAAACTCTTAAATAAAAAAAAAAAAAGGACACGACAAGTTTTATATTAAATAATTATTACTAATTGGTATCCTACTTTCCGTAAATTTAAAAACCCTCTGAGAACACAGCTATGTGATACGCCGGAAAGAACCATGTTCTAAAATCTTAGTCGGCACTAGGTCTAAATCGCCAATAATAACGGCGATTAGACATGTGGGCCAGTCCCCAGTGCAGGAATATTATAAATTTGTGAAATCCTCTCAGTATGTTTCCCAAGAAAATTCAACACGTCTTAAAAATAAAAAGAAAATTCAAAAAGTGAAAAATTTTAGAGACTCTCACCAACTTCCTAAATGAATCTTAGAAAATTACTTTTTCTCCTGGAATATTATATGAGAAATTTTATATTGTCAAAATTTCTTGTGACTCATGTGAACTCATATGTGGGTTTTTTCCTGGAATGTTTTTTGCAAAACATTTTACAAAATTGAGTAATTTCTTAAGGATTCATATTGAATGCTCGTATATTATTATTTGGTGTTTTTTTTTTTTGGTACATGTGTTTATATATTATATTGAATAAATATTATGCTTATGCTATAGAATTTTGTTGCAAATTTTGTTGTAGATTTTTCTTGCAGATTTTTTAGCGAATTTATTTTCTACGGATTTCGTTGCAAATACTTCATGCAAATTTACTTGCAAATATAGACACATGCCATTATACTTGTGAAATTTTCCGCGACGAAATAATATTTCGCAGGCAAGTTTTAGAGATCGTAGGCTCCTCCCATAAAAAGATACTTGCGGATTCTTTACGTTACTTGCAGAAATTCTTCGCAACAAATTACCTATGAAAAAAATCTGTGGGAAATTACCTGCAAAAAAATCCACAACAAAATACAAGTTTGACAGTTTGTTGAATTGACTTGAATCATTAAAGGTAATTTCTGTTGGAAGTGATTTGTTGAATTGGCACTCGTTAACGTGTTAAGTAATTTTCTGCAAGATTTGGTATATAGCCTTTTCTTGTGGGGCCATAAAAATTTGAAACCGAAGCAGTGTTAGGCCAGCTCTAATGGGAGGTGCAGTGCACAGTTTTGTGCAACAAAAAAATGAGGGTTACATGGTCAGAGGAGTGGTGAGGTGAAAGAGAGAGGAGAGAGAGTGTTGTTGAAATATATAACTCTGATAGAGAAAAAGTGAGATTTACTTGAATTTTATAATAAGAAAATAAGATATTTATAAGAAGAAAGAGAAAAATTGTGAAGTAAATTGATTATAAATAAAAATATAAAATAGTTTGTGGGATCCATTTAAAAAATTTGTTAAAGTTGTATGAGTAAAAAAAAAATTGTATAAATTATATAAAGTAATGTGCCATCATAGGATCTATAAAAATAATATAAATAATTAAGATATGAAACCCTAGTGAATATATCATGTTAAAGATAGTCTTAGAAATCATTAATGTTCTGTCACCTGGGGTGTTCCTCAGAAATCATTAAAAATTTGCCATAATTTCTAAAGCAATATTGAATTTTTAGTTTTCAAACACTGTTGGCGTTGTTTCTGGATTCTTGTAAAATGTTTTGGCCAAAATCAGACGACAGTGTTGTTTCTGATATGCTATCTACTTAATAATCTTTACTTGATCAAAATACCAGTTATCTCATGACAACAATCAACAAACATAAAGATTAGTGAAAACAAATAAGTAAATTTAAAGTAGATGTAGACCTAGATTGCTTCTTTATGTGTGGACCGTGAATTTATAATATTGCAATTACTGAATGAAAATCTGATACTATATTTTTGATGAAATATTTAGGTAAACTATACCAGATTTTATGTGCTAATAAATTGAACACTTGTTATATTATGAGTTATTTTGCATTTATTATGTGTTACTTGTCTCCATCTTATGGTCAATTTAGAGAAGTTGTATTGAAATATCTTATCCTCGAAAGAGTTAGGATAGTACAATATTTTCTAGAGCAATGAGTTTTGAATTTTCAAACACTGCATGCATGTATTATTCTGAATTCTTGTAAAAAAATTTTGGCCCAAATTAGAAGAGCGTGTTTATGATATTCTATCTACTTACTAATCTTTACTTAGACAAAAGTACAAGTTACCTCATGAAAATAGTAAAAACATAAAGATTAGTACAAACACATAATTATTATTTGCAATAAATTTCAGAATAATAAAACTAATATATAATTATAAAATATATAGTACTTGAATGTACGTGTAGTAGCATTGCTGCTATAGCTGAAACTGAACTTACTGAATTTATTGATGCCAACTATATCATGTGTGTTATCTTTTGATTCTTTTTGGAATATCCTAATCAATTCTTTTGTATGAGTTGCTTGATTGTACTGTAAGGCACTCTCTTATTCATTGATTAATGAATAAATACTTACTTTGGCATAAAAAAAAAAAAAAGAATGTAGGTCTATATTTTTTTTTTTCCTTTTTTAAGATTATGAGTTGTAAGATATGAATGGACAGCTTTGAATAGGGTTGGGATTAAAAGCTTTGAATCGAAAAGGTTTTGGCAGGGCCAGCATTTCGTGTTGGCCAGTAAATTCAGGAATTCTAAAGAAAGAAGAATAATTTTATGAGATTGTTAGAAGAAAGACCAAGTAAAAGGAGGAAAAAGTTAAAAGAAAAATTTAAGCATCGAAATATTGATTGAAGCATATTATATGTATATATGATGCCTCAGAGCTGTTTCTTTCTATGAAATTTCACTTCAATAGAAAATGAAATGTAAATGGATTACTTTTTATTGACTTAGACTGCGGGACATTTTGAAGATGATGCATATATAAGAGAGCAATGAGCATTTATAAATCCAATATTTTGAACAAAGATCACAATCTAGTATTTAATATGAAAGTTCAAAGTCACAATTTCTCTCAAAATTTTCTTGATTTTAGAAGTAATTAATAACATTTTTTTAAAAAAATATTCTTATTTAAAATTTTATTTTAATAATTTTTCATGTATTTGACACAAGAGATAAAATATCAAATAAAAGCATTATAGGAATAATACATTTTTTTAATCATTTAACTATATTCTTTGAAAATATAAAAAAGTAATATCATATTATAATTTTAAATAAAGAATATATTTTCTTATTATAAATTTGAGCGTAAAATTGGTACTTTCAAATTCCTAATAATAATAACTCATACTCAATTTTATCACTACTAATGAAACCTAGTGCATTACTAGAGACAATAAGTCCTTATGACGGTGGTATTAGGCTATTGGGCAGGAGTATGTGGTATTTGAGGTTGCAAAAAATATAAGCTTATCAATTTGTTGGATTGACTTTGACTCATTAAAAGGGGTCACAATAAAACCCTTTCCTTTCACACCAAATTTTCTTCTCTCATAACTATTATGGTAACACTGGTACATTTTTTATATGTCCCTTCACTTTAGGTAAAATTGTAAATTAAAATATAAAATAAATATAAAAAAAAAAATAATGTGTAAAATTAAGTGTAAAGTGTATAGTACATAATCCCTTGTCAAGTGTGTGGTGTTAGTATGTGTTAGGCTTTTCTGTCAGACTGTATTTTTAAGAGCATATTTCAATCACTAATAGTATTTTAAAATAAACACACTTAATATATATTTTTAAAATAAATTTAAGTTATTTATTTATTATTCAATAAAAACACAACAAAATAAACTTAAAAAAAAAAAAGCTGGATTAACTATGCTTGTCAGTGTGTTGGATTGCCTCATTGTGACTGTTTATGGTCAAGTCTGTGTTGTTAACACCGCTTGTCAGTTTTTTGAATTGACACAAAGTGGAGGATACCACAGTATCTTCTACTGCCCGAGACACACACAAACGACGAATAATAAATAAAAATGCTAAGTGCTCATACAATAAGGTAAATTTATAAATAACTAAAAAAATTGTATACAAAAGTGTATGTAAACACATGTGCAAGCAGCATGTTCTTAAAACGTTTTTTGGTTCACCCCTAGTTTTACGTTTTGGACTTGTCAAAGTGGGCCATAATAATAATGTCTCCATTCTTTAATTTTCTCCTTTAGATTGTTGATAGGAGTAATTTATTGGTGGGTGCTAAAGAAAGTTGATAAAGTTGAAAATTCCGAAAGATACTTAGCCATCTATTATGAGTTATTTGTGTCCATGATATGGTGAATTTAGAAAAAGTGGTATTGAAATTTCTTCTCCTTGAAAGAGTCAGGAAAGTTAGCACTCCCCAGCTCCCGTCCCATCGTTAAGGGGTTCATGATGAGATGAGGCCTATCCCCAACTTGACCTCAAGCAGATTTTTACCAAAATCTTCATTCCCATCCTTTTATATGCAATATATGTTAAATAATTTATATTTGGGACAGGAATCTACTTATTCAAATATCAAGCCTTGTAAAATTTACTTCTTTATGGACAATAAATATTCATTATAGACCTACCCAATTGATCAAAAAAGTTATTATAGATTTTGCGTGACTTAGATAATAAACACTTAAAAACGATAAATTTATATAACTAGAGTTTTAAATTTGTAATGTGCATGAAGCATAATATATTATTCTGTAAATTTACTTAAAACTATTCATGTTCATTCAATTCAAATTTATAATTATCATAGATAACTAAAAGATGCACAAATTTTTCTGTTCCCTTTACTTCCTATTATAAAACATCTTATAGAATCTTTTCATGGTCATTTTTTAAGTTATTTTATATTTTTTAAAAATTATTTATTTATTTATTTATTAGCCATAATGGCTATAATCATCCTTATTTTTTGTTGTTCATTACTGAGATAATAAAACTTTCTTCCACGCTTGACATTTGAAATCTTTATGTCCACTTCATCACTATCAACAAGTTTAATAACAACAAATGAATGTAAAATTAAAATGTTATAATTTTTTTAAAAACAAGAAATTATTTATTTTTCTTTATTTACGTGTAATTTCGCTAATCATAGCTTATAATAAAGACTGAAAAAGAATATATTCTAAAATAAAAGTCATTGATAATTAAATACAACCTTACTATAATAACTAGCAATAATCTATTATAGTTACATATATAGCGCGGTAGGTCCCACAACGACCATGTTGCATTTTCTCTAACCACACATAGTTGGTAATGAATATGTCCTACCATAATAAGGAAAAGTGAGTTGCGTATTTATATTTTTTCACCCAATTACACACTTTTTTTATTTTTAATGTATTTAAAATTATAAATAAAAAAAAAAAGAGAAATATAAAAAAAAATATAATAAATAATACACATAGCATATCAAGTTGACCTGAAAATCAATGTCCAATCAAACGTGGAATAATAAAGGCCTGTTTGTTTAGAACATATTTTCATATTTTTATTTCTTGCTTTCATTTCTTGAAATATGTTTTTTTTCATTATTTTAAAATATGTTTATTTATTTTCATCTTTAATTTTTATTTTATCTTATTTTTATATTTATTTAGTACTTAACAATCATCTTTAATGAATTTATTGAATGATTAGTCATTTCTTGTTGAAAAAAAATAAAAGATCTAAAATCAATAAAATTGTCACTAACAATTTTTGAAAACACTGAAAAAATAACCTTTTCGGTTTTTAGTCAAGGAATCTTCATTATTTCTACAGTAAACGCTTTTATAGGTCAAGGAAATTAAATTGACTTGACCTACAAAATGTCCTTCCAAAGGTGACAAAAGTGATTGATACATATAGAAAATATGACTCCATTCATTTCCCTTTCCATTCAAATAAATAAGCTTATAAAATTTTCTGTTTAGTTTAAAATGCTTTTTTTTTTCTTTTTTGAAAAAAAAAATTATGTCAATTGAGTCTCCAGCTACACCAGGTCCAGGAAATGCAATATGACTTTACAATGGATGTACCAACAAATGATCGATGATGCAAATATTGAATAGATGGTAATTTGCAAAGTTATTTTGGACAATAATAATAGTATACCATTTAGAGAAGTCATAATTCTATGAAGTGTTCTTCTCAATCAAAACATTGTTTTATCTTTACACTTGTGGCCATGCACTTCCAACAGTGGCTTGTTAATTATTTGATTTTAAAAAAAAAAAATATGCAACCCGTCATATGGAAGTGACATATACTTCGTTGATAGCCTTCAAGCATTTCTGTAAAGCATTAATTGTTGATAGATGTCACATGCTGCATGACACTGATATATATTGTATATGGCATTGAGACATGAAGAAATAAATTTATTTGATGAAACGTTAAATTAATTAGATTCAAAAATTCAAATTGATATTGATTGTGTTTGTTTTATTTTGAAAATATTCAAAGTACGTATTGATTTTAGTTTGGGACCTATCAGTGTAGGAAAAAAAAAAAAAAGAAAGATTAAAAGATATGTAATATATGTCAAGAATTGACCTGTGGAGCTAGCAGTATAAAAGAAGTTTTAATAAAGTTTTCTTCCCCACTTTCAGTTTTTCCTAAACTCATTCAGCCTTCTAAAGATGGAGAAACTGTTTCTTTGTCTCTTTGGCTTCATGCTCACACAGCATTGCTTTATGGCTAGCTTAGCCATGAGAATTACCAACTCCTCCACCGATGAATCTGCACTTCTTGCATTAAAAGCCTCACTCAATTTAAACCCTGATCATGTTTTATCTATCAATTGGTCTAGCTCTTTCTCCTTCTGTAACTGGATTGGTGTTACTTGTGGTATCCATCATAGAAGAGTGAGAGTCTTGAATCTCAGTGACATGGGGCTTAGTGGCACCGTACCTCCACAGCTGGGAAATCTTTCTTTCCTTGTTGAACTTGATCTTCACAACAATAGCTTCCATGGTCAGTTGCCATGGGATTTACTCCGATTGCATCGATTGAAGCGTCTTAACTTGAGCTATAATGGATTTAGTGGAGAAATTCCTAATGGGATAGGCCGGTTGTCTATGTTTCAACATTTGAGCTTCCGAAACAACACTTTCAGTGGCTCTATTCCTCCATCTATA
Organism: Bauhinia variegata; assembly: GCA_022379115.2. Taxonomy (NCBI): domain Eukaryota; kingdom Viridiplantae; phylum Streptophyta; class Magnoliopsida; order Fabales; family Fabaceae; genus Bauhinia; species Bauhinia variegata. The sequence continues at coordinate 14,624,325 of CM039438.1, forward strand.
TCCAACTTGTCAGTGCTACGGACCTTAGATTGGAATGTCAATCTCATCACTGGAAGCATTCCTCCTGAGATTGGTCAACTTTGCCGCTTGAAGATTTTACGTATTGCATATAATAAGCTTTCAGGAGCCATACCTTCAACAATTTCCAACATGTCTTCACTTGAAATATTGAGTTTGCCTGAAAATTCATTATCAGGTATGTATCTGCAAACTAAGGATATATTGCAAAGAAAAAGAAATTAAAACAAATGTATGGATTATTATAGGTATTATTATCCACACATGACATTAAGTGTGTACAATTGTACCATTTAACACATTTCTATTCTAATTTTTCATGTGAAATTTAAAATTTTAAGCACTTTCTTAAATTGTACAAGGAAAAATGTAATATGCTACTCTTAATTATCAATATAAATAGGATAAAGGTGTATCATTTAGAATATATATATACACACACACATGCACGTTCATATATATGTGTGCGTAACTTGTTTAGAAAATAATAATTAAATTAAGAATCATCCAAATTTTTAAACATCTATCATTCTTTTTTTTTTCTAGCCATATATCATTTGTCCATCTTTGCAAAGTTGGATTTGAAAGTTCCAAATGCAAATAATGACAAAATAGATGATATACTTTGGCAAGCATTAATTTCATGAGAACCATTATAATACATTTATTTTGCTTTCATGGATTATAGGAAATTTTCCAAAAGAGATTGCTAATCTTCTGCAATTAAGAATAATGTATTTATATCATAATCAGCTGTCGGGTATGAGTTTTACTGCTTCTAAGTCTGAATTTGTTGACTCAACTTTATAATTATGTTGACTTATTTGCATTATCACAACAATTTGTTTTACTCTAATAAGAAAAATTAAATTGTGTAACTGTAAATGTCTTATTTGAAATGAGTACGTAAACATTGTTTTTTGGAATGACATAGTATTTTTATTTTTTTGGAATAATATAAATTTGAAAAAAGCATAACAGCAGTTGAATTGACCAAACAAATAGGCATGAACCCAAAAAAGAAAAAATTCAAATTTGCATTACTCTACCTGAAGAACGAGAAGCTTCCACTAACTTATCAATAGAGAAAAGGGGATTAAGAATTGGGGGAGGCATTTACAGGCTTAAGAGAGAAGAGGAATTCAAGACTTGTGACTTGAGTCAAGAGGCATCCAAGTGCTTTTAATAAGCAAGCTTAATGAAGATTTAATAGGATAATATAGTTTTTTTTATATAACATTATAGTAAGAGATTATGGGATCCAAGAAACAAGAATCCAATCTCATATGAAATGTTTTTTGGGAAGAAACTTCGTTAAGAAAGAATGCTGAAAAACACGCTTTCAGTATACTATTTTTTTTTTAAAAAAAAAAAACACCAAATATAGAATTCGAGGAATTTCAAGTTAGAATTTTTAATATTCAATAAACAAATCATCTACCAAATACCTCTTAGTGATAAATGTAGTGTATAAATCAAGTGCAAGTATATACTATCCAACAAGTAAAGAAGTGATAAAATCAAATATAATTCAGCTATATATATGTTCCTGTTATGTATGTTATTTATGACACTTCCTAATAAACAAAATGTTGATTTTATGATGACTTATTTCCTTTTTTTAAGAAATTTAATCTTACTATATTATTTTTGAATTTCTTTTTCCTTTTGCATCCTACTTCTGTTTGTATCAACTCAAGATTATTTTAAATAATTTAGCAAAGATCACTTTTCTTCAACTTATGTTGAAAATAATGTTACACTTGTTTAGAATTTAACTCAGAAAAATGATGATATATTATCATTCAGTTAATATTTGTTATTCTAAATTGAAATCTTAAATCTGAATTTTGTGCTAAATTATAGGAAACCTTTCAAAGGAGATTGAAGATCTTCCATTGCTAAGGGAAATCTATCTTAATGAAAATCAACTCTCTGGTTCTATTCCATTGACATTCTTCAATAACTCAATGTTGGAGAAGATTGTCCTTAACAATAACAGATTCTGGAAAGGACACATACCACGTGGCATTGAAAACTTAGGCTCCGTTTGGTACGCTGGAAAGGAAAGGAAAGAGTAGAAAATAAAATGAGTCAAAGGAATAGAAAGAAAAATGATAGCCCTTAAGTCTGTTTGATATGTAATGGAAAAGAAAGGATTTTTTTTTTTTGTAATGTTTGGTTTGCATAAAAAATTAAAGGAATGAAATATATATTTTTATGTAAGTACAAATTTATCCTTCTTTTAAAATTTATATATATAAAAAAAAGTCTCTATTTTTTAATTTAATTACCATAAATTTTATGATTGATAATAAAAAAAAACAAATTTAAATTTTTATAATATAATTTTAATTTTATAACTTGGATTGATACATAAACTTTAATGTAATTTTAATTTTATAAGGTAATTTTATATCTTTTATAATTATAATTATAATTTTTAATCTTATAATATAATTTTATAATTCATATACAAATTTAATTTTAACTTTATAATATAAAAAAATAAATTTGATCAATATATAAAATTATATAATGTAATTTTAATTTTATAATTATAATTTATATACAAATTTAATTTTAATTTTATAATATAAAAAATTAAACTTGATCAATACAAAAAGTTATATAATATAATTTAAATTTTATAATTAAAATTTTTTTGTAAATAAAATTTTCTTTCCTTTCTTTTCTTTGACTTTCCTTTTAATTTAAAAGGAAAGTTATAGTCTTCAAGTGATGGAAAGTCGTATCTTTAAGGAATGAGCTTTCCTTTACCTTAAAACTATTAAACAGTACAAAATAAAAAAAATAAAATATATTTTTTTCTCTCTCTTTCTTTTCTTGCGTACCAAACGGCCCTTAACTAATCTTCAAGTTTTGTATCTCGATAACTGCAACTTGGAAGGTATGATTCTTCAGCTTCTAATGATAATCCCTATGAACTCTTCTGTTATTAAAGCAACTTATTTGCTATACTCACTAATGTCTTTCTATTTTATTTTATTTTTTAAAAAAAACTATACAAGTTTTAGTTGAGAGTGAGAATATGGAAATGGAATTTTTCTTTCTTTCTGCTTTTTTTTTTTTTTTTTTTTTTTTTTAAATATCGTATACAAATGAAAGAAAGAACTCTTCCATCAAATCTTATAAAATAAAATGCTTTTACACAACTTTTCAAATGCTTGTATGTACTATATAATCATCGCTTAGGCAGTCTTCCATCAAATTTCTTCTATGCATCTAAATTTCACAATTGGTGAATTTTCTTATGGTATAAAATTGCTTCTGAAGTTTTCTTGGCATTGGTACAGCATAACCTATTCCTAAATTTCTTTTTTTTGTTTTGTTTTGAAAAAATTACGAATTCTCCGCATAAATAGTATATCAATAATATCAAAACTTAAGTTTCTTCCTGAGTCCATTTTAACAATTTTTTTTTTTTGGTATGTTTTAGACACTTGATATTATGCAATTATTTGTACACAAAACTTTTTAGGTAGATCTGATCATAATATATTGTGAGAAATCATATTATTCTTCAATAAAACAGGTTGTAACAATTCAATTATGAGTAAAACTCTTCTTCTTCTTCTTCTTCTTTTTCACTAAAACTTACAAGTTTCCATAAAAAAAAATTTCATATATGAAATGAAATATTTTAACCTTTAATTAATCAAAAGTGAGTAAATTTGAACCCTTGTTCATCTCTGTGACTAAGGACCAAAGGAGGATGCTTATGTGGCATGTTATTTGCCTACTTAACTGTTAAATCCAAGGTTGGCCAGATAAACGTTGAGCTGGTTTTTTCAACTAAAAAAATAAAATAAAATTCAAATAGAGTAAACTCTAAGTAGCAGTCCAAACATCAAAACTGAAGCTCTCCATGTCGTTTTGCATGTCTGAAGAAAGTGTTAATATGCATTGTTAGTTGCATTTAAATATTAGGACCAAGTGATTGTACATATAAGTTCTTAGGAGAGTAAGATTGGTCTTAGAGACCAAATCCTTGAATACGACAATGATTTTTATTTGATTTAAATTGTCAATATATTTTTTAAAAAATTCAATTAAATAATAAAATATCATAATTTTTTCTTAGAGATTTAATTTTGATGGAAATGAAATCAGATAAATCTTACAGCTCACTTCAAAATTGATATTATAGTTTAGTTCACCAAATAGAATAGGCGAATAGCCATTACGGCAAACGTACAAAAAGGGGATCCATTTGGCATTTTAGAAGTTGTTTATGCCCACGAAAGATGTCATGGAGCATGCAAGGGTGGGCCCTACCTTAACTGATTGATTGACCACACCCAACACTCTCAGGCCGAGGCCTCTACGCAGATTTTCAAAGCCATCTCCCAAGGACGTGCCTGGGTCCCACTCACGTAGACTTTTGCCTCACCCAAAATTTATCCGTACCTTTCTTCTCCCATGGTTACTGCGATTCATGTGATGAATTCCATCAACAGCCAACGGTTTTGCTAAGTCCCCATCCTCCAACCAATTTTTCCTTATAAGTTGATGATTTAGCCAAAACAACAAATCCTATTATATTTTGTCTCATTTTTTTTTTTAATTTCAGCAGAAAAAAAAAAAAAGCTCAGCGTCCATCTATTAGCCAACTTTGGATTTTATAGCCAAGTGAATAAATAACATACTACATAAGTGTTCTCTGTTAGTTTTCAATTATAGAGATGGACAAGAGATTAGAATTGACTCACTTTTGATTATTTAAAAATGTAAATATCTCATTTTAGGTGTGAAAGATTTTTTTTTAACAAAAAAACTTTACAAGTCAAGGGAAAAAATGATTTTACTCTTCAATTATTTGAAAATATAAGAAAAGATAAAACATATCAAGTGATCATGACCCTCATTTTTTTATATTTTTTCATTTTTCACTTAGTAAACCTGAGATCTTGATTTTGGTAAAGTACTATACTACCTTACTCTGCCAATCTTTCCTAATTTCTAAAAGAAACTAACAAATATAATGAATTATAACCTTTTATTTTTTTCAGCATATTTGTTTCTTTTAAAATAAAAACTAAATCTATTTCTTTGATAATGTTCAAAGGCCCTTCTTTTTTATGTCAAATCACAGTCGACACTTTTTGTCTCTTTTCAAACAAAATTACTTTTTTAATTTTGGATAAATTCTAGAAAATAAATTATAAAATTCATGTTAATATCCAAAAGTGTATAAATATTTTTTTTTTCAGTTATTCATTCACAAGCTTTTGGAAACTTTAAAATTTAATTCAACCATGGTAAAAAAAAAAAAATTAAATTCAGTTATATCTTAAAAAAAGTTATATGAAAGTCCAGTCACTATTAAAAAAATCCAATTTTATATATATATATATATATATATATATATATATATATATATATATATATTTAGAAGAGTAAGATTTGAAGGGGACATTTGGTAAACAGATCCATTTTTGAATCTCATGAGATTCATAAATCATGAGAAACTTGAATGTTAGACTTTATAAATTATAAGATTTTTAAAATATATTTGTTTAGCCTTAAATATTCATGAAAAACTTTTTAAAGATGTGTTAGTCATATTAACATTTATGTTATTTATGAATCATAAAATTCTTAAAATATATTTGGTTCACCTTAAATATTTATAAAAAAACTTTTTAAAGATGTGTTAATTATATTAACATTTATGTTATTTGTACATAACAAAAGTGTTAATATGACTAACATATGCTCCTAGGAAGTCAAATAATTAGAATATAGCCTTTTTTATGAGATTCTCTTTTAATAAAATTGTATTAAGAAAGAATCCTAGGAAAAATATTTTTTGGGGTTCTATCTTTTAAAAAATTTATACCAAATGATGGAAAGAAAAAATCCTAACTTAAGATTTTTGAGACTTTTTTAAAAAAATCCTTCTATCTAACACTCCCGAAAATTTTTCCTTATAAATATATATTCTTATTCATTTTTAAAATTTTATAAAATATGTGCATGATCTATTCATAAGATTTTTTTTCAATGATTAAATCTATGAAATTTATATTCTATAAAAAAAGTTATAAAAAGGAGTAAATAAAACAATATATAAGTATGGGTATGTTGCTCCTTTATGTTTGGCTTGTCAGTCCAAGTTTTAATTTTTATAGTTTTTATGTTGGGATTACTTTTTATATTATATTTTGGTGATTTATCCGCTTTTTAAATATATGTAATTCGTTACATTCCAAAACATTTATGCATATAACTTTTATATGAGGTTTTCTTTTAAAATTCCTCATTAATGTTATCTTTTAGTTTTTTATACCTTCAGTTAAATAAATTGAAAACTCGGATGTTATAGTGTTTGATCAAATAAGAATCATTTTTTTGATAGAATAAGACATACATTTTTAATTAATTTATTGCACAGTTTAGGTATTTCTTCCTTTTTTTTTTCTCAAATTTGAAATTCATTAATAATAACATTTTACATTGTTGTCGCACCATAACATTCTAAACTACTCCTTTCGTCCCATTTTACTTGTAATTTTAGCAAAAATTTTAATCCCACTTTAACCATTATTTCATAATATTAATACATCATTAAATGTTCTTTTCCAATTTTACCCTTAATAAATAATCAATATATGACTTCTTAATGCTTAAAAGGGAATAGTGAGGTAATTTATTATTAAGAATAATTCAATAAAATTATACTATTAATTAATTAATTTATTATATTTTTTATTCCCTTGTGTCAAAACCAATCAAATTAGGATGAAAAAAGTATGAATGGAATAAAATCTTTTGTCCTGCTTCTTATTTCAAACATTGTCTCATAACTTTGTGATTGATTAAAATTTATTTATTAATTAACTTATTTATCATTAAATTAAGTTTTAATCAATTTATTAATAAATTTTAATAAATTAAAATGAGTGAAATATCGAGTGGTCAATACCAGTAGAATAGAGAATTTGGTTCTCAATATTTTTTTTTTTTAAAAACATTTTGTCTTTTGTTTTTTGTTAAACAACTAGGTACCTTTCAAAATTCTTTTCTAATATCACTTTTTTGGTAAATTTTGTTTTGACTTTGAAGTTTAAGCATAAAAATACACAGGCCCATGAGACAACCATAAATATTATTGGGCCTTACGGTAAATAGACCACTTCATTTCTATTTGCATTTCTGAGTTTGTCCCAAGTCATGATTGTTTGTAATAATTTTACTGCAAATCAATTTTTTTTCAACTAAAGTTGAAGATACTGTCAAGGACGGAACAAAGGCCAGCAAGGGGCATGGCCTCTAAGTTTTCAAATTTTTTTCAATATATAGTGTGTAGTTATTTCACCTCTTTAAAATTCTTTTAAAAATTATTCTTTTGTCATTACTTAAATGTTAGAGAACTAAAAAGTTACTAAAATTTATAAGGGGTGTTATGGTTCCCTCAATCCTCAAATTGTTCATATTATTATATAGTTATTATATAATTGCCACCAAAACTAGATATAAAATTTTAGGCTTTGGGATAGTATAATTAAGGAGTGATTTTACATAATTTTAGGTATTTTTATTTTCTTATTCATTTATGAATTATGTTAAATCCTTGAAATTATAAATTTAATTTCTTTGTTATAGTATGAATATATATTTTATTATCATTCTATTATGTAACCTACATTCTAGAATCAGATATGATCAATATATTATTAAAGTTTCTTTAGTTTTAAATATTCTAAACCAGTCAAACCTTTTAATTTTCTCTTGAATTGGTTCTGTTGATCAATCCATTTCATATTTATATTTATACATCTTGTAGTCCCGGCCTCCTCAATTTTCAATCTGGTTTCGTCCTTAATAGTGTTATGTTTCTCCATGTCAAATTGAACTCAAAATTTGATGACAAATTATTACTAAATTATCAGTATATTTGTTATTCTAAATCAAGCTTTTCAATCTTGTTTTTGTGCTAAATTATAAAGAACATTCCAAAAGAAATTCCTAATCTTTAACAAGAGAAATCTATCTTGGCAAAATTAGTTGTCAGTTTATATTCCTTTGATATTCTTCAATAATTTAGTATTGCTTCACCCTGCTTGTAAAATGAGATTTGAATTTATTATCCTTCTGATTGACTTGGAAAAAATGCTGTATGATATATTCTTCAGCTTCTATATCATCTGTTTTCTCAAATTTTATAAGAATCCATTATTATTGCACACTCTAGATGTTCCTTTCATTAATCATTACATGTTTGTATCGAGTCGTGAATGTTTCTAATATGTTTTTGTTTTTTTCTTCAACTAGCGCTGAAGATAATTTTATGCTTCTCCTTGTCAAATTGTACTCAGAAAATTGACATATTATTTCTGTATTATCAGCATATTTGTTATTCTAAATCAAAAATATTATTTTCTAATCTATATATTCTCTTCCTTTCTTACTCCTTCATGCATGGTTTGTTATTACAGGTTTCATACCAAAAGAGATAGGCCATCTCGTTAAGCTTGAGGAATTGGGTTTGGGATTTAACCAATTGACTGGATCCATTCCTTGGAATATTTTCAACATCTCAAATTTGAAGTACTTGTTTTTGGGAGACAATTTCCTTTCTGGAAGTCTTCCGTCAAATTTGGGATGTGGCCTGTCCAACCTAGAAAAACTGTACTTGCATTTCAACGAACTCATTGGAAACATTCCAAATAGTATATCCAATGCTTCTAAGCTTATCATTATAGAATTGGCTGAAAACAAGCTCAGAGGAGTTATGCCTAATACACTTGGGAATGTAAGAAAACTTCAGATACTCCGTTTATGTGGAAATAATTTTACAGTTGATGCATCTAGTCCCGAATTAAGCTTTCTAACTTTTTTAGTGAATTGTAGACATTTGAAACTTCTGGATATATCTGAGAATCCTTTGCATACAGAACTTCCCAAGTTAATTCGAAATCTCTCCAATTCTCTAAAATATTTCAGAGCTGATTCCTGTGGTTTTCATGGGAATATTCCATTAGAATTAGGAAACCTCAGCAACTTGTATTATTTAAGCCTGAGCCATAGTTATTTGAATGGATCAATTCCGACCACAATAAAAGAGTTACAAGAACTTCAACAATTATATCTCCATGACAACATGCTGCAGGGCTTAATCGTTGATGAGCTTTGTGAAATCAAAGGTCTAGGAGCGTTGATCCTAGGTGGAAATAACCTTTTTGGAGAGATCCCAATATGCTTCCGAAATCTTACTTCACTAAGGTTTCTTTACTTGTACTTCAACAAAATGAATTTTGAAATGCAACACTCTTCTTTCTGGAGTCTCAAGGACATCTTGTTGGTAGACTTATCTTCCAATGATTGAACTGGAGGTCTTCGAATTGAGATACAGGATTTAAAAGTTATAGTACTTTTTAATCTATCAAGAAATCATATTTCTGGTAACATTCCTACAACTATTGGCAGCTTGCAAAATTTGCAACATCTCTATTTAGCGCACAACAAATTGCAGGGGCTTATTCCTAATTCAATTGGCCAATTGGTAAGCTTACAATTGCCGGATCTTTCCCAAAATAATTTATCTGGTGAGATTCCAAAATCCTTGGAGTCACTTCAAGATTTGAGATACATCAATTTTTCATATAATAGATTAGAAGGAGAGATCCCGAGTGATGGACCATTCATATATTTCACAGCAGGGTCTTTCATGCATAATAAAGCATTATGTGGCAAGTCAAGCCTACAAGTTCCACCGTGCCTTGGAAAGGAAAATAGGCATTTGAGAAGAACAACTCTGATTTTGGTCAAAATCATATTTCCCCTAATCCTAATAGCCATTCTGGTAACTGTATGCATAGTCCATCTGTTGTGTAAGAACAAAAGTGTTGCCAATCAACTTGAAAGGGATATACCTTCTTTAGAACTAACAAGAAGGATTTCTTATTATGAAGTTGTCCAGGCCACTAACAGATTTGATCAGAGCACTTTACTTGGAAAGGGTGGTTTTGGCACTGTGTATAAGGGGATACTTTCTTGTGGAATGAAGGTTGCAATTAAAGTGATGAATCCGGAGTTGGAAGCAGCGTCCAAGAGCTTTGATATAGAATGTGATGTATTATGCAATCTACGTCATCAAAATCTCACCAAAATCATCAGTAGTTGTTCAAATGTTGATTTCAAATATTTGATAATGAAGTTCGTGCCAAATGGAAGTGTTGATAAATGGTTGCACTGTGATGAATATTTTCTAGATTTCTTGCAAAGGTTGAATATAATGATAGATGTGGCTTCTGCATTGGAATATCTCCATTATGGTTCTTCAGCACCAGTGGTTCATTGTGATTTAAAGCCTAGTAATGTGTTGTTGGATGAAGATATGGTTGCTCACGTTAGTGACTTTGGCATTGCCAAAATTCTAGCTGAAGTACAAAGCAGAACACATACCTCAACATTGGCTACAACAGGTTACATTGCACCAGGTCATTTCTAACATCTTACAAACTTATTTTATAGTTTTTGTCACAATTAATAATACCTATATACTTTAATAGCAAATCAAACAGGGAGCTAGATACTGATCTGTCAAACTTAATCTTCCAATTTATAAATTATGGCAGGACCTCAAAATCCGTGCACTATTATGTAAAATAAAAAGAATTGAGTAGCGGTTCCCAAAATTTTCTAGAAAAGTTCATTTATATATATGTTTAGGACATCACATAAAATTCCTACCACAAAATTCCTTAATTTGCTCAGTGAGAGCTTGCCCCACATTTGATCCTGTTGTTTCACCAGAATTTTGTTCCTACAATTTTAGGGCTACGTTTCAATTAGTAGATAAGGTCCTATGGCTAAATTATTTTTACAACATCCTTGCTATGTTGAAAAGCATGTTATAGAAATTTCCGCTCTAAACTCAATGACCATGGCCTTGAGTTATACCTCAAATGGGTACTACCTCCAAATTTGAGTTTGTGTTTTTGTAAAATTTTCTGAAACCACAAATCAACCCATGCTTTGATGAAATTTGTTTCTGATGTTCTTAAGCATCTTAGGCTCGCGCACACGCACACACACGTATGTATATATATATATATCTGTGTGTTTATGTACCCTTGAATTTTCCAAAGTTTTTCGTTATCTTTACAAGCCTCTACAACAGTGGTTACATAAATAGGTTTAAAGCGTCCAGTTTTAAGGAATTTTTTTTTTTTTTGAAAAAAAAAGAAAGTGAAATAGTCTTTCTTAAATTATGCCCATAAGAGGGGGAATAATTGTCTTCAAGAAAACTATGCCCAGGAGGGTTATACAATGCCCTGAGGAAATAATTATGCCCTTTACACAATATTAGATGGTCATCTCATTATAGATTTTAAGACACATTTTTTTTGCCCTATTTAAGAGGGAGAGAAAATATATGCGGAGATTTCAATTTGCAATCTTAAGGGGATTTGAATTCAGTGCCAAACAGCTGCGCTGAGAGCAATGACCAACCCATCTAAAATCCTAGTAATTTTAAGCATCTGAAGTCTTTGAACACTTAACTCTCCTTTTCATCTTGGTATGTTCTGGGATCTTGTGCATATCTCTATTCCCTATTTGGTCACATAATCATAGAATTAGTACATCTGAAATCTATCAATAAATAACTAAAAGTTTTCACCTAGATTCCTTCACTTATGCCTTCTATTATTCAAATTGGTAAAAAATTTAACACAAGCCTAAATTCTCACACTGCCATAAAAGCAGGAATTAATTGCAGTTAGTTAAGTGCGGTTGTTGCAATGTTGAAGTGCTTCTAAGTTGTAGTTCCTTTTAAAATGTTAGTTATTGCGTGTAACATTTAAGATACTTACCTTTGGAAATTAGCTTTAAAGAATTCCAATAACACTATCTTTTTTTTTGACCCTGGGATTGTTCAATATACTTATTTTCTTGGCCATATGATTCCTTTTGTGACTTGGTTTATATTCTATACCTTCTACAATAGTTGAAAGAAAATTTATTACTTAAATTGATGGGATTTATGAATATATGGTTTTCCTTCTATACTAGTCCATATAGAAAAGAACTGGTTAAAGAACTGGTTAAGTTTTAATGATAGCTAATTTGATTCTTCTTACATGTACAGACCATGGAAATCTAGTGAAGATATGAGGAAAAAGCAACATAATAAATTAATATTTTTGTACAATTAACTAATAACTTTTGATTATGCAGAGTATGGATCAGAGGGAATTGTTTCTGTTAAAGGAGATGTGTATAGCTATGGGATTATGTTGATGGAAATGTTCACAAGAAAGAAACCAACAGATGAGATGTTTAAAGATCAATCCAGCTTGAAAAGTTGGGTTAGTGAATCAATGTCCCATGCAACGATACATGTTGTTGATTCTACTTTGTTGCAGCTAGAGGGGCAACAAATTGACAATATAATGGCACATGCATCATCTATTCTGAAGATAGCCTTGAATTGTTGCAAAAATTTGCCTGAATCACGGATCAATATGATGGATGTTGTTGCTTCATTAAAAAAAGTCAGGATTAGGTTCACGCAAAAGGCAAGCGCCACGTGAATTTAAATTATATAAAAAGACATGTGTAATTATTGTCCTTTCTCATGTTACTTGTTTAATTCTGTTTTAACACATATACTTGCACTATGTGTCTAGAGAATTTCATTGTTCAAGGTCAATATGAGAAAGTATTGTTCTGTTAAATCAACCATCAGCTTATAGTGCTACTATTTAAATCAATGGCCTTGCTTTTTATTGGTATGGAAATTGCTAATTGATTAAGCTTTTCTTTTTTTTTCCTCATGGTCCTCTCTATGAAAATATTATTGTTTTCTTGTTGCGAATTAGAGAGTAAAATAGGTACTTTAACTTATAAATTCCTAATAACAATAATTCCTACTTAATTTTATTACTTCTGAAACCTAGTCCATTTACTAAACACAACAAATCCTTATGGTGTGGCAATAGGCTATTTTTTTTTTTTTTTTTTTCTGGGGTTTTATTTCGTATATGGCTGTTTTTAATAAAAAATTACTTTTTTGGATGACAACAAAGCAAATCACCCCAGCAAAATATCAAACTGCCACTCCCAGGTGGGATTGTCACTTCCCATCTATTGGTCGCCACTGTTAGTGGCGATTGAAAGGCGATTAGTGGTGATCAAGCCACTTTTGTGTTTCTCACATTGGTTTGTTTAGTTTATCTTGGAGGATTAATGGATATAAACTATGTATTTTGTGACATTTTTGGAATGTTGATATAGTGTAGAAGCGCAAGGGAAGTGCGATAAATAAGAAATTTATGATAATTATTAAACTTCTTGGCTAACAGAAGTATGATTAACTTACTCACGACTAAGGAATTAAGTCAGGTTGTGACACCTATTACTTTGTACAATAACCTTTTAATTATTAAATTTAGTTTATTTTTTAATGAAAGCAATCCTTATTATGAAAGTGTATAATTATAAAAGATGAAACAATGGTATTTTCATAATAAAATATTAGCATAACAAATAGCTCACTTATTGTTTATAATTCATTCTCATTCAATTCAAATTTATAATAATCATAGAATAACAAAGGATGCACAATTTTCCTACTTTCTAGGATAAAAAGTCATCGATAAAAGTTTTTATTGTGGCTAATAGTTATAATTTAGTGTGATAGTACTTCTAAATATTACCGAAGAAGTTGCAGGTATGACAAGGCCTGCTCCCAAACAAAACAAGACATCAACCATCAGCCAAAAGAGACAATTTCAACACATAGAAAATACTTCTCTATTGCAAGAAGACTAGCTTTATCAAATTCAAAGCTACATCATACTGAGAAAACTTGTCTAACCAATAATTATTAGAATCTAAAGCATCCTCTTTGTGATCTTTGGGCATTTTGAATCCTATGAATTGGTTTAACCAACATTAATCAATGGAACTAATCATAACGAAGGCCATACCATATTAAATTCGAGATTAGCAGTCGCATGTATGACAAAAATAATGTTAAGAAGATAGGACAATAGCTGATGCTGCATATACAAGTTAAATTGACAAATTAGAATAGAACATCAGATTACAATACAATGGTAATATCATCTATTGTGAATGTCGTACCGAAGTGAACATTAGAGATATGAGTAATATTGTTTGAAGAATAGAACAATTATGATTATTTTTTCTTTCAATATGTGTTTTCCTATAATATTATAGACATATATCAATAACTAAGTTAAGTTTAATTACCAATTGAGTCTCATACTATTGATATAAGTGTATAATTTTAAAAGACAACGTTGGTATTTTTTCATATTATATTAGCACAATTAGCATACGTATTATGTATATTGATATCATCATTTATAACTCCTTTTAACTAATCTTTGTCTAGTCCACTCTGTTACAAATATGAATACCGAAAACTTTCACTAATTCATGCCCATTCAATTCAACTTTATATTTATAATTATAATAGAATGCTAAAAGATGTATAATTTTTCTAATTTTTAGGATAAATAAGAAATCCAAAAATTTCAACCTAGAGAGAGATAGGGTAGAATCAAATCTGGATGTCGAAACTATAATGTTGGTGGTGGTGGTAACTTAACAAAACCCCATTTAACCTATAACTAGTTATTTAGGACAAAAAAAAAAGAAAAAGAAATGAATGTTTAATGGAAAAATAGGCTAAGCTTAAACTCAATGGGGCAAGGCAACCTCCGGAAACATAAAATTGTTAAACTAAGAACTATATTTTCAATAATATGTTATTATAGCCTACCATTTTTTACATCTTTTATATTGCGAGCTATGTAATTACAGTTGATCATGGAAAGATTGCTAAACTTTCACTGTGATATTTATATGATAACATGAGAAATTCTACCGTAATCAAGTATATATGGTTAACTAACAGATATTAGCTTGCATTATTTTTTGTCCTTTTCTTCTCCTTTCTTCTTGTTGTGATGGAAAATTACTTAGTCAAGTATATACGCTAAGAAATTTTTTTGTGACAAAGAGTTCAACTATGTATTCCCTTATCTCTTTCGTCTATCCTATCTATATCATTGTGCAGTGTCCCCCACTGATTCCAATTTGACAAGGTCATTTCAGACAAGTAGGTCCCTTATCACGTTGCTGTCTCTCAAACAACACATTATTCTATCAATATATTATTAGTTGCAAGTAAAGTGTTTTACAAGTCAGACAAAGTAAATAGGCTTGACCTGCGAACGTCCTTCCAAAGATGACAAAAGAGATTGATGCATTTAGAAAATAACCGCTCGATAAATTTTTTCTTTGGTTAAAATGATTGAAGATGAAACAGTTGAATATATGATAACTTAGAAAAGTCAATTTGGATAATGATTCAGAATTGGGTTTGGTTAAATGGTAATATCGTTCTTCTAATATTTGTGTTAATTTTTATATTTTAATATTTAATTTAATTTTTTTAAACACTTAAATTAATATTTAAAAATTTATATCCCTATTATATTTATAACAAAGAAAAAATAATAGCAAGTCTTAATTCGGTGAAGTGTTGTTCTCAATCAAAGCTTTGTTTTCTCTTCTAACGTACTAATGATGACACTTCTCTAGTAGTATATAGGACAAAAGATGTCTTGTACCCTTGTGGCTATATATGCTCATCCAAGAGTGACTTGTCTTATTTTATTTGAAAATCCTGTTTGACGAGAAATATAGGAATCTAGAGTTCTAGAGTCGCACGGAGTAAATTTGGAGCAACATAATAATTATTTCAACTGAAGTATTATTTGTCTCTTTTAAAATGTGAAAATAAAATTTAATATTTTAATAAATGTGATATATAATTTGAGATATAATGTAAAATAAAATATTGTATCTTATAAAAAAATTGGAATAAGGTTGCTTAACTTCTTTTTGGAACAATAAATTTAAAATGAAATAAAAGAATAAAATAATAATTAGTGCATGTTAATCAAGACGTGTCAATCAATAAGGGCAAAAAAAAAGGAGTGATACTTGTTAAATTGTGTAGACAAGCCAAACCCTAGGGTTAGTCATTATTGATGGTAAACCACGTAAATCCGCCCAAACTTCACTTGCTAGGAGTGTGTACTTCTTGATACTTCCCTTAAAAGACTTCCTATCTCTTCAGGAAGAATGATTCATAGGTAAAACAGAGTTGGCTTTATGCTCTCCTTTAAGTAAAATATTTTTCTATGGTTCATATGTAAATGACGTAATAAAACTCCTTTCAATTTTAATTGATCTGTTTCAAGTCCACACTATCAAAAATAAATATACCTAAAACTCTAAGTGATTCATGTCCATTCAATTCAAATTTACAATTATCATGCATAACTAAAACATGCACAAATTTTCCTATTCTCTTTGGTTCTTATTATAAAACTTCTTTTAAAATCTTTTTATGGTCATTTTTTAAGTGATTTTATATTTTCTAAAAAATATTTATTTATTTAATTCATTTTAAAAAATCAAGAAAATCAATTATTTTTCTTCATTTATGTATAATTTCGTTAAACATAACTTATAATAAAAACTATAAAGAGTATATTCTAAAATAAAAGTCATTGATAATTAAATACAACCTTACTATAACAACTAGCGATAGTCTGTCATAGTTACATATATAGCACGGTAGGTCCCACAACAATCATGTTGCATATTCTCTAACCACACATTATTCTCTATTATTAGTTGGGAATGAATATGTGCTATTTTACTTTACGAAAAGATAGTTGCACACTTATATTTTTTTTCATTCCATTACACACTTTTAATTACTTTTCATTTTCAGTGGATTCAAAAGTAAAATTATAAATAAAAATATTAAAAAATACAAAAATAGAAATATAAAAATGATTGTGAATAAATGACGGTAGGCATATCATATCTCTTATAATAAATGCAGCAAACTAGAGTTGACCCGCCAATCATTTTCCTACCAAAGGTGGAATAATAATGGCCTGTTTGTTTATAACATATTTTCATATTTTTATTTCCTTCTTTCATTTCTTGAGACATGTTTTTTTTTTTCATATTTTTTATTTTTTTAAAGTATGTTTGTTTATTTTTATTTTTATTTTTATATTTATTTAGTACCTAACAATTATTTTTAATGAATTTATTAAATTATTAGTCATTTCTTATAAAAATAAATAAAATTTTAAAATTAATAAAATTGTGACTAACAATTTTTGAAAACACTGAAAAAAATAACCTTTTTCGGTTTTTAGTTTTCACGTCATCTCAGACCGATAGTTCCCTTATAAAGCTGCCTTCTCTCTAATCACACATTATCCTAGAAAATAATCCCAAATCAAACCCTATTTCATTGAATTAAAATCCTAGAAAATAACTACATATTTTGCGTCAAAACACCTGCTTGTTTCAGAATATATTTTTATTAATCCAATTATTGACCACAATATCTCATTGTAGATCATAATTATAAATTTTTAAAAAATTATAATTGAATGATACTCTATCATATCTCTTAATTCTAACAAATAAGAAAATTTTAAAATTAAGTAAATATTGTCAATAATGTTAAATAATTAGGTATTTTTAATTAAAATTTGATATGAATGATCAATGTTATAATATGAGATGATTCAATGGTTAAATTGACAAAAATAATTATTTTTCTTTTTGTTTTTTTGTGTTGATCATTAGTATTTATGGACACAAACTTATTATCAGACCTTTTAACCCACAATTAATTCAATTTGACCTGTGTAAGACCTCAAGGCCACAAAGTTTTCTCTACCAAATTTTAATGTAGTTATATTCTTAAAGATCAAATATAAGACTTTAATTAAACTAAGACAATCCCATACTAGTTGACGTATCTGCTTAATAGTACAAAAATCATTTTCTTAAAAAGCTATTCACGGAGGAAGTGTTCAAGTCTTTATTTATTTATTATTTGAATAAGTAGATCTCTATATATACATGTGTTTCTTTAACTTTTTCCCATACAGTAAAACGATAGTAAGAAATAACTTTGTAAGTAGCACTTTTCTTGAGGTTGATATCTTAATTGAAATTTAAAATGTTTGGTTTTTGGTTAACAGGATGTTGGTTTTACTCAATCACTAAAGGAAATGTTTAAAATCACCTTCATCTTTCTGTTTTTAGTATCAACTTTTGGGAAATTTCGAAGGTGAAGTTATAAAAATTTTAATATTATATTAAAAAACTTAAATTTAAAAAATTTAACTCTTAGAAAAAGTAAATGATAAGTTATATATTAAATAATTATTATTAACTGATATTTAATTTTTTTGTAAATTTTAAAACACTCTATGAGAATACAGCTTTATGATGCGCTGGAAAAGAATCATTGTCGTAAAATTTTAGTCGACACTGCAATGGTCAGGTCCCCATTGCAGGAATCAAAATCGCCACTAGTCCTCCATTTTTTGTACTTAATATTAGTCCTGTCTAATTCGAATATGATATCAAATTAATCGATGTAAAAATATATATTAGCTACAGATAGCTTAATATCAAGTACTAATGCTATCAATATTTGCACTATGTGTTTACAGAATTTCATTGTTCAAAGTCAATATGGAAAAGTATTATTTTATTAAATCAACCATTGCACTATTTAAATCAGTAGCCTTGCTTTATCGGTATAGAAAACGCTAATTGATTATGCTTTTCACACCATTAAATAAATAAAAAATTTAATTGTTGAAATTTCTCATGGAAGTAGTTTTGTTAGAATTTATCTATTTATTTTTTAAATACAAAATTTCTCATAGAATTTTTACAGTAGTTTTCACAAGAAAAAACAAAAATGTTTGTGAGAAAATTTTCGAAAACTCTGACTAATTTATTTTCTCATTGAATCTTCTCTTATAAAATTACTTTTTTATCACGACAAATTTTGTGAGAAAATCTTCTATTGTGAAAAATTCTTGTGACAAAGGTGAATTCATATGTGGTTTTTTTTTTTTTTTTTCTGAGAGAAATTTTGCCAAAATAAATAATTCTCACAGAATTTTTGTTTTAATTTTATTTCCATATATGGGTCTCTTTCTAATAAAAAATAATTTTTTAGATGACAACAAAGCAAATTGTTCCAGCAAAATATATAAGTTCCCCTCCGTGGTGGGATTGGTACCACAAGTGGCTTGATTGCCACTTCCCCTCTTTTGATCTTTTGGTCGTTAGTGGCGATTGAAAGGGGAGTAGTGGTGAGATGTATACGTCATTTGTATCTCACCCATTTTTTTAATTTTATCAACTGTTTTTATTTGTCTGTCATAAGAAAAAAAATTAATAAAAAACAGTGAAATATATATGTTTTTCCTTTTCTATCAAATTTTTAACAAAAATTGAATTTTGAAATTAATGTGTACAATTTAAAACTTGAAGGGAATAAGTGTATATTTTAAAAATTTTGAGTACAAAATACACATGATACAAAGTTTAAGAGTGTCTTTAAAATTTACCAATAACATAAATTCCATTAGTAAAGGCATAATTATAATTGAGACATTTTGGAGCAATTCTATCAATGAAAGATGGCATATGTCAAGATAATGAGAATCTATAGAGATTCTAAGTCACCCACTTTGAGTATGAGCCCACAGGTTCTATTTCTCCACGTCTACAATTTTCCACTTGCTCGGTAGGAAGGAGTGTCTTTCCTTCACTCACACTTTTAAGGAACTATGCATTGTTGATATTGTACAGCAACGTAAGGCTTTTTAGTTGATCCACCAGGAAATGGAGTTCAACCTAAACTTTGCTTGTATCTGCTCTGCGTATCCTGTTTGACTTCGATTAAAAGGAATAGACTTAGAAAAATTTCTGTAGGAAAAAAGAATAAATTCAACTATACATAATATATGTCAAGAATTGACTTACTTTTGGAGCAGTATAAGGTAAATTTTAATAGAATTTTTCTCTGCATTTCTCAGTTTTTCATAGACTCGTTCAGCCTTCTAAAGATGGAGAAACTGTTCCTTTGTCTCCTTTCCTTCATGCTCACACAGCATTGCTTTATGGCTAGCTTAGCCATGAGAATTACCAACTCCTCCACCGATGATTCTGCACTTCTTGCTTTAAAAGCCTCACTCAATTTAAACCCTGATCATGTTTTATCTATCAATTGGTCTAGCTCTTTCTCCTTCTGTAACTGGATTGGTGTTACTTGTGGTATCCATCATAGAAGAGTGAGAGTCTTGAATCTCAGTGACATGGGAATTAGTGGCACCGTACCTCCACAGCTGGGAAATCTTTCTTTCCTTGTTGAACTTGATATTCACAAAATAGCTTCCATGGTCAGTTGCCATGGGATTTACTCCGATTGCGTCGATTGAAAAGTGTTAACTTGAGCTATAATGGATTTAGTGGAGAAATTCCTACTGGGATAGGCCGCTAGTCTATGCTTCAGCATTTGAGCTTCCGAAACAACAATTTCAGCGGCTTTATTCCTCCATCTATATCCAACTTCCAGTGCTACAGACACCTTGGATTGGAATTTCAATCTCATCACTGGAAACATTCTCCATGAAATTGGTCAACTTTGCCGCTTGAAGATTTTACGCATTGCATTTAATAAGCTTTCAGGAGCCATACCTCCAACAATTTCCAACATGTCTTCAGTTGAACTATTGAGTTTGCCTCAAAATTCATTATCAGGTATGTATCTGCAAACTGATATGTTGAAAAGAAAAAGAAAGTAAAACAAATGTATGGATTATTATATATATTATTATCCACACAAGACATTAAGTGTGTACAATTGTACCATTTAACACATTTATATTTTAGTTTTTCACGTGAAATTTAAAATTTTAAGCACTTTCCTAAATTGTCCAAGGAAAAATGAAATATGCTACTCTTAATTCTCAATATCAATATGCTGAAGGTGTGCATATATATATGTATATATCTATCACACGTCCATATATATGTGTACCTAATTTGTTTAGAAAATAATGGTTAAATTAAGAACCATCCAAATTTCCAAACATATATCATTTTCTTCTTCTAGCCATATATCATATATCCATATTTGCAAAGTAGTTGGATTTGAAAGTTCCAAATACAAATAATGACAAAATAGATTGGTAATCTTCTATAACTAAGAATGATATATTTTTATCATAATCAGCTAGGTATGAATTTTACTACTTCTAAGTCTTAATTTGTTGCCTGAAATTTATAATTATGGATACTCATTTGCATTATCACAACAATTTGTTTTACTTCAAAAAGAAAAATTAAATTGTGTAACTATAAATGAGATCCTTAACATATTTTTTGGAACAACATAGTATTTCTTTTTTGGAACAATATAAATATAGATAAAACAAATAAGCAGTTGAACTGACCAAACAAGTAGGCATGAACCCCCCAAAAAAAAAAAAAAAAAAATCAAATTTGCATTATTCTACCTGAAGAACGAGAAGCTTCCACTAACTTAGCAATAGAGAAAAGGGGATCCAGAATTGGGGGACGCATTTATAGGCTTCAGAGAGAAGAGGAATTCAAGACTTGCGACTTGGGTCAAGAGGCATACAAGTGCTTTTAATAAGCAAGGTTAATGAAGATTTAATAGGATAATATACTTTTTTTTTTCCTTAACGTTATAGTAAAAGATTATGGGATCCAAGAAATAAGAATCCACTCATATGAGATTTTTTTGGGAAGAAACTTGTTAAGAAAAAATGCTGAAAAATATGCTTTCTAGTGTACTATTTTTTAAAAAAAATAAAAAAACGGAGATAGAATTTAAGAAATTCCAAGTTAGAATTCTTACTATTCAAAAAACAAACCATCTACCAAATACCCCTTAATGATAAATGTAGCGTATAAATCAAGTGCAAGTATATGACTCTTCTTAATGAACAAATGTTGATTTTGTGATGACTTATTTGCTTTTTTTAAGAAATTTAATCATTATTTTTGGATTTCTTTTTCCTTTTGCATCCTACTTCAGTTTGTATCAACTCAATACTGTTTCTAATAATTTAGCAAAGATCATTTATTCTTCAACTTATGTTGAAAATAGTGTTGCATTTGCCATTTAGAATTTAACTCAAAAAAATGATGACATATTATTGTCCAGTTAATATTTGTTATTCTTAATTGAAATCTTCAATCTGAATTTTGTGCTAAATTATAGGAAACCTTCTAGAGGAGATTGGAGATCTTTCATTGCTAAGGGAAATCGAACTTGATGAAAATCAACTCTCTAGTTCTATTCCGTTGACATTCTTCAATACCTTAGCAATAACAAATTCTAGAAAAGACACATACCACGTGACATTGAAAACTTAACTAATCTTCCCTTTTTGTATCTCAATAACTGCAACTTGGAAGGTAGGATTCTTCAACTTCTAATTATAATCCCTATGGACTCGTGTTATTAAAGCAACGTATTTGCTTTACACACTAACATCTTTCTATTTTTTTTTTTTTAAAATACTTTTTCAAAACTATACAAGTTTTAGTTGAGAATGAGAATATGGAGATGGAATTTTCTTCGTTCTTTCTGTTTATTTTAATCTCACATATAAATGATAGAAGGAACTCTTCCATCAAATTTTATAAATTAAAATGCTTTTCAAATGCTTGTATCTACTAAATAGGCAGCCTTCTATCAAATTTTTTCAATGCATCTAAATTTCATACTTCTTGGTGAATTTTCTTATGGCATAAAATTGCTTCTGAAGTTTTATTCGTATTGCTGCAACATAACTTATTCATATATTTCTTTTTCTTTTTTGAAAAAATTACAAATTCTCCATATATATCAATAATATCAAAACTTAAGTTCCTTCTTGAGTCCTTTTTTAACATTTTTTTTTGTTTGTTTGTTTGAGACACTTGATATGATAGACAATTATCTGTACACAATTTTTTTAGGTAGATTTGATCAGAATATACTGTGACAAATCATATTAATCTTCAATAAAACAGGTTATAACAATTCAATTATGAGTAAAACTCATTTTTTTTTCTCCCTAAAACTTACAAGTTTCCAAAAAATAAAAAATAAAAAATCTTCACACCTGAAATAGAACATTTTAACCCTTAAGTAATCAAAAGTGAGTCAAATCGAACCCCCATCCATCTTCGTGATTGAGGACCACAGGAGGGCACTTATGTGGCACATTATTTGCCTACTTGGCTGTTAAATCTAAAGTTGGCCAAATACACCGAGATGGTTTTTTCAACTGAAATAAATAAATAAAAAAAAAGAAGAGAAAATTGAGACAGAATAAACCCTAAGCAGCAGTCCAAACATCAAAACTGAAGTCCTCCATGTCGTCTTGCATGTCTGAAGAAAGGGTGAGAGTTAATATGCATTGTAAGTTGCATTTTCATCCACACACTAGCAAATCGAGAACACTTAAAGGCTTTTGAAGGATGAAAACCACCCATATTTGGAGCGTGTGAGAGTCTTGCTAGCAGGAGTGAAATTGATGGGTGCTTTGTTGGATAGTGTTTGTGTTGAGAAAACTGAGAAACAGATGTAGCAAGGAATTTTTTGGAGGAATATTATATTCCCAACATGAAACAAAGATGGCCATGTATATAGCCTTACATAAACAGAATGCAGAATACAAATATGCAGAAAAATAGGCAACCCACAACAACTTTTAAAGATAAATCTAAATAAAATAGAATCCCACAATAACCGGGATTTATGGTTAAATCCTAGCAATTCCTCCCTTAAACAAAATGATGTATGCATCTAGTCTACATCATTCTCTGAGCAAATTCCCAAAAGCTGTCGTATCTTCAAAAAGTCATCCAACCTGAGTGGCTTTGTCAGAACATCAACCAATTGTTGTTGCGTTCCACAGTAAACCAACTTCACTGTACCAGCTTTTGTAAGTTCTTGAAAAAAATGGAAGCGGACATCTATGTGCTTACCGCGTGCATCACTGAATTTTTGGATAATTTGATAATAGAGCTACTATCACAATAAATGATGGTGGTTCCACCTTGATTTTGATCTAGTTTTTTCAACACCCTTTTCAACCATATTGCCTGGCATGCACATGAAGCTCCTGTTATAAATTCTGCCTCAGTAGTTGATAGGCTTACTACAGGCTGCTTTTTTGATAACTAAGATACAGCTCTTGAACTTAGCAGAAATACATATCCTGACATGCTCTTTTTGTCTTCTAGATCTCCTGCATAATCACTATCAGTATAGGCAACAAGCTCATTGTCTCCTCCCTTCCTATAAAAGATTCCCATCCCAGTTGTTCCTTTTAAATATCTCAGCATCCTTTTTGGTGCCTGTAAATGAAGCTCAGTAGGATTCTCCATAAATCTGCTTATAAGACTTACCGTAAACACCATATCTGGTCGAGTAGCTGTGAGATACATAAGACTACCCATTATTTATTTAAAATAAGTCTTATTTATCTTGGTTCCTCCTTCATCCTTTAGGAGCTTAGAGCCAGCAACAATCGAATTGGAAACATAATTGGTTTCATCCATGCCAACCTTTGCAGCACCTCCAAGGCATATTTCTTTTGACTGATAAAAATTCCAACTGACTTTTGCACAACTTCAAGTCCAAGGAAATACCTCATCTTTCCAAGATCAGTCATGCCAAACTCATGCTTCGTGGAAGTTTTGAATTTTGTAACCATTAATTCATCATTTCTAGTAAAAAGAAGATCATCCACATATAAACTTACAATTAACATCTTGCCATCCTTTCTTGTCTTAGTAAACAGTGTATGCTCATAGTCGCGCTTTTCAAATCCTTGCTTTTAAAAAATAAGCTTCTATACTACTGTACCAAGCACGAGGAGCTTGCTTGAGTCCATAAAGTGCCTTTTTTAACTTGTAAACTTTATGCTCACTTCCCTTTTTGACATAGCCACGTGGTTGTTCCATAAAGACATCTTCACTCAATTCACCATGTAAGAAAGCTAACTTTACATCTAGCTAGTAGACAAGCCATCCTTGTTGTGCTGCGAATGCCACTACCAAACAAATGGTCTCCATTCGTGCCACAGGAGCAAAGACTTCTCTATAGTCTATCCCATGTTGTTGAGCATATCCCTTTGCGACAAGCCTGGCGTTGTAGTTATTTACTTCCCCATTTTCATCAAATTTGGTCTTATAAATCCACTTTACCCAATCTTCTTTCCTCTTTCAGGTAATTCCATCAATTCTCAAGTGTCATTCTTCCTTATTGCTTCTATTTCAGTGTCCATAACTTTCCTCCATTTCTGATGTTTTACAACATCTTCATAATGGGTAGGATTAGTAGCTGCAAACATAACCCAATGAGCTGCATCTTCATTAGAAAATCCTTCTCCAGTTTCATAGTCCTCCATCCAAACGGGCGGTCTCCTATTCCTCCCTTCATGCAGGCTAGAGGTTCTGTCTTCAGTTAAAGAACTAGATGGGATGGCTTCTGACTTAGATTCTGCTGTGTGTGGCTCTTTAAGTCTTCCCCTGCTTCTTGATCACCCAATCCAAGTCACACATAATAGCCACTTCAGATTTGTCATCCCAATCCCAATGTTTGTCTTCTTCGAATACAACATCTCTACTTACTATGATGCTTTAAATTGGATCATAAAATCTATAAGCCTTTGACTCTTCGCTAACTCCAAGAAGAATACAACATAAGCTTTTATCATCCAGCTTAGTTCTTGTAGTGTCAGCCACAAGGACATGAGAGATACACCCAAAAGCTCTAAAGTAATCTACTGATGGCTTAACTCTACTCCAAGCTTCTTCTAGTGTTTGATTTTTCAAAGCCAAAGTAGGACTATGATTTAAGACATACACTGCCCAATTTACTGCTTCAGGCCAAAAAGTTTTCGAAACCTTTTTCTCACAAAGCATACTGCGAACCAGATTCATAATAGTTCAATTTTTTCGTTCTGTGATTCCATTCTGCTGTGGAGTATAGGAGGCTGTCAATTGCCTTCGTATGCCATTAGTGATACAAAAGGTTGTAAATTCATATGATGTAAATTCTCCTCCACGGTCGGTGCGTAAACCTCGAAGAACTTTATTTGTTTCCTTTTCAACACGAATCTTGAAGCTTTTAAAAATGGCAAAGGCTTCAGATTTTTCCGTCAAAAAATGTACCCATGTTTTCTTGCTATAGTCATCAGTAAAAGTAATTAAGTACCTTATGCCACTATTGGAGATGGGTTGGATTAATCCGCAGATATCAACATGAACCAGTTGAAGAATTTCTAAAGCTCTCCATATGCTCTCCTACTTCCCTACCAAACAATCCTTACAAAACTTCAAAGGAGACTTCATGAATGGTAGGCCATCCACCATGTTTTTTTGTTGAATAATTTGTAAGCCTTTAAAGCCCAGGTGTCCACATCTACAATGCCAAAGTTGCACCTCATCTTCTGTAATTGTGTTGAAATAAAGAGATGGTATGGTTTGAGATATGACACGTATCATGAACATTCTATTCCAAGACATCTTTGTCTCTATAATCAGCCCTCTTTCAGGATGGAACACCTTACATTTTTCCTGTTGAAATAAGATGCTGAGCCCTTTTTCTTGTAGTTGCCCAATGCTTAAAAGATTATTTTTTAACTCTGGCACAAAGAACACCCCTATGATGATCTGCGTAATTCCATTCACCTTCAGTCTTATGTTTCCCTTCCCTTCCACTGCCAGGCTTGAGTTATTGCCTAGTTTCACAGAATCTGTGAATTTTTCATATAAATCTGAAAAATACTCTTTCTTTCCGCACATATGATTGCTATAACTTGAGTCAAGAAACCACATATCTTCTTTATTAGCCTCATCATCATTCACATATGCCATCAGCAACATGTCTTCTTAAGTTTCTTTATAATTTGCCTCATGTTCCTTCCTTGAGCATTCCCATTGAAAATGGCCGAGCTTGTGACAATTATAGCACTCCACAAGGGCTTTGTTAAAGCTGCCTCTGCCTCCGCCTATACCTTGTCCTCTTCCTTTGCCACGTCCACATCCTCTACCTTAAGATTGATCCCCATGAACGATTTTCAAAGCATGTTCTTCTTCATCATTTGAACACATGTGTTGTTCATGCAGAAGTAAGCTACTTTGCAATTCATCAATGGTTAAAGTGTTTGTATCTTTGGACTCCTCAATAGAACACACAACATAATTGAACTCAGGAGTCATTGATTGTAAAATCTTTTCAACAACATCATCTCCTTTGGCTTCACCATTAGCTTTCATCTTGTTTGCAATGGTAAGTGCTCGAGCAGAGTACTCATATACAGACTCTCCTGCCTTCATGTGCAGAACTTCAAACTCCCTCTCTAGTGCTTGCAGGTGAGTACGTTTGACTCGTGTTGTACCTTGATATTTTTGCTTCGTAGAATCCCATATGCCTTTTGTTGTGTCTTTGTTGAGAATTGTTTCCAGGACTGAACGATCTAGAGCCTGAAATAGATAGTTCTTTGCTTTCAAATCTTTTAACTTTTGATCTTCATAATGCTTGCTTTGTGCCTTTGTGAGAACAACACCCTCAACTGCTGCAGGTACTCTATTTTCCACTAGATTCCAGTACTCCTTTGATCGCAAGAAGTGTTTCATAAGCATTACCCAATGATCATAATGAGCATCAAATTTTGGAATTTCTGGTTGTACAACTGAGCTCTCAGTTGCCATATTCTGCATCTAATCTTTCCTTAGAAGACTGCTGCTTCTAATATTAACAGGCCCCATGATGGGGCTCAGATACCAAATGTTGAGAAAACTGAGAAACAGATGTAGCAAAGAATTTTTTGGAGGAATAATATATTCCCAGCATGAAACAAAGATGGCCATATATATAGCCTTACAGAAACAGAATGCAGAAACAAAAATGCAGAAAAATAGGCAGCCCACAACAACTTTTAAAGATAAGTCTAAATAAAATAGAATCCCACAATAATCGGGATTAATTGACTAAATCCTAACAGTTTGAAAGATTCATCATACATTCTCTAAAGGTAAGATTCCCTCAATATTCCCAGGTTTTCTTGTCAGGTATATGTTAGTTAGTGGTCCCAATCTATGATTGAATGATTCTTCAGCCATAGTTTAAACTTCAAATTTGAACTCATCAACACAATCATTTCCCTTATTAAATGACTGAATCTCTCACAGCTTGGAAAATCAGCCTAGCAAAAAATTCACAATCCTTTTTAGTAAGATAGAAGGGATATCACTAAAACCTTCTTATTGAGTTACACCTTGATTTTGAGAGCAACAATATAACCTCTATCTTGCAGTTACATTTGGGAGGCACAGTGACATGATTTATGTTCTTCATGGTGGAGTTGGAGACATTCCAAGACATACCATGACTCCAGGCCTCTTGTTCATCATAACTTATCCTCCCATGATGGAATTTAAGGTAAATCCACTGTGATTCATGTTATGAATTCCACCGCCATCCATTGATTTTGCAAAGTCCCCATCCTCCAAGCAACTTCCCCCTTACGTTGATGGTTTAGCCAAAACGACAAACACTATTGTGTTTTGTCTCATTTTTTCTTTTTTAATTTCAACTGAAAAAAAAAAAAAAACAACTCCGGGTCTATCTGTTGGCCAATTCTGCATTTAATAGCCAAGTAAACAAAAAAATGCCACATAAGCGTCCTCCGTTAGTCCTCAATCATAAAGATGGACGAGAAATTCAAATTAATTCACTTTTGATTATTTAAGAGTATAAATGTCTCATTTTATGTGTGAAGGTTTTTTTTTTTTTGGGAAACTTTACAAATCTCAAGGGAGAAAAAAGAGTTTTACTATTCAATTATTTGAAAATATAAGAAAAAAGGAAATATATCAAGTGATCATGGCCCTAATTTATTTTTTTTTCACTTAGTAAACTTGAGATCTGAATTTTGGTTAAGTAATATATTATCTCAGTCTGCCAATCTTTCCTAATTCTAGGAGAAACTACTAAATATAAGGAATTATAACCTTCAAATTTTTTCTTTAAGCATATTTTTGTCTTTTAAAATAAAAACTAGATCTGTTTCTGTGATAATTTTCAGAGATCCTTCTTTTTCATGTCGACTTAATGTAGACACTTTTTGTCTCTTTTCAAACAAAATTACTTTTTTAATTTTGGATAAATTCACGAAAATAAATTATGAAATTCATGTTAATATCCAAAAGTGTGTGTATATATATATATATATATATATATATAGTTGTTCATTCATGCGCTTATTGGAAACTTCAAATTTTAATTCAATTCTGGTAAGAAAATTAATTCAGTTATATCTAAAAAAAAAGTTATACGAAGGTCCACTCACTATTACTACATTCTTAGTAAATATATGCAAGGAAAAAGATCAAATTATTTATATATATAGATAAAGAATATATCTACTTACTCCAAGAATAAGATTTAAACACTTTTTCCTTCAATAGCTTCTTTGAAAAGAGTAAGACTTGAAGGGGGGCATTGGGTAAACAGATCAATTTTTGAATCTCATGAGATTCATAAATCATGGGAAACTTGAATGTTAGATTTTATGAATCATGCGATTTTTAAAATATATTTGATTAGTTTTAAATATTCATGGAAAATCTTTTTTAAAGATGTGTTAGTCATATTAACATTTATGTTAACTTGTACATAAAAGATGTGTTAATATGATTAGTATATGTTTTTAGGAGGTCAAGGAATTAGAATATCGCTATTCTTAAGGGATTCTTTTTTAATAAAATAGTATTAAGAAAGAATTCTTGGAGAAATATTTTTTGGGATTCTGTCTTTTAAAAAATTTATACCAAACACACACAAAAAAAAAAAAAAAAGAAGAAGAATTCCTAACTTATAATTTCTAAAATCAAAAAAAAAAAAAATCTTTCTACCAAACAATTAAAAAACTTTTCCTTATAAATATATATTCTTATCCATTAAATAAGGTCATATAATTGAGTATTAATCAATTATAAAATATGAGTATGATCTAATCATAAAAAAAATTTAATGGTTAAATTTATGAAATTTATATTCTATAAAAAAATCATAAAAATGAGTAAATAAAAAAATACTTAATCTTGGAATAAGTCTGTGTATACGTTGCTCCTTTATGTTTGGCTTGTAATTCCAAGTTTTAATTATTATATTTTTTATGATGGGATTAATTTTTATATTATGTTTTGGTGACTTATTTGCTTTATAAAGATAGTTAATTCGTTACATTCCAAAACATTTACACATACAAGTTTTATAGAATAAGACAATGATTTTTTTTATATATATAGAATAAGACATACATTTTTATTTAATTTATTGCACATTTGATGTATTCCTTTCATTTTTTTTTGGCTGATGTTTGAAATTCCTTAAATAATAACATTTTGCTCTGTTGTGGCACTAGAACATTCTAAACTTCTCCTTTGGTCGAATTTTGATTGTAATTTTAACAAATATTTTTAATCCCACTTTGACTATTATTTTGTAATATCGATGCATCATTAAATGTTCATTTTCATTTTTACCCTTAACAAATAATTAATATATGATTTCTTAATGCTTAAAAGGGAATAGTGAGATAATTTATTGTTAAGGATAATTTAGTAAAATTATACTATTAATTAATTAATTTATTATATTTCTTATTTCTTGTGTCAAAACCTAATACGATAATCACATTAGGATGAAAAGAGTATGAATGGAAGAAAATCTTTTATACTACTTCCTATTTCCAAATATCGTTTCATAACTTTGTTATTAATCAAAATTTATTTATTAATTATTTTATTTATTACTAAATTAATTTTTAATTAATTTATTAATAGATATTGATCAATCAATACAAATAAATACTGAGTGGCCCACTAATAGAGAATATGATTTCAGCATGAATATATATATATATATATATATATATATATATATATATATATATATATATATATATATATATATATATTTGTTAAAACAACTAGGTAACTTTCAAAATTCTTTTATAATATCACTTTTTTGGTAAATTTGGTTTTGACTTTGAAGTTTAAGCATAAAAACACAAAGGTCCATGAGACAACCATAAATATTATTAGGCCTATATGGTAAACACACCACTTCATTTCTATTTGCATTTCTGAGTTTGTACCAAGTCATGATTGTTTGTAATAATTTTACTGCAAAACAATTTTTTTCTACTAAAGTTGAAGATAGTGTCAAGGACGGAGCCAAAGCCAGCAAGGGGCATGGCCCCTAAATTTTCAAAATTTTCTTAACACAAAGTGTTAAGTTATTATGCTCTTGGCCTCTTTTAAATTTTTTTAAAAATTATTGTTTTTGTCATCATTTGAATTTTAGAGACCCAAAAAGTTATAAAATTTATAAATTTTGTTTTGACTTTGAAGTTTAAGCGAAAAAACACACAGGCCCATGAGACAACCATAAATATTATTAGGCCTTAGGGGTGAGCATCGAGGGGTTTGGTTCGGATTTTTTTTAAAAAAATCAATCCAAACTGCAAAATAATTTTCGGTTCGGTTTGGTTTGGTTCGGATTTCTCAAATTTTTTTAAAAAAATCCAAACCAAACTAAAGCACTCAAATACGGTTTGGTTCGGTCGGTTTAATCAGTTTGTGAATAGGATTAAGGAGAAAAAAAAAACACATATATATACAAATACAAAGTCAAAGTCATCATAAAAAATTTAAACAAATTACAATTTTTATCTAAGTAATAAATAAACATAACATACCATTTATATTCATTTTCTTCTTTTTTTTCTTGCAAACTTCATCAGTTAGCTTCAAGTTTCTGCTTCTTGAGTGGTAGTAGATGATATATCTAATTTAAGCATCAAAATCAATACAATAAATTAGTTAATAATTAAAATATAAAATTCATATTTTTTAAAAAATGAGAATGCAAAAGAATAAGAATTCATCTAAATCTAATTGCTCACTTTCTTCATTAAGATCTTCAAACTTGGTAGGTGATTTTATCCAATTTTGGAGACAAATAAGAGCCTCCACTGTGGTATGGTTCAATGAACTTCTAAAAGAGTCAAGAACTCTTCCTCCAGTGCTAAAAGCAGATTCAAAAGATACTATGCTCACAGGAATTGCTAGAAGATCCCTGGCCAAGTGGGATAAAACATAATACTTATGCCTTTTCCCTTGCCACCATTTCAAGATATCAAATCCATCTTACTTATCTTCAAGATCATCCTCTAAATATTTATCCAAGTCACTTTTCTTAGTTACTTTTTTTCCTTTTGTGTTTTCACATGAACTCATTATAAATTTGAGGAAACTCACTTTCACCACTTGTTGTAGAAATTGAAGCCAAACTAGAAGCAGTTGCATCTCCAACATCATCAAGAATTGGATACATTTTTTCATAACAATCAAACAACTTCTTCAAAATAACCTCCAACTTACTTGCCATTCTTTCCCCCCTCATCTTCTCCATACATTTTTTTCTAAACAAACACAACATATTCCAATTTATACCTTGGATCAAGAACCACAGCCACAAATAACAAATAATTAAAGTTCTCCCCATCCTCCCAATACTTTCCAAATATTTTGTGCATGTTTTCAGCCATAGATTTTAACACAAAGTCATCACTATCTTTCCATTTAAGCAATGTTTGCTGAATATCAATTAGCTTATGAAAGAAAACATTAGATGTAACATGCAAAGAACTAGAGAAACTCAAAGTGGCATCATAAAAAATTTCAAGAACTTGGTAAAAACTCTGGCATGCTTCCAATCATCCGAATTTGGAGGGTAATCATGACCAAAGCTAGCCAAATAAGACATATCATCATCCTCTAGACGTGCAAATGCCTTTTCAAATTTTTCAGCACAATCTAACATCAAATATGTGCTATTCCATCTCGTAGGAACATCAAGACACAATTTTTTGCTTATAATCAATTTTTACATATTCAGCAGCTTGCATGAAAAAAGACATTCTTTGAGGAGATGACCTCACATATCTAATTGCAGCCCTAATTCTCTCAATTGAAGAATCAACCATACAAGGAAACTCAAAGTTCTAAAGTGTTAGTTTCTCTCATTTTCTCCCGAAGCAACCACAAAAACGAGATCAAAGAAGAAGCAAATTTGCAGTACCCAAATAATAGTGTCAGAGTAGCAGTAAGATATGCAGAGACCAACAACCAGTGTTGAGCAGCGACCAGTAGACGACGACAAGGAAGAGAAAGGGAAAGCGAGTTAGGGATTTCGATTTCGAAAAGGGAAAGCGTGAGTTAAATGTTTGTTGTTTACTAGTTTTTATATTTATTAATATAGATTTATATTTATAATAAACTATTTCATAAATATATAATAAAATTTAGTTATATATAATATATTTAAATCATATAAAATTTAGTTATATATATATATATATATATATATATATATATATATATATATATATATAATATAATTTTCGGTCAGTTCAGATTAGTTCGGATTTTAAACATCCAAATCCGAAAACTAAACTGTTGTAATCAGATTGACAATTTTGTAATCCAATCCAAACGGTTAGTCAATCGGATCAAATCAGTTTCTATGCAGTTCGGATCGGTTCGAGCGGTTTAAGCGGATTAGTTTGGATTTTGCCCACCCCTATTAGGCCTTACGGTAAATACACCACTTCATTTCTATTTGCATTTCTGAGTTTTTGCCAAGTCATGATTGTTTGTAATCATTTTACTACAAATCAATTTTTTTTCAACTAAAGTTGAAGGCATTGTCAAGGACAACCAAGGCCAGCAATGGGCATGGCCGTAAGTTTTCAAAATTTTCTTAGTATATGGCCTCTTTAAAATCTTTTTAAAAATTGTTGTTTTGTCATCACTTAAATTTTAGAAAACTAAAAAAGTTACTAAAATTTATAAGGGGTGTTATGGTTCCCTTAATCCTCAAATTGTTCATATTTTTATGTAATTATTATATAATTGCCACCAAAACTAGATATAAAATTTTAGGTTTTGGGACAGTATATTATGATTTTCATTCTTAAAATACTTACAAGACAAACAACTTAACAAGATTGATAGCTTAATAAGGAGTAACTTTTACATAATTTTGGTAGTTTTCTTTTCTTATTCATTTATGAATTATGTTAAATCCTTAAAATTATAAATTTAATCTCTTTCTTATAGTATGAATATATATTTTATTGTCATTCTATTATGTAACCTACATTCTAGAATCAGATATGATCCAATACATTATTAAAGCTTTTTTTAAATATTCTAGACCAATCAAGCCTTCCAATTTTCTGTTGAATTGGTTCTATTGATCAATCCATTGCATATTTATATTTATATATGTTTTAGTCCCTGCCCCCTTAATTTTCAAGCTAGTTTCGTCCCGAGACAGTGTTATGTTTCTCCTTGTCAAATTGAACTCAAAAATTGATGACAAATTATTACTGTATTATCAGTATATTTTTTGTTCTAAATCAAACATTTCAATCTTGTTTTTGTGCTAAATTATAGAGAACATTGCAATGGAGATTGGTAATTTTCAACAAGAGAAATCTATCTTGGAAAAAATCAGTTGTCAGTTCATATTCCTTTGATATTCTTCAATAATTCAGTATTGTTTCATCTTGCTTGTAAAGTGAGATTTGCATATTGACTAGTCTTTGAATTTATTATCCTTCTGATTGACTTGGAAAGTATGCTATATGATATATTCTTCAGCTTCTATATCATCTGTTTTCTCAAATTTTATAAGAATCCATTATTGGACTTATCAATATTATTAAAGTAACTTACTTACAACGCTCATTAACATCTTACTAATTTTTTTTTAAAGAAGAATTTGCACAACTAATGGTTTTCTTTGTAAGAACCCGAATATGATTTTTCTTCTTTCTTTTTTTTTTTTTCTCTCTCATATATTAGCAAAACAAGGAAATCTTCCATAAAAAATTTTAAAGATTAGTAAGCAAAAATATTATTTTCTATTCTAGGAATCTCCATTATTTTTAACTACTTTCCAAGTAAAAAAAAAAAAGAAAAAGAAAATAACACAATTTAAAACTAGATATTACTTTTTAACTTCTTTGGCGAGTTGTACATACTTGAGAGAATTGGAAATATCCGATAATCCTTTCCGTACAAAACTTCCCAAGTCAATTGGAAACCTCTCCAATTCCATGCAATATTTTAGAGCTGATTCCTGTGGTTTTCATGGGAATATTCCATTAGAATTAGGAAACCTCAGCAACTTGTATTATTTAAGTGTGAGCCAGAATTATTTGGATGGATCAATTCCCACCACAATAAAAGAGTTACAAGAACTTCAACAAGTATATCTCAATGACATCATGCTGCAGGGCTTAATCGTTGATGAGCTTTGTGAAATCAAAGGCCTAGGAGAGTTGGACCTAAGTAGAAATAACCATTTTGGAGTGATCCCAATATGCTTCAGAAATCTTACTTCGCTAAGGATTCTTTACTTGTACTCCAACAAAATGAATTTTGAAATACAACACTCTTCTTTTTGTAGTCTCAAGGACATCTTGGAGGTAGACTTATCTTCCAATGATTTAACTGGAGGTCTTGGAACTGAGATCCAAGACTTAAAAGTTATAATACTATTGGATCTATCAAGAAATCATATTTTTGGCAACATTCCTACAACTATTGGCAGCTTGCAAAATTTGCAAAAGCTCTCCTTAGCACACAACAAATTGCAAAGGCTTATTCCTGATTCAATTGGCCAATTGGTAAGCTTACAATTGCTGGATCTTTCCCAAAATAATCGATTTGGTGAGATTTCAGAATCCTTAGAGTCACTTCAAGATCTGAGATACATCAATTTTTCATATAACAAATTAGATGGAGAGATCCCGAGTGCTGGACCATTCATATATTTCACAGCAGGGTCTTTCATGCATAATAAAGCTTTATGTGGCATGTCAAGCCTAAAAGTTCCACCATGCAATGGAAAGGAAAATAGGCATTCGAGAAGAACAAATCTGATTTTGTTCAAAATCATATTTCCCATAATCCTGATAGCCCTTCTGGTAACTGTATGTATAGTCCTTCTGTTGTCTAAGAACGAAAGTGTTCCCAATCAACTTGAAAGGGATTTACCTTCTTTAGAACTAACAAGGAAGGATTTCTTTATATGAAGTTGTACAGGACACTAACACATTTGATGACAGTAATATACTTGGAAAAGGTAGGTTTAGCACTGCGTATAAAGGGATACTTTCTACTGGAATGAAGATTGCAATTAAGGTGATCAATTTGGAGTTTGAAAAAACATCCAAGAGCTTTGATATCAAATGTGATGCACTACACAATCTACGTCATCGAAATCTCACCAAAATCATTGGTAGTTGTTCAAATGTTGATTTCAAATATTTGATAATGAAGTTCATGCCAAATGGAAGTTTTGATAAATGGTTGCACTATGATGAATATTATTTAGATTTCATGCAAAGGTTGAATATAATGATAGATGTGGCTTCTGCATTGGAATATCTCCATTATGGTTTTTCAACACTAGTGGTTCATTGTGACTTAAAGCCTAGTAATGTTTTGTTGGATGAAGATATGGTTGCTCATGCTAGTGACTTTGGCATTACCAAAATTTTAGCTGAAGGACAAAGCATAGCACATACCTCAACATTGGGTACAACAGGTTACATTGCACCAGGTCATTTCTAACATCTTATAAACCTATTTTATAGTTATTGTCGCAATTAATAATACCTACATACTTTGATAGCAAATCAAACAGGTAGCTAGAGACTGATCTCTCATATTTAATCTTACAATTTATACATTATGGAAGGACTTCAAAATCTGTACACTATTATGTAAAATAGAAAGAGTTTACTAGAGGTTCCCAAAATTTTCCAGAAACGTTCATTTATATATTTAGGACATCACATAAAAATCACACCACAAAATTGCTTAATTTGCTCATTGAGAGTAGCCCCAAGTACAATTGATCCCGCTGTTTCACCAGAATTTTGTTCTAACAACTCTAGGGCTACGATTCAATTAGTAAATAAGCTCCATTCTGGTTAATTTTTTTTTTTTACAATATCCTTGGTATGTTGGAAAGCATGTTATGCAAATTTCCAAGCTAAACTCAGTGCCCATGGCCTTGAATTATACCACAAATGGGTACTAGGCCAAATTTGAGTTTGTGTTTTTGTAGAATTTTCTGAAACCAAAAATCAACCCATGTTTTAATGAAATTTGTTTCTGAAGTTCTTAAGCATCTTAAGCAAGTGCACACACACACAGATATATACCCCTGAATTTTTCAAAGTTTTTCTTTATCTTTACAGGCCTCTACAATAGTGGTTACACAAATAGGTTCGAAGAGTCCAGTTTCAAGGAAAACATTTTCTTCTTAAAGAAAAAAGAAAGTGAAATAGTCTTTCTTAAACTATGCTCGTAAGAAGGGAAAATAATTGTACTTCAAGGTGGAAAACTATGCCCAACAGGGATATACAATGCCCATAATTGAGGAAATAACTATGCCCTTTACACAATATTAGATGGCCATCTCATCATAAATTTTCAAACACATTTTTTTTGCCATAGTTAGGAGGGAGAGAGGATATATGTAAGGATTTCAACCTGCAGGAAAATTCGAATTCGGTGCCAAGTAGCTACGCTGGGGTCAGTAACCAACTCAACCAAAACCCCACAAATTCTAACCACCAAAATCCTCTAAAAACTTAACTCTCTTTTTCATCTATCTTCTGAGTTCTTGTGCATTTCTCTATAACCCTTATTTGGTCACATAATCATAGAATTAGTACATCTAAAATCTATCAAATACGTAACTAAAAGTTTTCACCTAGATTCCCTTCACTTATGCCTTTTGTTATTCAAATTAGTCAAAAAATTAAGACAAACATAAATTCTCACACTACCATAAAAGTAGGAATTAACTGCAGTTAGTTAAGTGCCGTCGTCACAATGTTGAAGTGTTTTTAAGTTGTAGTTCCTTTTAGGATGTTACAGTTATTGCGTGTATCATTTGACATACTTACCTCTGAAAATTAGCTTTCAAGAATTCCAATAACACTCTATCTTCTTTTTTTTTTTTTTCTTTTTTTAACTCCAGGATTGTTCAATATACTTATTTTCTTGGCCATATGATCCCTTCTGTGACTTGGCTTATATTCTATACCTTCTACAATAGTTGAAAGAAAATCAATTACTTAAATTGATGAGATTTATGAATATATGGTAACCTAGTTTTAAAGTTCTATAATATAAGTTTTCCTTCTATACTAGTCCATATAGAAAAAAACTGGTTAAGCTTTGATGATTGCTGATTTGATTCTTCTTACATGTACAGACCATGGAAATCTAGTGAAGATAAGAGGAAAAAGCAACATAATAAACTATCTTTTTGTACAATAAACTAATAACTTTTGATTATGCAGAGTACGGATCAGAGGGAATTATTTCTGTTAAAGGAGATGTGTATAGCTATGGGATTATGTTGATGGAAATGTGCACAAGAAAGAAACCAACAGATGAGATGTTTGAAGATGAATCCAGCTTGAAAAGTTGGGTTAGTGAATCAATGCCCCATGCTATACATGTTGTTGATTCTACTTTGCTGCAGCTAGAGGGACAACAAATCGACAATATAATGGCACATGCATCATCTATTCTGAAGTTAGCCTTGAATTGTTGCGAAAATTTACCTAAATCACATATCAGTATGCTGGATGTTGTTTCATTAAAAAAAATAGGATTAAGTTCTTGCAAAATGCAACCGCGATGTGAATTTAAACTATATAAAAAGACGTGCAATTATTGTCCTCTTGTTTAATTCATTTTTAGCACATACATTTGCACTATGTATCTAGAGAATTTCATTGTCCAAGATCATTATGGGAAAGTATTGTTCTATTAAATCAACCATCAGCTTATAGAGCTACTATTTAAATCAATGGCCTTGCCTTATTGGTATAGAAATTGCTAATTGATTAAGCTTTCTTTTTTTTCTTTTTTTCTTTTTTCTCATGGTCCTCTCTATGAAAATATTATTAATTTCTTGTTGTGAATTAGAGAGTAAAATTGATACTTTAACTTATAAATTCCTAATAACAATAATTTCTACTCAATTTTATTACTTGCGAAACATAGTCCATTTACTAAACACAACAAATCCTTATGGTGCGGTATTAGGCTTTTGGTTTTTTTTTGTTGTTGGGGGGTTTATTTCGTTTATGGCTTTTTTTAATAAAAAGTTAATTTTTTAGATGACAACAAACCAAATCATCCCAGCAAAATATCAAACCGCCACTCCCAGGTGGGAGTGTCACTTCCCATCTTTTGGTCAAAATGTCAAATTTTATTGTGGCTAATAGTTATGATTTAGTGGGATAGTACTTCTGAATATTACCGAAGAAGTTGCATGTATGACAAGGCCTACTCCCAAACAAAACAACACATCAACCATCAGACTAAAGAGACAGTTTCAATACATAGAAAATACTCTTCTATTGCAAGAAGATAGCTTTTATCAAATTCAAAGATGCATCATACTGAGAAAAGTTGTCTAACGAATATTTATTAGAATCTTAAGCATCCTCTTAGTGATCTTTGGGCATTTTGAATCCTATGAATTCGTTTAACCAACATTAGTCAAACGGTATTAAATTTGAGATTAGCAGTTGCATATATGACAAAAATAATGTTAAGCAGAATGGACAAAAACTGATGTTGCATTGACAAGTTAAATTGACAAATTAGAATAGAACATCAGATTACAACACAACGGCAATATCAGATATTGCAAATGTTGTACCGAAGTCAACATTGGAGATAGCATTAATGTTGTTTGGAGAACGGAATAATTATAATTATTTATCTTCTTAATATGTGTTTTCCTATAACATTGTAGAGGTATATCGAGAATTAAGTTCATTTTAGTTACTAATTGAATCTCATACTATTCATATAACTGTATAATTTTAAAAGACAAACCATTGGTATCTTTTTTCATATTATATTAGCACAAATAGCACACGTATTATTTATAGCGATATCATCATATAGAACTCCTTTTAACTAATCTTTATCTAGTCCACAATATTACAAATATGAATACCTAAAACTCTCACTAATCCATGCCCATTCAATTCAATTCTATATCTATATAATTATAATAGAATACAAAAAGATTCACAATTTTTCTAATTTCTAGAATAAATGGGAAATTTAGCAATTTCAACCAGGAGGGAGAGGGGGTAGGATCGAACCTGGATTCGAAGCTACAATGTTGATGGTAGTGCTAACTCAACCAAATCCCATTTAGCCTGTAAATGCTTATTAAGGACAAAAGAAATGAATGTTTAATATAAAAATAGAGTAAGTTTAAACTCAATGGGGCAAGACAACCTCCAAAAACATAAAATTATTAAACTGAGAACTATATTTTTTTAATATTATGTTACAACAACCCATCATTTTTCACATCTTTTATATTACGAGCTGTCTAGTTACAGTTGATCAGGGAAAAATTTGCTAAACTTTCATTGAGATATTCATATGGTAACATGAGAAACACTATAGTAATCAGGTATATATGGTTAACCAACAAATATTAGCTTGAATTATTTTTTGTCCTTTTCTTCTCCTTTTTTCTTTTTGTGATGGAAAACTACTTAGTCAAGTATATAAATCCTATGAAAATTTTTATGGCTAAGAGTTCAACTACGTATTCCCTTATCTCTGTCCTCTATCCTATCTATATAATTTTGCGATGATTCCAATTTCACATGGTCATTTAAGACAAGTACGTCCCTTATAATGGTGCCTTCTCTCAAACAACACATTATTCTATCAATAGTTGCAAGTAAAGTCTTTTACAAGTTAAGCAAAGTAAATAGACTTACCTGCAAATGTCCTTCCAAACATGACAAAAGTGATTGATGCATATAGAAAATAAAGACTCCATATAGTTTTCCTTCGATCATATGAATAGGCTTATAAGAAACTGATATTACACTACAATAACTATAACATATCTAAATCCTAAAAATTATGCATAGATTATAGTTAAAAATTTCTCGGTTTTTATTTTAGGAAACTTTTGAATGTGCGTTGACTTTTGCCATCAACATAAGCATTGTAACTCATTTTCTTGAATCTTACTCTCATCTTTTCCATATCAAACTCTTTTGGGGGGGGAGGGGAATCAGCAATAGATAAATACAATACAAGAGAATGGTTTTTTTTTTAAAAAAAAAAAATCCAACAGTATAAAATCCATTGGAACTTTTAGTGAATTCCAACGGAACCAAACTTTTTATAAATAATTGTTGAGTTATATTTGACTTATGTATACATATATACAAATGAGGGATCAATTGACTCCAAAAATAAATGTTTTCATCCAAGCCCTCCATTTTATTAAAATCCAATAGTTTATATAAATTCATTAAAAACTCATAGAATGTCACATGACTCTCCAAAACCAATGTTTCCTCACAACATAGGACTTATACTATAAAGTTTGTGATGAATTTGTACTAGTGATGGATATCATTATTATACATGGTAGAAATTTTGTTATGAATTAGAATGGCAAGCAATGATCACACTATGACATTGTTTAGGTTTGCGCTCAAATGAAACATATTGAGATTTTTTTTTTTTTGACCAAACCCACCTCAAGTCGAGTTAATTTATAGACTACTTGCTAGCACTTATCTTTTATTTTCCTTTCACTTTTGTAATGGAAAACTTACGAGTAAAGATACTACTGTATATATGCGAAGAAACTTTTTGATTGTAAGCAATTTAAAAAACTATTTCGTTAATTACATCATTTTCTATACTTAGAGTACATCTCAGCTTTTCAGTTATGTTGTAAAGTAAAACTGAAAATAAAAGAGTAATAAAATGAATATAAAAAATATATCTCTAAAGGTGTGTTGGAGCTTCACGTTCTTCACCTTCCACTTAGCTAATCTGAAAACAATGTGCATCTTACTCCAAGGATGAGTATCCATACAATCATTAGTAAAGAAATTAATGGCTATCTTTGAATCAGATTCAATGACTAGATTTTTTTATCTTTGCTAAATTGCCAATTCTATTCCTTTTATAATACTTCAGATCTCTCCTTTATTTATTGAACCTTCTCCCATGTTACCATAGTAATCCGAAACTAAATTCCCTGAAGAGTCTCTTAGAACTCCTTCAAACCCAATCAAGCCTGGATTAGCTAAAGGCGAAGCATCACAATTTAACTCATGCCAATAACAAGGCAAATTAGTGCTTTAAACTTTTTAGATCTCTTGAAGTTTTTATCATGAAATACAAATTATTATATCAAATGTGTTCTTTCAACTTTCCGTTGTTCATTAAAAAAAAAAAAAATTCCTTTGTTCCATTACCACAAAATTGTTCATTTTTTTATAAAAAAAAATAATTCACTAATATATACATAAAACTCATAGAGTAACTTGTATAATTTTATTTTTTTTAGTTAACCCATGAGTATACTTAACTCATATTAATGGTAACATTTTTGGAGAATAAAATAATTATTATTTCTTTTCTTCCTTGACATTACAAAAATTCTTAATAATTGAATTCAATTTATATACACAAATGTATAAATTTAAAAGACGAAACATTAGTTTTTTTTCATATTAAAATATTAGCATAACAAATATCACAATTATTGTTTATAATGATACCATCATATAGAACTCCTTTTAACGGATCTCTAACTAGTTCACAATATTACAAATATAAATACCTAGAACTCTCACTTATCCATGTCCATTCAACTCAAATTTATAATTATAATAAAATACTAATTTAAAGATGCACAATTTTATCAATGTCTAGTATAAAAGTCATTGATAAATACCACCTTACACTAACCATCACGAGTTGTCTATCATACTTACATTTAGCTTGGTAGTTCCCTCAATGATCATGTTGCCTTCTCTCTAAGTAGTATACACTTGTTTATTCACACTCACTTTTATTTTCCATATCTCTCTTGTTTTTATTTTTCATATCTCAAACAATTTAATAATCTTTCGGGAGCCATACCTCAAACAATTTTCAACATGTCTGCACTTGAGTTATTGAGTTTACCTTATAATATATTATCAGGTATGTGTCTGCACTGAGGATATATTGAAAAGAAAAAGAAACTAAAGGAGGATTATTAAGAGATTTAAAACAAATGTATGAACTATTAAGGGTATTATTATCCAAACAAGACATTAAGTGTGTACAGTTTAGCATGTTTCTATTTTAGATTTTCATGTGAAATTTGAAATTTTAGGCACTTTCCAGAATTGTCCAAGGAAAAATGTAATGCTATTCTTAATTACCAATATAAAATAAAAGTGTAACATTAAAAAAAAAAAAAAACTTAATTCAAAGTCCAAATAAAAACCCCAACATTTAATTGCCCATTTTACATCACCAGCATTCCATGTTAGCCAATACCTTTCATACTTACATAAAAATTGAAAACTTTAGGAATTACAAAGAAAAAAAAAAACAATAATTTTACCAGATTGTTAGAAGGGAAAATGTTAAAAAAATAAATAAATAAAGCATCGAAATATTGAACTGAAGAACATCAAGTCTATATATATATATATATATATATATATATATATGTTGCTTTTGAGTTGTTCCTTTCAATGAAATTTTACTTCGGTAGGAAATGAAAAGTAAATGGATTATTTTTTACTGCTAATTAACTAACTTTTCTAATATAAAAGAAAATCAAGTAAAATAGAAATACCAGGGGTAGTCAACAAATTGTGTTGAGGGTTGAGAGGGATTCCAAGATTTGCTAGTAAAAAAATGGGTTAGCGCTGTTAAGCATTTTAGTTGACAGTACATTAGGAGAGGATAATCTTGTTGGTGGCA
The DNA here is from genome assembly GCA_022379115.2 of Bauhinia variegata. Taxonomy (NCBI): domain Eukaryota; kingdom Viridiplantae; phylum Streptophyta; class Magnoliopsida; order Fabales; family Fabaceae; genus Bauhinia; species Bauhinia variegata. The sequence goes on from CM039438.1 coordinate 14,668,227, forward strand.
ATGCTAAGGAATATTGGTTTTGGTCAATTGTGAAGCGTTGGTACGAATGGAGTCATTGTGGTATGCATTGCTTCTGTCTTGGCTTTTTCTTTTTTCTTTTTCTTTTTTTCTATTTTTCATCGTTATCAAACTTAAGCCTCAGAAATTTTGAAGATGATGCATAGATAAGACAGTAAATCGAGGGAAGTGTTAAAAGACTTCACATTCTTAATTGAAAAAAAAAATATGAAAAGAACGTGGTTTGGAACAGTAATGCAACCCTAGAGTTTAGGATTCTATACCCTTATACTTCAGATCAAAATTGACTCTATTTCTAAATACTTAAATTAATATTAAAAAAAAATCACATCCTCATCTTATTTATGACAAAAAAAATGTCAAATATAATGACCAATGATAAAACCTCTTTTCTTAAATACTTGAGTTAATATTAAAAAATAATTTGCATCTTCATTCTATTTAAGACAAAAAAAAAAAATGCCAAATATAATGAGCAATGATAAAACCATACTTTGAATATGTCTCCAAACAAAGTTGTTCATGATCTCTGAGTGCTTCTTGCTTTTCACCCTAGAAACCTTCCCATCTCATCTCAAATATCATAATATTTTCTAATGCTGTGCAGCCTGCATTTGTGAGTGTCCTTAGAATTTGTCGCATTTCATTTTCTCTTCTCACTTGTTGCTTCCGTCACCTTTCCCGTCTAAATGACAAGGAAAGGCCAAAGGCATCACAGGTAATTCAACAGGAAATGTCCTTCTCTGAACTTCCAAATATGCACGATTCTGTTTCCAACTAAAATCCCTTCCAAGAAAAAGCTATTGATATTATTCGTCTATGTCAAATTTCATATAAATTTAAATTCTTAAGTGTTAATTATGGGTGAAGAGTAAATTGTGCCCGACCGCTCAAACTGTACCAAACTGAGCCGAAACTGAAAAAAATCAACCGTCAAAGCCTTAGTCAGTTTCAAAATTTTTTAAATTGACAGTTCAGTTCTATTTTTTGTAGTTTCAAAAAACATCAAACCACCAAAACCAAATAATAATTAATATACTAATTTTATATATTATAAATTATATATAAATATAATCATATATATATATGATTATATTTATATATAATTTATAATAGAATTAAGTCAATTATATTGAAGACATTCTTTAATTTTATTTCTTATTTTTCCTCTTTGAATGACTAATAGCACTTGCATATTGTAAAATTTAGCATGGTTAGTCTTTTTTAATGTGTGAATTTAACCAATATAATTGATTTTATTTTTTTATGTGCTTTTTATTTGATGTTTTAGTGAATTTTTTGCTACAAATATTTGTTTTTAATTGAGTATGTTATATTATATTAATCTTTGTTTATTCAAACGGTCACAAACCAAAAATTTCAAACCGTTCTCAGACTGCACCAAACCACCCAAAACTGTCTTAACTCTTAAATTGCCAAAACAATGTTTATTTGTATTTTTCTCAAATTATCTATGTTAGTTGGGTGTATTTTTTTTTACTCATGCACTAGACCAAACTGCTTACACCCGTAAAAGGGGAGGGGAGGAGAAAGTAAAGATAAATTTATTATTATAACCTTATAAATAAGAAAAAGATGAAAGAGAAATATAATAAAAAAAGGTTACAATAATTACATAAAATTTCTCTAAATCTCTCCATTTTTAGAGGGGAAGAAATGAGGAGAAAATGTAAAAATATTACCTCAAATTTTCCTTCCCTCCAAAACCCAAAAACCAAACACTGTTAAGATTTAGTTTTTTTATATATAAAAATATTTTTTTAAATTGATGTCCTTAAATTATTCTTCCATTCTTAAAAGAAAATATTATTTTCATTTATAATACTGTTTACTATTAATAAATTTACCACTAACATTTTTAAGTTAAAAAAATTGTTCTTTATACTTTAAATTAAATAACAAATATATCTAATTTTTATTAATAAAACTTGTTTAAGTGTCATACTTATTGAGATAACAAATAAGAAATTTTGTTATAATTAAAAATAAAAATTTAATAATAATATATTTATTAACATAAAAGTGTTAATAAAAAATTTATTCATATTAACAATTTGAAGAATTAAAATAACGTTTTCCTTTAAAACAAAAAAATCTGTGTCTTAGTCATTCAGGGGCCATTAAGTTGAGACACGTGGCCAAATCCAGTCGGCATGTCTCACACACGAACCTCACATGCCCCTCCTTGATCGTGTTCACCGTGTTGGCCGGTTGCACGTGCCTCATGCTGCGATTGCGACTGTCAGCACCGGCTTATAAATATACTTGACCTGGATTGGTCAAAAGAGAAAGCTTCCACTCCACACATCTTTCATTAGTACACGTTTTTCACTTCTTATATTAGCAGCTGTCTTTTTTTTTTTTTTCAAAAAAAAAAGTGTTTTGTGATCAGACTTTGTGTGGAAGAACCCTAATTATAAAATAATGATACAATATTATTCATTTAGGACTATTATAATAAGCAGGATAAAAAATAAAATAACATATGATATATTAAATTTATTGTCTAAATATGTATAAAAAATAATGACTTTATACATTTTTCATTTAATTAAATTGAAGAGGCTTATAAAATTTTCTTACATACTACATTTCTCAATTTTTCTTACACTCGTTCAGCCCTCTATTATAATATTATCATATAAAACTCTTTTTAACTAATCTTTCTCTAGTCCAGAGTGTTACAAATATGAATACCTAAAACTCTCACTAATTCATGCCCATTCAATTAAATTTTATATTTATAATTGTAATAGAATGCTAAAAGATGCACAATTTTTCTAATTTCTAAGATAAACGAAAAATTTTAAAATTTCAAACTAAGAGGAGATGGGGTGAGATCTAATCTAGATGCCCAAGTTATTTTGTTGATGGTGATGCTGACTTAACCTCAAATAGTTATTTACGACAAAAGAAATAAATGTTTAATATAAAAATAAATTAATTTTAAATTCAATGTGGCAACACAACCTCCAGAAACATAAAATTATTAAAATGAGAACTCTATTTTCAATAACATGTTATTATAGCCCACCATTTTTCATATCTTTTATATTGCGAGCCGCCTAATTACAATTGATTAGGGAAAGATTGTTAAACTTTCACTAAGATATTTATACGGTAATATATGAAACTACACAATAATTTGATATATATGGTTAACTAAGAGATATTAGCTTGCATTATTTTTTTGTCCTTTTTTCTGCTTTCTTCTTTTTGTGATGGAAAACTACTTAGTCAAGTATATATATGCTATGAAATTTTGTTATGGCTAAGAGTTCAACTACGTATTTGTCTCTATCCTCTATCCTATCTATAAAATTTTACAGCGTCCCCCACTGATTCCAATTTCACATGGTCATTTTAGACAAGTAGATCCCTCGTCATGGTTCCTTCTCTCAAACAACACATTATTGAGAAATTCTAAAGATATTCATTTGCATAGTAATTTTGGATCAGCAATTGAGAAATTCTAGGCTCTTTAGACATCAAAATTCCCTCTAATGAAGTAACTTCTCTTTTCTTTTTCTTTTTCTTTTTTTTCCTGACATATCTCTATTTCTTTGTAACTATTATTTCACTTTCAATTCAAATTATGTCTGTAAATAGTTATTTGGGACAAAAACAAATTATTGTTTAATATAAAAATAGACGAAGTTTAAACTTAATGGGGCAACCTATAGAAACATAAAATTATTAAATTGAGAACTATATTTCAATAATGTTAGGTTACTATAGCCCACCATTTTTTACATCTTTTATATTACCAGCAGTCTATTTAAAGTTAATCAAAAAAAGATTGTTGATTGCTAAATTTTCCACACAGTAAACATGTATGGTTAGCTAACAAATATTAACTTGCATTTTTTTTGTTACTTTTTTGATGGAAAATTACTTAGTTAAGTATATATATGCTAAGAAATTTTTTTTGTGGCAAAGAGTTTAACCACCTATTCACTTATCTCTATCAAGTCTATATAATTTTGCATTGTTCCCCGCTGATTCCAATTTCACATGGTTATTTCAGACAAATAAGTCTCTTCTCACATTGCCTTCTCTCAAACAACACATTATTCTATCAATATATTATTAATTGCAAGTAAAGTGTTTCACAAGTCAGATAAAGTAAATAGACTTCACCTGCAAACGTCCTTCCAAAGATGATAAAATTGATTGATGCATTTAGAAAATAACGACTCCATACATTTTTATTTTTATTTTTTTTTTTGATTAAAATGATTGAAGATGAATCAGTTGAATATATGATAACTTGAAAGTCACTTTGTACAATGATTATAAAGTGATTCTTTCAATACTTGTGTTAGTTTTCGTTTTAAAATAAATTCATTGATAATTAAATATAATCTTATTAGAACAACCAACAGTAATCTATTATGGTTACATATATAATGCGGTAGGTCCCACAACGACCATATTGTATTTTCTCTAACCACACATTATTCTCTATAGTTAGTTGGTGATGAATATGTACTATTATAATAAGGAAAAGCCAGTTGCACGTTTATATTTTTTTCACCCCATTACATATTTTTCATTTTCAATGTATTTAAAATTATAAATGAAAAAGCATAAGAGATAAAAAATATATATAAAAAATAAATATAAAAATAAGTGTAAATAAATTATGGTTGGCATAGCATATCTCTTATAATAAAGGGAGCAAACTAGAATTGACCCGCAAATCAATGTCCTATCAAAGGTGGAATAATAAGGGTCTGTTTGTTTAGAACATATTTTCATATTTTTATTTCCTATTTTCATTTTTTAAAATATGTTTTTTTCATATTTTTATTGTTTTAAAATTTATTTTTTATTTTTTTTATTTTCTCTTACTTTTATATTTATTTAGTACTTAACAATCATTTTTAATAAATTTATTAAATTATTAGTCATTTCTTGTTAAAAAATAAAAAAAAATTAAAATTAATAAAATTATCACTAACAATTTCTGAAAACATTAAATACTGAAAATTACTTTTTTTTTTTCGGTTTTTAGTTTTCATGATTTAATTTTCAGACCGGTAGTTCCCTTATGATACTGCCTTCCCTCTAACCACACATTATTCTATCTATATAATATCATTTGAATCTTGACAAAAGTGATTGATACATATAGAAAATATGACTCAAATTAAAAGCATTAATCGTTGATAGACTTCACATGAAGAAAGAAATTTCTTTGATGAAACGTTAAATTAATTAGATTCAAAATTTCAAATTGATGTAGATTGTGTTTGTTTTATTTCGAACAATACTCAAAGCGCGTATTCCTTTTGGTCTGGGATCCATCAGTGTAGGAAAAAAAAAAAGAAAAAAGAAAAATTAAAGATATATAATATATGTCAAGAATTGAATTGTGGAGTTAGCAGTATAAAACAAGTTTTAATAGAGTTTTTTCCACACTTTCAGTTTTTCCTAGACTCATTCAGCCTTTTAAAGATGGAGAAACTGTTTCTTTGTCTCTTTGGCTTCATGCTCACACAGCATTGCTTTATGGCTAGCTTAGCCACGAGAATTACCAACTCCTCCACCGATGAATCTGCACTTCTTGCTTTAAAAGCCTCACTCAATTTAAACCCTGATCATGTTTTATCTATCAATTGGTCTAGCTCTTTCTCCTTCTGTAACTGGATTGGTGTTACTTGTGGTATCCATCGTAGAAGAGTCAGAGTCTTGAATCTCAGTGACATGGGGCTTAGTGGCACCATACCTCCACAGCTGGGAAATCTTTCTTTCCTTGTTGAACTTGATCTTCACAACAATAGCTTCCATGATCAGTTGCCATGGGATTTACTCCGACTGCGTCGATTGAAGCGTCTTAACTTGAGCTATAATGGATTTAGTGGAGAAATTCCTAATGGGATAGGCCGGTTGTCTATGCTTCAACATTTGAGTTTCCGGTACAACAATTTCAGTGGCTCTATTCCTCCATCTATATCCAACTTGTCAGTGCTACAGACCTTGGATTGGCGTTTCAATCTCATCACTGGAAGCATTCCTCCTGAGATTGGTCAACTTCGCCGCTTGAAGATTTTACGTATTGCATATAATAAGCTTTCAGGAGCCATACCTCCAACAATTTCCAACATATCTTCACTTGAATTATTAAGTTTGCCTGGAAATTCATTATCAGGTATGTATCTGAAAACTCAGGATATTAAGTGTGTACAAGAAATTAAGTAAAACAAATGTATGGATTATATTATAGGTATTATTATCCACACAAGACGTTAAGTGTGCACAATTGTACCATTTAACACATTTCTATTTTAATTTTTTATGTGAAATTTAAAATTTTAAGCACTTTCCTAAATTGTCCAAAGAAAAATATAATATGCTACTCTTAATTATCAGTACCAATTCACACGTCCAAATATATGTGTCGTAATTTGTTTAGAAAATAATGGTTAAATTAAGAACCATCCAAATTTCCAAACATCTATCTTTTTTTTTTTTTTTTTTTTTTTTTTCTAGCCATATATCATTTGTCCATCTTCTGGCATTAATTTCATGACAACCATTATATTACACTTATTTGGCTTTTGTGGATTACAGGAAATTTTCCAAAAGAGATTGGTAATCTTCTGCAACTAAGAATGATCTATTTACATCATAATCAGTTGTCGGGTATGAGTTTAACTGCTTCTAAGTCTCAATTTGTTGCCTAAAATTTATAATTATGTATACTCATTGTATTATCACAACAATTGTTTTACTCTAAAAATAAATAAATTGTGTAACTATAAATGTCTTATTTGGAATGAGTACCAGAACCATTTTTTTTTTGAACAACATAATATTTTTTTTTGGAGCAACATAAATTTGGAAAAAGCATAACATATATAAAATAAATAAGCAATTGAACTGACCAAACAAGTAGTCATGAACTTAAAAAAAAAAAATAAAAAAAATTCAAGTTTACATTATTCTACCTGAAGAACAAAAAGCTTCCACTAACTTAGCAATAGAGAAAAGAGGATTCAGAATTGCGAGAGGCATTTACAGGCTTAAGAGAGAAGAGGAATTCAAGACTTGTGACTTGGGTAGTGCTTTTAATAAGCAAGGTTAATGAAGATTTAATAGGATAATTTTTTTTTTTTTAACATTATAGTAAAAGATTATGGGATCCAAGAAACAAGAATTCAATCTCATATGAGATGTTTTTTCGGAAGAAACTTTGTTAAGAAAGAATGCTGAAAAATACGCTTTCTCGTATACTATTTTTTTTTTTTTAAAAAAAAAACCAAATATAGAATTCAAAGAATTCCAAATTAGAATTCTTAATATTCAGAAAACAAACCATCTACTAAATACCCCTTAATAATAAATGTAGTGTATAAATCAAGTGCAAATATATACCATCGAACAAGTAAAGAAGTGATAAAATCGAATATAATTCCGCCATATATATGTTCCGGTTATGTATGCTATCTATGACTATTCCTAATGAACAAAATATTGATTTTGTGATGAGTTATTTGCTTATTTGAAGAACATTTAATCTTACTGCATTATTTTTGGATTTCTTTTTCCTTTTGCATCTACTTCAGTTTGTTCCAACTCAAAATTGTTTCTAATAATTTAGAAAAAATGACTTATTCTTCAACTTATGTTTGAAAATAGTGTTACACTTGTCATTTTGAATTTAACTTAAAAAATGATGACATACTATCATCCAGTTAATATTTATTATTCTAAATTGAAGTCTTCAATTTGAATTTTTTGCTAAATTATAGGAAACCTTCCAGAGGAGATTGGAGATCTTCCATTGCTAAGGGAAATCGAACTTAATGAAAATCAACTCTCTGGTTCTATTCCATTGACATTCTTCAATAACTCAGTGTTGGAGAATATTAGACTTGGCGATAACAGATTCTGGAAAGGACACATACCACGTGGCATTGGAAACTTAACTAATCTTCAAATTTTGCACCTCGGTCCATGCAACTTACAACGTATGATTCTTCAGCTTCCAATCATAATCCTTATGGACTCATATGTTATTAAAGCAACTTATTTGCTTTACTCACTAACGTCTTTCTCGCTAAAACTTACAAGTTTTCAAAAAAAAAAAAAAACTTCACATCTAAAATTGGAATATTTTAACCTTTAACTAATTAAAAGTGAGTCAATTTGACTCTTGTTCAACTATGCGACTAAGGATTAAAGGAGGGTGTTTATGTGGCATGTTATTTGTATACCTAGCTGTTAAATCTAAAATTGACTAGATAAACGTCAAACTGGGTTTTTCAACTAAAATAAAAAGAAATTCAGATAGAGTAACCCTAAGCAGCAGTACAAACATCAAAACTGAGGCCCTCCATGTCGTTTTGCATGTCTGTCATACGGTCACCGGTTCTTGAGACCCGGTTTACGCGAATTCGATGGACAAAACGCAGGATCTAGGTGCCGTCTGTTGCACCGCAACTCGCGACTCGAGGCCACGCTAACCGACAGCCGTGGTGCCTCTAAGACGGGGTCAATCAATAGCTCCTCGACACGTGTTCTTTGCACAAATGATAAGCTCCCATTTTATTAGCCCTTTGGCCAGTTTTGGAGCTTGTGACTCCGTGTTTAATTCATTAAGTTATATTATATATTTTTAATTAGAGAAAAAATTGAAAGATTAAAAAAAAAGGAACAAGTTGTGGGTGGTGTTTAGTAAACGGGATTGATTGTTATGGGTGGGGTGCCGAGTTGATGGTAGGATCACGTCGTGCGTGGCGCTGTCTTCAGGATAAGTGTATGGATTGGCCAATAGGACCACGCCATGTCACCATCACTGTTCGGAAAACATGTTTTTCTACTATCATTGTATAAGTACATAATTAAATAATTTATCTTGTCATAAAATGTTAAAAACTTTTGCCTCACCCAAAATTTATCTGTACCTTTCTCCTCCCATGGTTGCAGCGATTCATGCGATGACTTCCATCAACAACCACCGGTTTTGCTAAGTCCCCATCCTCCAACCAATTTTCCCTTTTAAGTTGACGGTTTAGCCAAAACAACAAACCCCATTATGTTTTGTCTCAATTTTTCTTTTTAATTTCAGCCAAAAAAACACCCAGCTCAATGTTTACTTATTGGCCAACTTTGGATTTAATAGCCAAGTAGGCAAATAACATGTCACATAGGCATCCTTTGTTAATCCTCAATCATAGAAATAAACAAGAGATTAAAATTGACTCACTTTTGATTATTTAAAAATGTAAATATCCCATTTTAGGTGTGAAGGTTTTTCTTTTAAAAAAGACTTTACAAGTCTCAAAGGAAAAAAAAATGATTACTCTTCAATTATTTGAAAATATAAGAAAAGAGGAAACATATCAAGTGATCATGACCCTCATTTTCTTTTTTATTTTTCACTTAGTAAACTTGAGATTTTAATTTTGGTAAAGTACAATACTACCTCACTCTGCCAATCTTTTCTAATTTCTAAGAGAAACTACTAAATATAATGAATTATAACCTTTTATTTTTTCCAGCATATTTGTTTCTTTTAAAATGAAAACTAGATCTATTCCTTTGATAATGTTCAGAGACCCTTCTTTTTCATGTGGAATTACAGTAGACACTTGTTGTGTCTTTTCAAACAAAATTACTTTTTTAATTTTGGATAAATTCATGAAAATAAATTATAAAATTCATGTTAATATCCAAAAGTGTATAAACATATATTTTTTTTTCATTTGGTCATTCACAAGCTTTTGGAAACTTTAAAATTTAATTCAACCATGGTAAAATTAATTCAATTATATCTTAAAAAATGTTATATGAAAGTCCAATCACTATTAAAAAGATCCAATTATATATATATATATATATATATATATATATTCTTACTTTAATAGCTTCTTTTAGAAGGGTAAGACTTGAAGGGGGCAATTGATAAACAGATCCAGTTTTGAATCTCATGAGATTCATAAATCATGAGAAACTTGAATGTTAGACTTTATGAATCGTAAAATTCTTAAAATATATTTAGTTAGTCTTAAATATTCATAAAAAAACTCTTTAAAGATGTGTTAGTCATATTAATATTTATGTTATTTATACATAACAGAAGTGTCTATATGACTAACATATGTTCTTAGGAAGTCAAAAAATTAGAATATCGCCCCTTTTTATGAGATTCTTTTTTAATAATATTATACTAAGAAAGAATCCTAGGAAAAATATTTTTTGGGGTTCTATCTTTTAAAAAATTTATACCAAACATAGAAAAGAAGAAATTCTAACTTAAGATTTTTAAAATTTTAAAAAAATCCTTCTATCTAACACTCTAGAAAATTTTCGTTATAAATATATATTCTTTTTCATTAAATAAGGTTATATAATTGAGTACTAATTAATTTTAAAATTTTATAAAATATGAGTATGATCTAATCATAAGATTTTTTTTCAATGGTTAAATCTATGAAATTTATATTCTATAAAAAAAGTTATAAAAATGAGTAAATAAAGCAATACTATGAGTGTGTGTATGTTGCTCCTTTATGTTTGGCTTGTCAGTCCAAGTTTTAATTTTTATATTTGTTATGTTGGAATTACTTCTTATATTATATTTTGGTGATTTATTTACTTTTTAAATATAAGTAATTCGTTACACTCTAAAAAATTTATGCATATAACTTTTATACGAGGTTTCCTTTCAAAATTCCTCATTAATTTATCTTTAAGTTTTCTTGGTCTTCCGTTAAATAAATTGAAAACTCGGATGTTATAGTGTTTGATCAAATAATATAATCATTTTTTTTTTGATAGAATAAGACATACATTTTTAATTAATTTATTGCACAGTTTAGGTATTTCTTTCAATTTTTTTTTTTTGCTGAAGTTTGAAATTCATTAATAATAACATTTTATATTGTTTTGGCACCATAACATTCTAAACTACTCCTTTTGTCCCATTTTGATTGTAATTTTAGCAAAAATTTTTAATCCCACTTTAACCATTATTTTATAATATTAATACATCATTAAATGTTGTTTTCCATTTTTACCCTTAACAAATAATTAATATATAACTTCTTAATGCTTAAAAGGGAATAGTGAGGTAATTTATTATTAAGAATAATTTAATAAAATTATACTATTAATTAATTAATTTTTATATTTTTTATTCCTTGCGTCAAAACCAATCAAATTAGGATGGAAAAAAGTATGAACGGAATAAAATCTTTTGTTTTATTTTTTATTTCAAATATTGTCTCATAACTTTTTGATTAATTAAAATTTATTTATTATTAAATTAGTTTTTAATTAATTTATTAATAGATTTTAAAAAATGAAAATGAGCGAAATATCGAGTTGTCTATATCAGTAAAATAGAGAATTTGGTTCCCATTTTTTTTTTTCAATTTTTTTTGTTAAAAACAACTAGGTACCTTTCAAAATTCTTTTCTAATATCACTTTTTTGGTAAATTTTGTTTTGACTTTGAAGTTTAAGCATAAAAACACACATGCCCATCAGACAACCATAAATATTTTTAGGCCTTACGGTAAATACACCACTTAATTTCTATTTGCATTTCTGAGTTTGTACCAAGTCATAATTTTTTGTAATAACTTTACCGCAAATCAACTTTTTTTCAACTAAAGTTGAAGATACTGTCAAGGACGGAACCAAGGCCAGGAAGGGGCATGGCCACTAAGTTTTCAAAATTTTCTTAATATATAATGTGTAGTTAGTATGTACTTCGCCTTTTTAAAATTTTTTTAAAAATTGCTCTTTTGTCATTACTTAAATTTTAGAGAACTAAAAAGTTACTTAAATTTATAAGGGGTGTTATGGTTCCCTCAATCCTCAAATTGTTCATATTATTATATAGTTATTATATAATTGCCACCAAAACTAGATATAAAATTTTAGGCTTTGGAACAGTATAATTAAGGAGTGATTTTACATAATTTTGGGTACTTTTATTTTCTTATTCATTTATGAATTATGTTAAATCCTTGAAATTATAAATTTAATTTCTTTCTTATAGTATGAATATATATATATATATATATATATATATATATATATATATATATATATATAATATATATATTATATATATATATATATATATATATATATATATATAATATATATAATATAATAATATATTATCATTCTATTATGTAACCTACATTCTAGAATCAGATATGATCAATATATTATTAAAGTTTCTTTACTTTTAAATATTCTAGACCAGTCAAATCTGTTGATCAATCCATTTCATATTTATATTTATATATCTTTTAATTTTCAATCTAGTTTCGTCCCTAACAGTGTTAAGTTTCTCCTTGTCAAATTGAACTCCAAATTTCATGACAAATTATTACTGTATTGTCAGTATATTTGTTATTCTAAATCAAACTTTTCAATCTTGTTTTTGTGCTAAATTATAGAGAACATTCCAAAGGAGATTCGTAATCTTCAACAAGAGAAATTTATCTTGGTAAAATCAGTTGTCACTTTATATTCCCTTGATATTCTTCAATAATTCAGTATTGCTTCACCTTGCTTGGAAAGTGAGATTTGAAATTATTATCCTTCTGATTGACTTGGAAAGTATGCTATATGATATATTCTTCAGCTTCTATATCATCTATTTTCTCAAATTTTATAAGAATCCATTATTGGACTTACCAATATTATTAAACTTTATAAGCAACTTACTTGCAACGCTAATTAACATCTTTTTAATTTTTTTTTTTTTAAAGAAGAATTTGCACAACTAATGGTTTTCTTTATAAGAACCCGAATATAGAATTTTTTTTTTCTTTTTTTTTTCTCTCGTATATAAGCAAAACAAGGAAATCTTCCATAAAAAATTTTAAAGATTAGTAAGCAAAAATATTATTTTCTATTCTATGAATCTCTATAATTTTTAACTACTTTCCAAGTAAGAAAAAAAAAATAGCACAATTTAAAACTAGATAAGACGTTACTTTTCTTTTCTTTTCTTTTCTTTTTGGTTAGACTAAGACATTACATATGTTTGTTCAATTAATTTATTGCACACTTTAGATGTTCCTTTCATTAATTTTATGCTTCTCCTTGTCAAATTGTACTCAGAAAATTGATAACATATTATTACTGTATTATCAGCATATTTGTTATTCTAAATCAAAAATATTATTTTCTAATCTATATAGTCTCTTCCTTTATTACCCCTTCATGCATGGTTTGTTATTACAGGTTTCATACCAAAAGAGATAGGCCATCTGGGTAAGCTTGAGGAAATAGATTTGGGATTTAATCAATTGACTGGATCCATTCCTTGGAATATTTTCAACATCTCAACTTTGAAGTACTTGTATTTGGGATACAATTTTCTTTCTGGAAGTCTTCCGTCAAATTTGGGATGTGGCTTGCCCAACCTAGAAGAACTGCACTTGCAGTTCAACGCACTCACTGGAAACATTCCAAATAGTATATCCAATGCTTCAAAGCTTATCATTATAGAATTGGCAAAAAACAAGCTTAGAGGAGGTATACCTAATACACTTGGGAATTTAAGAGAACTTCAGTGGCTCGGTTTATATGGAAATAATTTTACAGTTGATGCATCCAGTCCAGAATTGAGCATTCTAACTTCTTTAGTGAATTGTAGACATTTGGATCATCTGGATATATCTGAGAATCCTTTCCATACAGAACTTCCCAAGTCAATTGGAAATCTCTCCAATTCTCTAAAATATTTCAAAGCTGATTCCTGTGGTTTTCATGGGAATATTCCATTAGAATTAGGAAACCTCAGCATCTTGTATTATTTAAGCCTGAGCCAGAGTTATTTGAATGGATCAATTCCGACCACCATAAAAGAGTTACAAGAACTTCAACAATTATATCTTTATGAGAACATGCTGCAGGGCTTAATCGTTGATGAGCTTTGTGAAATCAAAGGTCTAGGATTGTTGAACCTGGGGGGAAATAACCTTTTTGGAGAGATCCCAATATGCTTCAGAAATCTTACTTCACTAAGGTTTCTTTACTTGTACTCCAACAAAATGAATTTTGAAATACAATACTCTTCTTTTTGGAGTCTCAAGGACATCTTGAAGGTGGACTTATCTTCCAATGATTTAACAGGAGGTCTTCCAATTGAGATACAAGATTTAAAAGTTATAATACTTTTGAATCTATCAAGAAATCATATTTCAGGTAACATTCCTACGACTATTGGCAGCTTGCAAAATTTGCAAAATCTCTATTTAACGCACAACAAATTGCAAGGGCTTATTCCTGATTCAATTGGCCAATTGATAAGCTTACAATTTCTGGATCTTTCCCAAAATAATTTATCTGGTGAGATTCCAAAATCTTTGGAGTCACTTCAAGATTTGAGATATATCAATTTTTCATATAATAGATTAGAAGGAGAGATCCCGAGTGATGGACCATTCATATATTTCACAGCAGGGTCCTTCATGCATAATGAAGCATTATGTGGCAAGTCAAGCCTACAAGTTCCACCTTGCATTGGAAAGGAAAATAGGCATTTGAGAAGAATAACTCTGATTTTGATCAAAATCATATTTACCATAATACTGTTAGCCATTCTGGTAACTGTATGCATAGTCCATCTGTTGTGTAAGAACAAAAGTGTTGCCAATCAACTTGAAAGGGATCTACCTTCTTTAGAACTAACAAGAAGGATTTCTTATTATAATGTTGTCCAGGCCACTAACAGATTTGATCAGAGTAATTTACTTGGAAAGGGTGGTTTTGGCACTGTGTATAAAGGGATACTTTCTTGTGGAATGAAGGTTGCAATTAAAGTGATGAATTCAGAGTTGGAAGTAGCATCCAAGAGCTTTGATATAGAATGTGATGCACTATGTAATCTACGTCATCGAAATCTCACCAAAATCATCGGTAGTTGTTCAAATGTTGATTTCAAATATTTGATAATGAAGTTCATGCCAAACGGAAGTGTTGATAAATGGTTGCACTGTCATGAATATTTTCTAGATTTCTTGCAAAGGTTGAATATAATGATAGACGTGGCTTCTGCATTGGAATATCTCCATTATGGTTCTTCAACACCAGTGGTTCATTGTGATTTAAAGCCTAGTAATGTGTTGTTGGATGAAGATATGGTTGCTCATGTTAGTGACTTTGGCATTGCCAAAATTTTAGCTGAAGGACAAAGCATAACACATACCTCAACATTGGCTACAACAGGTTACATTGCACCAGGTCATTTCTAACATCTTACAAACTTATTTTATAGTTTGTCACAATTAATAATACCTGTATACTTTAATAGCAAGTCAAACAGGGACCTAGATACTGATCTCTCAAACTTAATCTTCCAATTTATGCATTATGACAGGACTTCAAAATCTGTGCAATATTATGTAAAATAAAAAGAGTTGAGTAGAGGTTCCCAAAATTTTCTAGAAAGGTTCATTTATATGTTTAGGACATCACATAAAAATCCTACCATAAAATTCCTAAATTTGCTCATTGAGAGCTAGCACCACAATTGATCCTGCTGTTTCACCAGAATTTTGTTCCAACAACTTTAGGGCTTCGGTTCAATTAGTAAATAAGCTCCATTATGGCTAATGTTTTTTTTTTTTTTACAACTTCCTTGATATGTAGAAAAGCATGTTATAGAAATTTCCGAGCTAAAGTCAATAACCATAGCCTTGAGTTATACCTCAAATGGGTACTAGCTCCAAATTTGAGTTTGCGTTTTTGTAGAATTTTTTGAAACCACAAATCAACCCATGTTTTAATGAAATTTGTTTCTGAAATTCTTAAGCATCTTAGGCTCGAGCACGCTCACACACATATATATGTGTGTGTATATATACCCTTGAATTTTCCAAAGTTTTTCTTTATCTTTAAAAGCCTCTACAACAGTGGTTACATAAATAGGTTCAAAGAGTCCAGTTTTAAGGAAAATCTTTTTTTTTTTTTTTTTAAATAAAATGTGAAATAGTCTTTCTTAAATTATGCCCAGAAGAGAGGAAATAATTGTCTTCAAGGTGAAAAACTATGCCCACGAGGGTTAGACGATGCCCTGAGGAAATAATTATGCCCTTTACGCAATATTAGATGGCCATCTCATTATAGATTTTAAGGCACATTTTTTTTCTGCCCTAGTTAGGAGGAAGAGAGAATATATGCGGGGATTTTAATTCACAATCTTAAGAGGATTTGAATTCGGTGCCAAACAGCTGTGCTTGGGGCAGTGACCAACTAATCTAAAATCCCACTAATTTTAACCACCAGAAGTCTCTGAACACTTTACTTTTCATCTTGGTATGTTCTGGGTTCTTGTGCATCTCTCTATTCCCTATTTGGTCACATAATCATAGAATTAGTACATCTGAAATCTATCAAATACGTAACTAAAAGTTTTCACCTAGATTCCTTCACTTATGCCTTCTATTATTCAAATTAGTAAAAAAATTAAGACGAGCCTAGATTCTCACAGTACCATAAAAGCAGAAATTAACTGCAATTAGTTAAGTGTTGTTGTTGCAACGTTGAAGTGTTTCTAAGTTGTAGTTCCTTTTAGAATGTTACAGTTATTGCGTGTATCATTTGACATACTTACCTCTGGAAATTAGCTTTAAAGAATTCCAATAACACTATCTTCTTCTTTTTTGACTCTGGGATTGCAATATACTTATTTTCTTGGCCATATGATCCCTTTTGTGACTTGGTTTATATTCTATACCTTCTACAATAGTTGAAAGAAAATAAATTATTTAAATTGATGGGATTTATGAATATATGGTAACCTAGTTTTAAAGTTCTATTATATAGGTTTTCCTTCTATACTAGTCCATATAGAAAAGAGCTGGTTAAGTTTTGATGATTGCTAATTTGATTCTTCTTACATGTACAGACCATAGAAATCTTGTGAAGATAAGAGGAAAAAGCAACATAATAAATTAGTATTTTTTTGTACAATTAACTAACAACTTTTGATTATGCAGAGTATGGATCAGAGGGAATTGTTTCTGTTAAAGGAGATGTGTATAGCTATGGGATCATGTTGATGGAAATGTTCACAAGAAAGAAACCAACAGATGAGATGTTTGAAGATGGATCCAGACTGAGAAGTTGGGTTAGTGAATCAATGCCCCATGCAATGATACATGTTGTTGATTCTACTTTGCTGCAGCTAGAGGGGCAACAAATTGACAATATAATGGCACATGCATCATCTATTCTGAAGTTAGCCTTGAATTGTTGCGAAAATTTGCCTAAATCACGGATCAATATGCTGGATGTTGTTGCTTCATTAAAAAAAATCAAGATTAGGTTCATGCAAAATGCAAGGGCGACGTGAATTTAAACTATATAAAAAGACATGTGCAATTATTGCCCTTTCTCATGTTACTTGTTTAATTCAGTTTTAGCACTGATATTTGCACTATGTGTCTAGAAAATTTCATTGTTATAGATCAGTATGGGAAAGTATTGTTCTATTAAAATCAACCATCAGCTCATAGAGCCACTATTTAAATCAGCAGTCTTACTTTATTGGTATCGAAATTGCTAATTGATTATGCTTTTCATATAATTATATAAATAAAAAAATTCTGATTTTTGAAATTTCTTATAGAAGTCGTTCTATTAGAACTTATTTATTTATGTTTTAAACTCAAACTTTCTGGTAGAATTTTCACAGTAGTTTCCACAAGAAAATACAAAATGTTTGTAAAAAAATTTTAAAGACTGACCAAATTACTTTCTCATTGAATCTTCTCTTGGAAAATTAGTAAATTACTTTTTTCTCACGGCATATTCTGTGAGAATTTTTTGAATTCATATTCTTCTTCTCACGATTCTCTTTTCCTGAGAAATTTTGCAAAAATAGATAATTCTCGTGTATTTTTTTTTTTCACTGTCCTCTTCGTGTATCATTGATTGGTTTAGTTTATCTTGGAGGATTATTGCATATAAACTATGTATTTTGCCAATGTATGACATTTTTTGAATATTAATATACTATAGTAGTGCAGTGGAAGTTTGATAAATAAGAAATTTGAAATAATTATTAAGCTTCCTGACTAATAGAAGTATGGTTAACTTAGTCAGTATGTCAATCACAATTAAGAAGTTAGGTTAGGTTGTGACACCCATCTCATTGTGCAAAAACTTCTTAATTATTGAACTTACTTGCTAATCAAAGCAAACTTTATTGATGAAAGTGTATAATTATAAAAGAAAAAACAATTTCATAATAAAATATTAGCATAACAGATAGCACACTTATTGTTTATAATTCATGCCCATTCAATTCAAATTTATAATAATCATAGAATACTAAAGGATGCATAATTTTCCTACTTTCTAGGATAAAAAGTCATGGATAAAATTTTTTATTGTGGCTAATAGTTATGATTTAGTGTGATAGTACTTCTGAATATTACAAGAAGAAGTTGCAGGTATGACAAGGCTTGCTCCCAAACAAAACAACACATCAACCATCAGCCAAAAGAGACAGTTTCAACACATGGAAAATACTCTTCTATTGCAAGAAGACTAGCTTTTATAAAATTCAAAGATACATCATACTGAGAAAACTTGTCTAACCAATATTTATTAGAATCTTAAGCATTCTCTTCGTGATCTTTGGGCATTTTGAATCCTATGAATTGGTTTAACCAACATTAATCAGTAGAACTAATCATAAGGAAGACCCTACCATATAAAATTTGAGTTAGTAATTGCCTATATTACAAAAATAATGTTAAGCAGAATGAAAAATAACTGATGCAGCATTTACAAGTTAAATTGACAAATTAGACTAGAACATCAGATTACAACACAATGGCGAATGTTGTACCAAAGTGAATGTTAGAGATAACATTAATGTTATTTGGAGAATGGAACAATTATAATTATTTTTCTTCTCAACATGTGTTTTTTTATAACATTGTAGAGGTATATCAATAACTAAGTTCAATTTAATTATCAATTGAATCTCATACTTTTGATATATGTGTATAATTTTAAAAAATAAAACATTGGTATCTCTTTTATATTATATTAGCACAAATAACATGTATTATTTATAATGATATCATCGTATAGAACTCCTTTTAACTAATTTCTATCTAGTCCACACTATTATAAATATGAATACCTAAAGCTCTCACTAATCCATGGCCATTCAATTCAATTTTATATTTATAATTATAATAGAATACTGAAAGATGCATAATTTTTCTAATTTCTAGGATAAACAGAAATCCAACAATTTCAACCTAGAGGAAGAGAGGGCGAGATCAAATTCGGGGTGCCAAAGCTACAATGTTGATAATGGTGCTAATTCAATCAAACTTCTTTCGCCTGTAAATAGTTATTTAGGACAAATGAAATGAATGTTTAATATAAACATAGACTAATTTTAAACTCAATGGGGCAAGGCAACCTCCAGAAGCATAAAATGATTAAACTGAGAACTTTATTTTCAATAATATGTTACTATAGCCCATCATTTTTCACATCTTTTATATTGCGAGCCGTCTAATTATAATTGATTAGGGAAAGATTGTTGATTGGTAAACTTTCTCTGAGATATTCAAATGGTATCACGAGAAACTCCACAGTAATCAAGTATATATGGTTAACTAACAGATATTAAGCTTGCATTATTTTTGTCCTTTTCTTCTTCTTTTTTCTTTTTGTGATGGAAAACTACTTAGTCAAATATATATATATGCTATGAAGTTTTGTTATGGGTAAGAGTTCAACAATGTATTCCCTTATCTCTATCATCTATCCTATTTATATAATTTTGCAGTGATTCCAATTTCACATGGTCATTTTAGACAAGTAGGTCCCTCATCATGTTGCCTTCTCTCAAACGACACATTATTCTATCATTATATTATTAGTTGCAAGTAAAGTATTTTCTAAGTCAGACAAAGTAAATAGACTTCACATTCAAAAGTCCTTCCAATGATGACAAAAGTGATTGATGCATTTAGAAAATAACGACTCCATACATTTTTCCTTTGATTAAAATGATTGAAGATGAAAAAGTTAAATATATAATAATTTAAAAAATCACTTTAGACAATAATAGTAAGTGGGTGGTAATGTCGTTTTCTTAATATTTATGTTAGTTTTTATATTTTTATATTAAATTTAATATTTTTTTTAAATACTTGAATTAATATCTAAAAGTTTATTTTTTTTGTCTTATGTATAAAAATAATAATGATATACCATTTAGAAAGTCTTAATTCGTCCACGTGTTGTTCTCAATCAAAGCTTTGTTTTCTCTTCTAACGTACTAATAGTGGCACTTCTTTAGTAGTAGTATATAGGACAAAAAGTCTTGTGCCCTTTTGGCTGTATATGTTCGACCAAGAGTGACTTGACTTATTTTATTTAAAAATCCTGTCTCATGAGAAATATAAGAATTTAGAGTTTTAGAATTGGGCAACGCATGGAGTAAATCTGGGACAATATAATTAATTATTTCAATTGGAGTATTATTAATCTCTTTTAAAATATCGAAATCAAATTTAATATTTTAATAAATATGATACATAATTTGTGACATAATATAAAATAAAATATTATATTTTATAAAAAAAAATTGAAATAAGGTTGCTCTACTTCTTTTTTGAACAATGAATTTAAAATAAAGTAAAAGAATATAATAATAATTAATGTATGTTGATCAAGACATGTGTCAATCAATGAACACAAAAAAATAAAAAATAAAAAATAAAACTTGTCAAATTGTGTACACATGTCAAACCCTAGAATTCATCATCATCGATGGTAAACCACGTACATCTGCCCATACTTCACTTGCTAGGCGTGTGGACTTCTTAACACTTCCCTTAAAAGACTTCCCACCTCTTCAGAAAGAATGATTCATAGGTAAAAATTGGCAATGACAATTAAAAAAAAAAAAAAAAACAGTGGGTTTTATGCTCTCCTTTAAGTAAAATATTTTGCTATGATTCATATATAAATGACATAATAAAACTCTTTTCAATTTTAATTTATTTGTTTCAAGTCCACACTATCAAAAATAAATATACCTAAAACTCTAAGTGATTCATGTCCATTCAATTCAAATTTATAATTATCATAGATGACTAAAAGATGCACAAATTTTCCCACTTCCTTTAGTTCCTATTATAAAACATCTTCTAGAATCTTTTCATGGTTATTTTTTAAGTCATTTTATATTTTTTAGGAAGCATTTGTTTATTTATTTTTTGGCCCATAATGATGGTGATAATCATCCTTATTTTATGTTGTTCACTACCGATAAGTAATAAAACCTTCTTCCACACTTGCAAGACAAATTAATAGTAAATGGTAGACATTTGAAGTCCTCTTTGTCCACTTCATCACTACCAACTAAGTTTAATATCAATAAATGATTCTTAAATTAGAATTAGAATGTTGTAATTTTTTTTTAAAGAATCAAGAAAATCAATATTTTTTCTTGATTTATGTGTAATTTTTTAAATATGATTTATAATAAAAATCAAAAAGAGTATATTCTAAAATAAAAATCATTGATAATTAAACACAACCTTACTATAAGAACCAACAGTACGTTATAAAAAAAAAATACAAGAACCAACAGTAGTCTATTATAGTTATAGCGTGGTAGGTCCCACAACGACCATGTTGCATTTTCTCTAAAGGCACAATGAATATGTCCTATTATGATAAGGAAAAGCCAGTTTTACTAGGGTGAACGTCGGTCGGTTACGGTCAGTTTTAACTATATTTTTAATCGACTGACATTAACTGATTGTATAATTTTGTCAAACTGATAACCGACCGACTATACCTTAAAACTGACAGTTCGGTTTTAATCGGTTAAACGCTCGGTTAATAGTTAACCGACAGTAATAATTTTTTTTTAAAAACAAACTTTTGTTTCTATTTTAGTGTTGTATCTACTTGAAATATATATTTAATTGTTTTACCATAAATTAAGAATGTGGTTATTAGATAAGTTAAAATAAATTATTTTTTTAAGTATCTATGACATCTTACTAAGAATTATATAAGTAAAAATAAAAATACATAAATTTAAAAATCTAAAAATATATAAAGATATTTATGAAAGCTAACTTCTTTCGGTTCCAAACATATGCACAAATGCTTGGAGTAGGCAAAATTAACATAAATGTCTATACATAACAAAAGTAATATTTTTTTTTTAAATTTCTTTACTAGAAAATTACTATTTTCAATAAACATATTTACATAAGACTAAAGTACATATTAAATTAGTAAATATAATTATTTTTATACATTAAGATGACATAATATTTGAGTGATTTAATCAATCAATAAAATAATTGAATCACCAATTAACATAGTATATGAAAATATTAAAGTTTATAATGTTTTAGTCGGTCGGTTCGGTTTTCATCGGTTAGGAAAAATGCAAAACCAAAACTGACCGACATTAACCGATTTTTTCAAATTTTAAAACCGTAACTGACCGACTAAACTGATACTAACCAACTGACACTAACCAATTGTTTTCGGTTAGGTCAGTTCGGTCGGTTAATTGAATTTTGCTCACCCCTAAGTTTTACACTTATATTTTTCACCACAGTTCACACACTTTTCATTTTTTCGTGTATTATAAAGTAAAATTATAAATAAAAATGTAAAATATAAGAAAATTATAAAAGGGCATGTTTGTTTAGAACATTATATTATAAAGTGAATATTATAGATCTAATCATTGAATTAAAAACTCTCATATTGCAGATCATTTTCATAAAATTTTAGAGTTAATTGATACTCCGTCATATCATATGATCTTATTTTAATGAATAAAAACTTTTTATATTATAACTAAAATTTATCACTTATATTAAATACTAAAGAATATATTATTTATATAAAATTTGACATGAATGATCAAAATCATAATATGATATGATTCAACAGCCAGATTGATAAAGGTATTGTTTGACAAAAATAACTGATAAGCTAATCGAAAACCGAAACACTAAAGTGTTAAATCAAATGTAGAGTTAGCTAATAAATGTAAAATTACATAAAATTACATATTTATATAATTTATTATATAAATTCTATTTTATTTTATAAATAAAAATATTTTAAATAATTATACTTTAATTTTTTAGTTATATTTTTTGAAAGATTAATTTTTGAATTAAAATTGAATTAAACCTAGTAAGTAGTATCATAATTAAATAAAATATTAATATAACATAATAACTCCAAAATAATAAAAATAGAATAATATTCCAAATAAATATTTCAGGCAAGTGCCGAAGTAACAAAAAAAGTATCAATAACAAGGGAAAAAAGAAGAAGAAGAAGAGATTTACGTATATGAAGGGAGGGAGAGCCACGTCAATATAAAGGACATCAATATAATTGGATTAGAGAGATTTGGGGAAAAAAAGGTTTGCCCAAAAAAACAATTTGGAAGTAAAATAGTGGGTAAAAATGGAAGAAAAAATGCTCCCTATAAACTTTTAGCTCGTGCGTTTGATTTAAGTAGCATTTGAAAAAATGCTATTGAGTAATAAAATAAATTTGTTTATCAAGTGATATTATTTTGATTAAACGAATTTATAAGATAATTAAATATATTATAAGTTAGCTTAAATATCTTACCAAAGACACTCCAAATTCATCTTTCAAAAAAAAAATAAAAGTATTCAAAACTTATTTTTTGAATAAGTGAATCCCCACGCACTTACACAACTATATATATTTATTTTCACACACGTTGAGGTATGTGTGTGTGTAATTTGTTTAGTAAATAATAATTAAATTAAGAACCATCTAGATTTCCAAACATCTATCATTTTTTTTTTCTAGCCATATATCATTTGTCCATATTTGCAAAGTAGTTAGATTTTCAAGTTCAAAATACAAATAATAACAAAAAAAGATGATATATTGGCAAGAACTAATTTCATGAGAACCACTATAGTACACTTATTTGACTTTTGTGAATTACAGGAAACCTTCCAAAAGAAATTAGTAATCTTCTACAACTAATAATAATCTATATTCATCATAATCAGTTGTCTAGTATGAATTTTACTGCTTTTAAATTATGTACACTCATTTGCATCATCACAACAACTTATTTGTTTAACTCCAAAAAGAAAAATTAAATTGTGTAACTATAAATGTCTTCTTTGGAAATGACAACCTTAACATTTTTTGTTTTTGGAACACCATAGATTTTGTTGACTTGTATAGATGCATAGAACTAAATTTTTAACTAAGAATGTGAGAAACTGGAATTTAACTTATTAACAAAATCAAATTAAAATTTCATTGTAAAATGATGAGAGTCGGCATGAAAATGATTATTAAATTATTAATTTCATTCTTAGTAACATTGATCCTGAATCCTCTTTTTCTGAAAAATAAATTTATAACATCGTGACCATGATTTATTAATTAGGAAGGCTATTCTATTACAATGAATTTTTTTGATGGTACTATTACAATAAATTATTTGTGTTATCCTTTGGCTTTTACTGCACTTCAATAAGTACTAACTTTTTTTTGATAGGTTAACAAATATTTTTTACATGATATGCCATATTATGAAATTTGCTCTTTTAAATAAGTAGTTTATTTTTTTTTCTCCAAAAAAACGGTTGGTTTTATTTGAACTTGTTTTTTTGTTAGATAAATATTCTCATCCTTCTTAAAAAAAAAAGTATTTTATACCTTTCTTTAGTGATGAAACTCACCAAAGTTATAGTTTCTTTTTATTTGTATACAATTTAAATACTTTTTTTCTTTATTTATATAACTTTCAATAGGTTCCCAAATTACCACATATGTTTATTTCATTTTAATAATTTCTCTCCTAGTACAAGTTGAGACCATTTTCGTACTTTGCAAAGTTCTTTAATTCAAGAAGTCAGTCGTGCTTCTCTCTTTGATGTCATTACTCTCTCATGGTGCAACTCCCACAAAACTTGCTCTCTGTTTCATATCTTTTATTTTTTTTTAAATTTCTTTTTATCCCAAAACTATTACATTTTTATAATTAAAAGGCTTTATTAAAGATTTTTTCATATTTATCTTTATTTATTTTTATTAATTAGATCTTAACTAGGATGAATTAAATAAGGGTATTATGATCAGTATACTATACTAATTAATAATTTCTTAATTAATCTGCAACGTTCTTAAACAAAAAAGAAAAAATATGGAATGAAAGAAGAAAGGTAATCATTATTTTTTTTAGTAGAATAAGACAATAAATTTTTTAATTAATTTATTGCACATTTTAGATATTCCTTTCATTTCTTGTTTTTGGGGTGAAGTTCGGAAGTCATTAATCGTAACATTATAAACTTTTTGTGGCACCATGAAAATTTCCGAAGTCCATACCTAACCGTTAATGGCTTTAACAGTGTTTTTTTTTTTTTTGGGGGGGGGGGGGCAGAACACAACTAGGAACCTTTTGAAAATTCTTTTAAATTATCACCTTTTCTGTAAATTTTGTTTTGACTCTGAAATTTAAGCATAAAAACACACGATCCCACATGACAACCACAATATAGACCTGCAGGCTAAATTCACCACTTCATTTCTATTTGCGATTCTGAGTTTATATTAAGTCATGATTGCTCGTAATAATTTTACCAAAGCTCAATTTTCCTCTAACTTTTTTTTTTTTTTTTTTGATAACGAATTTTTCTCTAACTTTAGTGGAAGATAGAGTTATGTTTCTCCTTGTCCAATTGAACTTAGAAAAATGATGACATATTATAACTGTATTATCAGTATATTTGTTATTCTAAATGAACCTTTTCAATCTTGTTTTTGTGCTAAATTACAGCAAACATTCCAAGGGTTGAACTACTAACATAATTCAATCTTGGATATAATCAGCGGTCAGGTTCAATTCTATATTGATATTCATCTTGTTTATTGTAGATTCAGGAAAGGACACAAACAAAGTGACATTTAAATCTTGACTAGTTTTCGTATTTATTATACTTCTGATTGCAACTTGGAAAGTATGATTGATTTCGACTTCTATATATATATATATATATTTTCTCAAGTTTTATAAGAAATCATAGGACTTATAGATGTTATTAAAGCAACTTCCTTACTGCTCTCATTAACTTCTTTTTTAATTTTTAAGAAAATCATTAGCACAACTAATGGACTCTATGCATGGATTTTCTAAAATAAAAATCTCCATCATCTGTTACTACTTTCCAAGTAAAAGATTAATAAACAAAACTATTATTTTCTAATATAGGTACTCTATGCATGGTTTGATATAACAGGTTTTATACCAAAAGAGATAGGCCATTTGGGTAAGCTTGAGGAATTAGCTTTGGGATTTAACCAATTGACTGGATCCATTCCTTGGAATATTTTCAACATCTCAACTTTGAAGATGTTGCATTTGGGAGAGAATTTCCTTTCTGGAAGTCTTCCGTCAAATTTGGGATGTGGCTTGTCCAACCTAGAACAACTGTACTTGCGTTTCAACGCACTCATTGGAAACATTCCAAATAGTATATCCAATGCTTCTAACCTTATCATTATAGAATTGGAAGACAACAAGCTCAGTGGAGTTATACCTAATACACTTGGGAATTTGAGAGAACTTCAGATACTCCATTTATATGGAAATAATTTTACAGTTGATGCATCCAGTCCCGAATCGAGAATTTCTAACTTCTTTGGCGAGTTGTAGACACTTGAGACAATTGGATATATCCGATAATCCTTTCCATACAAAACTTCCCAAGTCAATTGGAAATCTCGCGAATTCTCTAGAATATTTCAAAGCTGATTCCTGAGGATTTCATTGGGATATTCCATTAGAATTAGGAAACCTCAGCAACTTGTATTATTTAAGCCTGAGCAAGAGTTATTTGGATGGATCAATTCCCACCACAATAAAAGAGTTACAAAAACTTCAAGAATTATATCTTTATGAGAACATGCTGCAGGGCTTAATCGATGATGAGCTTTGTGAAATGAAAGGTCTAGGAGAGTTGAACCTAGGTGGAAATAACCTTTCTGGAGTGATCCCAATATGCTTCAGAAATCTTACTTCACTAAGGATTCTTTACTTGTACTCCAACAAAATGAATTTTGAAATACAACAAACTTCTTTTTGGAGTCTCAAGGACATCTTCATTGTAGACTTATCTTCCAATAATTTAACTGGAGGTCTTCCAATTGAGATCCAGGATTTAAAAGTTATACTACTATTGGGTCTATCAAGAAATCATATTTCACGTAACATTCCTACAACTATTGGCAGCTTGCAAAAGCTCTCCTTAGCACACACAAATATCAAGGGCTTATTCCTGATTCAATTGGTCAATTGGTAAGCTTATAATTTTGCTGGATTTTTCCCAAAATAATTTATCTAATGAGATTTCAAAATCTAGTAGTCACTTCAAGATCTGAGATACATAAATTTTTCATATAATAGATTAGATGGAGAGATCCCAAGTGGTGGACCATTCATATATGATGCACTACGCAATCGACATCATCAAAATCTCACCAAAATCATCAGCAGTTGTTCAAATGTTGATTTCAAATATTTGGTAATGAAGTTCACACCAAATGGAAGTGTTGATAAATAGTTGCACTGTCAGGAATATTATTTAGATTTCATGCAAAGGTTGAATATAATGATAGATGTAGCTTCTTTATTGAAATATCTCTATTATAGTTGTTCAACTCCAGTGGTTCATTGTAATTTAAAGTCTAGTAATATTTTGTTGGATGAAGATATAATTGTTCATGTTAGGGACTTTGGCATTGCCAAAATTTTAGCTGAAGGACAAAGCAGAACACATACCTCAACATTGGCTACAACAGGTTACATTGCACCAGGTCGTTTCTAACATCTTACAAACCTATTTTATAGTTATTGTCACAATTAATAATACCTATATACTTTAATACCAAATCAAACAGGTAGCTAGATACTGATCTCTCAAACTTAATCTTTCAATTTATACATTCTAGCAGGTCTTCAAAATCGGTACACTATTATGTAAAATAAAAAGAGTTGAGTAGAGGTTCCCAAAATTTTCTAGAAACATTCATTCATATGTTTAGGACATCACATAAAAATCCTACCACAAAATTGCTTAATTTGCTTATTGAGAGCTAGCCCTAGTACAATTGATCCTGCTGTTTCACCAGAATTTTGTTCCAACAACTTTAGGGCAGGCTACGGTTCAATTAGTAAATAAGCTACATTCTGGCTACAATTGTTTTTACAATATCCATGGTATGTTGAAAAGCATGTTATAGAAATTTCCGAGTTTAACTCAATGCCCATAGCCTTGAATTATACCTAAAATGGGTACTAGCTCCAAATTTGAGTGTTCTCCCCTGAATTTTCCAAAGTCTTTCTTTATCTTTACAAGCCTATACAATAGTGGTTACATAAACAGGTTCAAAGAGTCCAGTTTTAAGGAAAAAAATTTTAAAAAATAAAATAAAAGTGAAACAGTCTTTCTTAAACTTTGCTCGTAGGAGGGGAAATAATTGTCTTCCAGGTGAAAAACTATGCCCAAATAGGGATATACGAAGCCCATAATTGAGGAAATAATGATGCCCTTTACACTATCAAATGGCCATCTCATCGTATATATATGGATTATCAAAATTAAAATTTAAAACAAGAAGAAAACATAAATAACTCACACAACCACCACTGAAATAAATAAATAATTCAAATAACAATATCATAATCTCAACAATAATTTATATGCAATATATGTTAAATAATTTATATTTGGAATAGGAATCCACTTGTTCGAATATTAAATCTTGTCAAACTTACTTTTCTATGGTACTAAAATAAATAACACTATTATGGTATTAGAATTAGGGTTGAGCAGGGTCGGGTTTGCACCCTGACCATCCCAACTGAATTAAATCAAAGTATTTTTTTAAACTGTCACAGGCTGAAATTTGTTGTAACCCGATCAATCAGTTATTGTCGGGCATAATGGTTTTTGTCAGGTTACTATACCTGAACAAAACCAAAAAAAAAGTCAGAAATTGAAACTGGAAATAAGAAATCCAGGACAAACCATTTGCTTGAGAAATTTGACTCAGAAGCCATTTCTCCAGTCTTGTTCATTATTTAAAGTAGCGACCTAATCCAGGAAGCTTAGACACTAGGCATTTGGTATACATTGAAAAATTCTAGTTGGTGATGTTTGATTATTGCCTACCTTTGTCATGAAGGTAGTGTTGTTGAAGTGGTTGCTGTTTCTTCTTTTTATATTCTTATTATCCTATAAGAGATTTGTCCAATCTACATTTTTCTATATGAGATATTTCTCCACAAATATAACTAAAACCGACCATACCAACCCATTTTCTATGTTTTACTTAATCGATACAAATCCAATAACCCTTAACTAACCAATTGACACATAACTAAACTGCCTAGGTCAATCAGCTTTGGACAGGTTATTTAATTTTGCTCACCCCTAACTAGAATAATATAACTCAATATAGAATAAAACAACCAAACATAGAATAAAATATTTGAGTTAAAATAATCCCAAATCAAAACCCTATTTCATCGAATTAAAATCCTAGAAAATAACTACATATTTTGCATCAGAAAACCTACTTCTTTCAGAAGATATTTTTATTGATCCAATTATTGATCACAATATCTCCTTGTAGATCATAGTTATAAATTTTAAAAAAATTATAATTGAAAGATACTCTATCATATCTCTTAATTTTAACAAATAAGAAGATTTTAAAATTAAGTAAATATTGTTAATAATGTTGAATAATTAGGAATTTTAATTCCTGTAAATTTTGATATGAATAATCAATGTTATAATATGAAATGATTCAATGGTTAAATTGACAATTTTTTTTTTTTTTGTGTTAATCATGGATATATGTAGAACACGAACTTATTATTAAGCCCCTCAACTAACAACTAGTTCAGCTTGAGGTAAGTAGGATCTCAAGGGCAACAGAGCTCTCCCTATGAAGTTTTAATGTAGTTGCATTCTCAAAACTCGAACCTAAGACTTCTGATTAAATTAAAACAACTCCATACTAGTTAATCTATGCATTTAGTAGTACAAAAATCATTTTCTTAAAAAGCTATTCTTGAAGGAAGTGTTCAAGTCTTACTTTATTTATTTATTTTTGAATAAGTACATCCCTATACACACATGTGTGTCTTTAATTTTTCCCATACAATAAAACTATAGTAAGGAATAACTTTGTAAGTAGTACTTTTCTTAAGGTTGATATGTTAATTGAAATTGAAAATGTTTGGTTTTTTCATTAATAGAATGTTGGTTTTACCCAATCACTATAGGAAATGTTTAAAATAACCTTCAACTTACTGTTTTTAGTATAAACTTTTGGTGAAACTTTGATGGTGAAGTTATAAAGATTTTATATCAAATAAAAAATTATTTAAATTTAAAAACTTGAATTCTTAAAAGAAAACACACGATAAGTTTTATATTAAACTATTATTATGAAGTGGTATCTGACTTTCTGTAAATTTAAAAACACCCTTTAAAAATGCAGCTATGTGATACGTTCAAAAGAATCATTATTTCAAAATCTTAATCAACACTACAATGGTCTAAATCGCCAATAACAACGGCGATTAGACATGTGGGCCAATCACCGTTGCAGGAATCAAGATCGCCACTAGAAGTAGCAGCATGTTAACTTTTTTTTTTTTTTTAAAAAAAGATTTTAGTATATTTAATTTCACATATCTTTAAATGTAATAGAGCTCATTATGGAAATAGTTTTGAACCAAACCCATTTGTGTACATAATATTGAAGTAGACCCTAAAATGTCAAAATGCTAATTATACA
This sequence comes from Bauhinia variegata, assembly GCA_022379115.2. Taxonomy (NCBI): domain Eukaryota; kingdom Viridiplantae; phylum Streptophyta; class Magnoliopsida; order Fabales; family Fabaceae; genus Bauhinia; species Bauhinia variegata. The sequence goes on from CM039438.1 coordinate 14,699,141, forward strand.
CAATTTCTACACATCAACTCTTTGCAAAATTTTATTTTAAAACATTAAGTAGAATATTGGCAATGGATAATGTACAATGTCTCTTTACGATTTCCTCCATTTTTTGTATTTAGTCTTGTCTAACTCTAATATGATATTAAATTAATCGATACTTAATATAATATTAAATACTGATGATTCATGTAAAAACAAAATATTAGCGATAAATAGCTTAATATCAAGTACTAATGCCATCAATATTGAATTTCATTGTTCAAGATCAATATGGGAAAGTAGTGTTCTATTAAATTAACCATTGCTTATAGTGGTACTGTTTAAATCAATAGCCTTGCTTTATTGGTATTGAGAACGCTAATTGATTATGCTTTTCATACAATTAAATAAATAAAAATTTTAATTGTTGCAATTTCTCATGGAAGTAGTTATGTTAGAATTTATTTTATTTTTTTTAAATATAAACTTTCTCGTAAAATTTTTATAGTCGTTTCCACAAGAAAATACAAAAATGTCTGTGAGAAAATTTTTGAAGACTCTAACCAATTTACTTTCTCATTGAATTTTCTCTTAAAAAATAATTTTTTATCTCGACATATTTTGTGAGAAAAATTTCTATTGTTAAAAATTCTTGTGACTAAGGTGAATTCATAAATGGTTTTGTTTTTTAACGATCTTTTTTTTTTAGAGAAATTTTGCCGAAATAGATAATTCTCATAGATTTTTTTTTTTTTTTTTTAATTTTCTCACGGTCCTCCCTATGAAAGAATGATTGTTTTCTTATTGTGAATTAGAGAATAAAATTGTTACTCTAACTTCTAAATTCTTAATAACAATAACTTCTACTCAATTTTATTACTAGTGAAACCTAATCTGTTTACTAAACACAACAAATCCTTATGGTGTGGTGCTAGGCTATTGGGGGCTTTATTTCCATATATAGGTCTCTTTCTAATAAAAAATAACTTTTTAAATGACAACAAAACAAATTATTCCAGCATAATAAAATTTCCCCTCCATGGTGGGATTGCCACCACAAGTGGCTTGATCATCACTTCCCATCTTTTGGTCGTTAGTGGCCATTGAGAGGGCATTACTGGTGACCAGGCCAGTTGTTGTGGCAATCTAATGTTGATTTAGTAGATTTTATGATTTGATATGTTGTCCTTTAAAAAATATTAGTTTTTATTAAAAAATTTATATATGAAAATAATTTTGCCTTGAACCGATTTGAAAACACACTGTTGGGTGAGAGTACGTGGTTTTTGGGGTTGCAGAAAATATAAGCTCTTCTGTTTGTTGGATTGACTGACTCAATGAAAGGGCATGCAATAAAACCTTTTCTTTCACACCAAGATTTCTTGAGCCTCACACTTGTGTGTCAAGCCTGTGGTGTCAACACTGCGTGTTTGCTGAATTTACACAAAGTGGAGATACTAGATTTCTTTCTATTGCCCGATTCACACACAAAATAAAATCTTTTTCTTTCACCCCAAGTTTTACGTTTTTGACTTGTCAAAGTGGGTCATAATAACAATGACTCTTTTCATTTATTTTCTCCTATGGATGGAATTTATTATTATTTTTAATATTTACTTAAACGTGTAAGGAATGATTGAATTTAATTTCAAAATATAAAAACGTTAAAATTTTATAATCCCAAATTGATAGGAGTAATTTATTGATCGATCATGGTAGCTGTGAATGCTAAAGAGAGTATAGTTCGGTGGTTGCATATGTAGACCTAGATTGCTGCTTTATTTGTGGACCATAAATTGAACACCAGCGGAAGATACAATCCAATCCAATACTCTTTGCAAATGGTTGGTTTGTGTTTTGAAACATGCATCTCATGCTTGTCTCTGGTGATGACACGTATATTTTGTTCTATAAGAAATATTGACATGTCTCCAATTTCTAACATTAGCCAACGTAGTTGCTAGAATATGTTGGTTTGGTTTTATTGGGACTAGGAAGTACTGCAAAGTAATGGGTTTTTTAACATGGTTAGTTTGCCCAACGGGAAAGAGAGGGAAAGGCTGATGGGAACATTCAGAGCAAATAAACCTTTGCCCGACGAGAAAGAGAGGGAAAGGATGAGTTTGCATTTGAACGTAACGAAAGAAAAAGGGAAAAAAGAGGATAATGGAAGACAGAGAAAGGGAAAGAGAAGGGGGGCGACTGGAGGAGCGGCGACTAATCCAAGAATAAGTAAACATATCGTCTGTAATATCATACTAATCATTTGTATTTCACTAATTTATTTTTTCATTTGTCTGTCACAAGAAAGAAATTAATAAAAAAAATAAAATGTAAATGTCTTTTTTCATCAAATTTTTAACAAAAAATTGAATTTTGAGATTAATATATATATTTTAAAACTTGAAAGGTTAAGTGTATATTTTAAAAAAATTTAGTACAAAATGTACATGATATAAAATTTAAGGTTGTTTTTGAAGTTTATCAATAACATAAATTCCATTAGTAAAGGCATAATTATAATTGAGACATTTTGGAGCAATTCTATCAATAGATGATGGGTGTCTAAGTTTCCAAAATAGTTTTTTACTCTCAAATATATTGATTGCTGATAGAGTAACTAGAATAGTACTCCATAAAGATTGATGGATTAAATCTAAACTTAGAAATTAAAAATAAAAAAGAGCTTACAACATTCATTACCAAGAGTTAGTTGCAGCTACGAACAGGTTTGCTTACAACAAAAAGCTTAGACAAGGAGGGTCTGGACAAGTTTACATATGAGTGCTAAGTGATTCTGGACGTGTAGTTGCTGTGAAAAGAATTTCCACCGAGTTTGGAAGCTTCAAGAGAGTCTTCATCAATGAGGTAAAGATTATAAGCCATCTTATACATAGAAATTTGGTGCAATTTATAGGCTGGTATCTTGAGCAAGGTGAATTCTTATTGGTTTTTTAATATATGCCAAATGGAAGTCTAGACAATCATCTCTTTAGACACGAAAACATACTTCCATGGAATTTGAGGTACAAGATAGTTCTCAGGGTTATTACTGCAATTCATTATCGTCATGATGAGGCTGAGCGATGTGTCTTTTGTGAAGATATTAAATCCACAAATGTTTTGTTAGATGCAGATTTTAGCACTAAGCTAGGTGATTTTGGGATAGCAAAGCTAGTAAATACAAGAATGATGTGTCAAAAGACAGGATTGGTGGGAACCATAGATTACCTTGCTCCAGAATACATTAATGTGGGGAGAGCAAACAAAGAAACAGATATTTATAATTTTAGGGTTGTTCTTTTGAAAATTTCATGTGGGAGAAAGATTTACGAGGAAGGGGATTATCATATAAGTTTGCTGGACTGGGTTTGGCAGCTCTACACAGAAGGTAACATTCTCAAAGCTGCTGATGAGAGATTAAACATGCATTTTGATGTGAATGAAATGAAATGCTTGCTTACTGGGACTATGGTGCACCCACCCAAATGACAAGGAAAAGGCCAAAGGCATGACAAGTAATTAAGGTAATTCAACAGGAAATGTCCTTGCCTGAACTTCCAAATAGGCGTGATTCTGCATCCAACTCAAATCCCTTCCAAGAAGAATCCAATTTGGCTCAGCCACAAACTATCACTACTAGCTTCGACAAAGTTGGACGCTAAATAAGGCATTCCTTGCCAAAGACATGTTTAAATATTTTCATTGTTAGCTTAGACAATGTTGGATGCTGATGTATTGCTTTTCAAGAGGGAACTGTCCTCTAAGTATATTACTTTTCACTTTCTTTTATTATGTATTGATTTAAGAAAAGCACACTTGGAATATATGTATATATGTGAAGAAATTTAGTTACTACAGGAGTAATACTTGAATATGGTGTAAAGAAAAAAAGAATGAAAACTCAAAGATATTCTCCATATTCTATTAAGTAACGCGCTTCCTTAAAAAAATACATAATATTTCTTCAGAACAAAATACTCCCTCGAATTAATTTGAGATTCTTTGTAAAAATAATATTAATGTTATAATTCATCAAAAAGTTCTCGTATGTTTATAAAAACAATTAATAGGAAACAATAACCAAACGACTCAACTAAATAAATACCTTATGGAATAATATAACCTAACATAAAATAAAATCACAAAATTAAAATAATCCTAAATCAAAACCCTACCTCATTAATTAAAGTAAAACCCTAGAATATAACTACATATTTTGCATTAGAACACCTACTCCTTTTAGAAGATATTTTTATTGATTCAATTGTTGATCACAATATCCCATTGTAGATTGTAAATTTTATAATTGAATGATACTCTATCGTGTCACTTAATTTTAACAAATAAGAAGATTTTAACATATAAGTAAATGTCGTTAATTAGTAGTGTTAATTAAATAGAAATTTCTAATTCTTGTAATCTTACTTTAGACTATTTCTTTACAATGGGTCTTACCACTATTTAATTTTTTAACACAATTTCATACATAATACTTTTTTACCTGTTTTACTCGTAACGGCAATGTAAATTTCACTATTGTCATTCTTCCACTCACTTTCTCACTTTCCATTTAATCTCACAAATCTTTACCATTTCATTTACTATTATTATCATAAATGTTCATGTTGATAAATGTATTATTAAAATATTTATATATCATTTTAAAAAAATATTTTTTACTTTTTAATTATTATTTTGTTGAATTATTTTATTACTTTTAAATTTTAAATGTAAAAACTAATTTTATCATTTGACAATATATTTTGTCAAACATTTTCTCAATTTTATTAAAAATGATTATAAATTATATTTTAAATATTATACATCGGGGATGGGTATAAAGTATTATTATTCTTTTTTTTTAATTTCTTAATAATTTACTCCTTTTAGCATATTCAATTTTATCCAATATATATGTTTATATAACAGTTACATGTTATAAAGTAATAAATTATTTATCCTCTAAAAACTTTATTTACTTATTTTGGTATTAAATTAATTATTCAAGAATATAGTTCATTATGTTAAAATTGATTACCAGTGCACGAGGATACAATCTAATATTTAACATGAAAGATCAAAGTCACAATTTCTCACGAAATTTTCTTGATTTTCTCACAATTTTTTTATGAAAAAATTATTACCTTGTTCGTTTAAAATTATAAGACTATATTTGTAAAGTTTTATGTTTTAAAAATAAAATTATTTTTTTATTTTAAAGAGTAATTGATAACTTTTTTTCAAAAAATATCCTTACTTAAAATTTTATTTTGATAATTCCTCGTACATCAGACTAAAGAGACAAAATATTAATAAAATATTATAAAAATAATATATTTTTAAAATTATTTAACTATATTTATTGGAGTATAAAGTAAATAATATGACATTATAATTTTATAAAGAAGGGAGTATTTTCTTGTTATAAATTAGAGAGTATAATCGGTACTTACAAATTCCTGATAACAGTGACTCCTACTCAATTTTATCACTACTAATGAAACCTAGTGCCATTCAGTAGAGACACAATAAATCCTTATGACGTGGCATTAGGCTATTAGGCAGGAGTATGTGGTATTTGGGGTTGCAAAAAATATAAGCTTATCAATTTGTTGGATTGACTTTGACTCGTTAAAAGGGGTCATAATAAAACCCTTCCCTTGCACACCAAATTTTCTTCTCTTGTAACTATTATGGTATAGAAAAGTGTACTATTATGGTATGGAAAAATGTTTGTTTCACATTAGTTTATGCATATTTTTTATACATTTTTTGAGTTTTAGTGTATCTATATAAGTAAGATTATAAATAAAAATATAAGAAAAATATAAAAAATAGTATGTAAAATGAAGTGTAAGGTGTATAGTACACGAGCCCTTGTCAAGTCTGTGGTGTTGGTATGCGTTGGACTTTTTTATTAAGTATATTTCAACCACTTATAACATTTTAAAATAAAATTATTCCACACATATTTTTAAAATAAATTTAAATAATTTATTTATTGTTTAATCAACAGACAGGAAAGTAAGTTTTTTAGAAGAAAAGAAGAAGCTGGATCCGTGTTAATTATGCTTGTCGGTGTGTTGGATTGACTCAGTGTGACTGTTTATGGTCAAGTCTGCGGTGTTAACACCGCTTGTCAGTTTGTTAGATTGACACAAAGTGGAGAATACTCGAGTTTCTTCTACTGCCCGAGACACGCACAAACGACTAATAATAAATAAAAATATCATGTGCTCGTCCAAAAAGTAATCACTTAATAATAAAATATTAAGTCTCTCTCTATATATATATATATATATATTATATTTTTAATATTTCTCTCACTTTTATATTTCACATTTCACTCCAAGTTTTACGTTTTAGACTTATCAAAGTGGGCCATAATAATGATGTCTCCCTTCTTTAATTTTCTCCTTCAGAGGGAATTGTTGATCGTATTGGTGGGTGCTAAAGAAAGTGGAAAATTCCAAAAGATACTGTGCCATCTATTATGAGTTATTTGTGTCCATGATATGGTGAATTTAGAAAAGTGGTATTGAAATTTCTTCTCCTTGAAAGAGTCAGGAAAGTTAGCACTCCCCAGCTCCCGTCCCATCGTTAAGGGGTTCATGATGAGATGAGGCCTATCCCCAACTTGACCTCAAGCAGATTTTTACCAAAATCTTCATTCCCATCCTTATGAATATTCATTATCCTGAGACCTATCCTATTGATCAAAAAAGTTATTAAAGATGTTACATCACTTAGATAATAAACACTTAAAAATGATAAATTTATATAATTAGAGTTTTAAATTTGTAATATGTATGAAGTATAATATTTACTGTGTAAATTTGTTTCATCTATTTAAATATAATATTTTAAAAATATAAAAGTAGATAAAATAAAAAAATATTAAATAAGATAAAAAAAAAGCTCATATTAATATATACAGTTTTTTAACTTTTAAAATGATAAAATTAACACTTGTCGACAGAAGAGATTATGGACTAGAAGCTCATTTTAAAAAAACCTCGTACACTTTTTTTTTTTTAACTATATATATGGAATATAGAGATATATATATAGGGATATATGTGGATTATCAAAATTAAAATTTAAAACTACAAGAAAACTTAAATAACTCGTACAACCGCCACTGAAATATATGCAATATATGTTAAATAATTTATATTTGGGATAGGAATCCATTTATTTAAATATTAAGTCTTGTCAAACTTACTTTCACTAGAATAAATAATGCTATTATAGTATTAGAATTAGGTTTGAGCAAGTGGGGTTATAATTTATTATAACCATTACAATTACATTCTTAAAGTTAAGATTTAAAATTTTTAATTAAACTATTTAAATCACCAATAACAACGGATGATTTGACATGTGGGCCGGTCCCAGGAATCGATATTAAGTAAATTTAAATTAATTTCACCAATAACACTGGCAGCATGTTATTTTTTTTTTTTAAGATTTCAGTAAATTTAATTTCACATATCTTTAAATATAATAGAACCCATTTACGGAAATAATTTTGAACCAAACCCATTTGTATTATATTGAAGATAGACCCTAATTTCTGCATGTCAACTCTTGGCAAAATTTTATTTTAGAACATTAGGTAGAATATTGGCAATGGATAATGTACAATGTTTGTTTAAGATTTTGTGTAGTTAATATTAGTTATGCTCAACTTGAATTTAGTATTAGATTAATTGATGCTCAATATAATATTAAATATCAGTGATTTATGACAAAAAAAAAATTAGCTCCAAATAGCTCAATATCAAATACTAATGCTATTAATATGTGCACTGTATCTGGAGAATTTCATTGTTCAAGATCAATATGGGAAAGTATTTTTCTATCAAATCAACCATTGCCTTTAGTGCTAGTATTTAAATCAATAGTCTTGCTTTATTGGCATAGAAAATGCTAATTGATTATGCTTTTTATACAATTAAATAAATAAAAATATTTAATTGTTGAAATTTCTCATGGAAGTAGTTCTGTTAGAATTTATTTATTTTTTAAATATAAACTTTTTCATAGAATTTTCACAGTAGTTTTCATGAGAAAATACAAAATGTCTATGAGAAAATTTTTGAAGACTCAGATCAATTTATTTTCTCATTGAATCTTCTTTTGAAAAATTACTTTTATATCACGGAAAATTTTGTGAAAAAAATTTTCTACTATGAAAAATTCTTGTGAAAAAGGTGAATTCATATATAGTTTCTTTTTCTCTCAGAGAAATTTTGTCAAAATGAATAATTCTCAAACATTTTTTAATTTCTTTTTGATTTTCTCACAGCCCTCTTTATGAAAGAATGATTGTTTTTTTGTTTTAAATTAGAGAGTAACATAGTTACTTTAATTTATAAATTTCTACTCAATTTTATTACTTGTGAGTTATTTGTGCCATCTATTATGAGTTATTTGTGTCCATGATATGGTGAATTTAGAAAAGTGGTATTGAAATTTCTTCTCCTTCAAAGAGTCAGGAAAGTTAGGGGTGGGGTTAGCACTCCCCAGCTCCTGTCCCATCGTTAAGGGGTTCATGGTGAGGCCTATCCCCAACTTGACCTCAAGTAGATTTTTACCAAAATCTTCATTCCCATCCTTATAAATATTCATTATAGACCCACCTTATTGATCAAAAAAGTTATTATAGATTTTACATCAGTTAGATAATAAACACTTAAAAATGATAAATTTATATAATTAGAGTTTTAAATTTGTAATATGTATGAAGTATAATATTTACTGTGTAATGTCCGTTTTTGTCTGGTTACTATAGTTGAACAAAACCAAGAAAGTTAGACATCGAAACTGGAAAAAAGAAATGCAGGACTACCATTTGCTTGAAAAATTTGACTCAGAAGCCATTTCTCTACTTGATATTTCTCGATTATTGATAGATAATGTCGGTTTGAAACAAGTATAACTGAAACCGACCGTACCAATCCATTTTCTATGTTTTACTCAACTGTTATAAATTCAGTAACCCGTAACTAACACCTAATTGAACTGCCCATGTCAATCGGTTTTAGATGGTTTATTTAATTTTGCTCACTCCTGACTAGAATAATATAACTCAATATAGAATAAAATAATATAACATACAATAAAATTTCTGAGTTAAAATAATCCCAAATCAAAGCCCTATTTCATTGAATTAAAATCTTAGAAAATAACTACATATTTTGCATCAGAAAACCTACTTCTTTCAGAAAATATTTTTATTGATCCAATTATTGATCACAATATCTCCTTGTAAATCATAGTTATAAATTTTTTAGAAATTATAATTGGATGATACTCTATCATATCTCTTAATTTTAACAAACAAGATTTTAAAATATAAGTAAATATTGTTTATAATGTTGAATAATTAAGAATTTTAATTCTTGAAAAATTTGATATGAATGATCAATGTTATAATATGAAATGATTCAATAGTTAAATTAACAAAAATCTTTTTTTTTTTTTTTTCTGTATTGACCACCGATGTTTGAAGGGTACAATTCTATTACTAGGCCTCTCAAACCCATAATTAATCATGTTTGAGCTAAGTAGGACTTCAAGGGTAGTAAAACTATTTATCAAGTTTTAACACAGTTGTATTTTCAAAGTTTAAACTCGAGATTTTTAATTAAACTAAAATGACCTTGTACCAGCTAATTTACGTGTTTAATAATACCAAAATTATTTTTCTTAAAATAGCTGTTCATGAAATAAGTGTTCAAGTCTTACTTTATTTTTATTTTTTTTTTGAATAAGTAAATCCCTATATACATGTGAGTGTTTAATTTTTCCCATACAATAAAACGATAGTAAGGAATTACTTTGTAAGTAGTACTTTTCTTGATATTAATATCTTAATTGAAATTTAAAATGTTTGGTTTTTTTTTTTTTTATTAATAGAATGTTGGTTTTACTCAATCACTAAAGGAAATGTTTAAAGTGACTCAACTTATTGTTTTCGGCGTCAACTTTTGGTGAAACTTTGATCGACGAGATTATAAAAATTTTAATATTATGTCAATAATTAATTAAATTAAAAATTTAAATTACTAAAAAATATATATGATAAGTTTTATGTCAAACAATTATTATTAAGGGGTATTCGACATTTTGTAAATTTAAAAACACCCTCTCAAAATGCAACTCTGTGATTCATCTCAAAGAATTATCGTTCTAAAATCTTAGTTGACACTATAATGGTCTAAATCACCAATAACAACCGCGATTACACATGTGGGCCAATCCCCATTGCAGGAATCAATATTAAGTAACTTTAATTCCACATATCTTTAAATGTAAATTTAATTTAATTTCACCAATAGCACTGGCAGCATGTTATTTTTTTTTTTAAAAAGATTTCAGTAAATTTAATTTCACATATCCTTAAATGTAATAGAAACCATTTATGGAAATAGTTTTGAACCAAACCCATTTGTGTAATAACATTGAAGATAGACCTAAATTTCTGCATATCAACTCTTGGCAAGATTTTATTTTAAAACATTAGGTAGAATATTGGCAACGGATAATGTACAATGTTTGTTTAAGATTTCGTGTACTTAATATTAGTTTTGCTCAACTTGAATTTAGTATTGGATTAATGAATGCTCAATATAATATTAAATATTGGTGATTTATAACAAAAAAAAAAAAAAAATAGCTACAGATAGCTCAATATCAAATACTAATGCTATCAAATCTTGCACTGTTCAGGCTCAATATGGGAAAGTATTTTTTGATTAAATCAACCATTGCGTTTATTGCTACTATTTAAACCAATAGCCTTGCTTTATTGGCATAGAAAATGCTAATTGATTATGCTTTTCATACAATTAAATAAATAAAAAAAAATTAATCGTTGAAATTTCTCATGGAAGTAGTTATGTTAGAATTTATTTATTTATTTTTAAATATAAACTTTTTCGTAGAATTTTTATTGTAGTTTCCACAAGAAAATACAAAATGTCCGTGAGAAAATTTTTGAAGACTCTGATGAATTTATTTTCTCATTGAATCTTCTCTCAAAAAATTACTTTCTTTTTTTTCACGGCAAATTTTGTCAGAAAATTTTCTATTGTGAAAAATTCTCATGACAAAGGTGAATTCATATGTGGTTTTTTTTTTTTTTTTTCTCTCAAAGAAATTTTGCCAAAATAGATAATTCTCACAGATTATTTATTTATTTATTTTTTATTTTCTCACGGTCCTCTCTACGAAAGAATGATTGTTTTCTTGTTTTGAATTAGAGAGTAAAATTATTACTTTAATTTATAAATTTCTAATAACAATAATTTCTACGCAGTTTTATTACTTGTAAAACCTAGTCCATTTACTAAACACACAACAATTTCTTATGATGTGATAATGATGTCTCTTTCTAATAAAAATAATAATTTCTTAGATGACAACAAAGCAAATTGTTCCAGCAAAGTATATAATTTCCCCTCCATGGTGGGATTGCCACCACAAGTGGCTTGATCGCCACTTCCCATCTTTGGTCGTTAGTGGCGATTGAAAGGGGATTAGTAGTAAGATGTACATGTCATTTGTCTGTCATAAAAAAAATTAATAGAAAAACAGTGAGATGTGCATTTTTTTCATTAAATTTTTAACAAAAATTAAATTTTGAGATTAATATATGTATTTTAAAGTTTAAAGAGATTAAGTGTACATTTTAAAAATTTTAAATATAAAATATACATAATTCAAAGTTTAAAAATATCTTTAAAATTTACAAATTACATAAATTCCATTAGTAAGGACATAATTATAATTGAGACATTTTGGAGCAATTCTATCAATGAAAGATGACGTAAGTCAAGATAATGAGAATCTATAGAGTTTCTAAGTCACCCACTTTGAGTATGGGCCCACAGGTTCTTTTCCTTCACCCACATTGTTGATATTGCACTGCAACGTAAATAAAAAGAATATTCCTCTGCCTTAGCATTGGAATTTGATTAGGTTGGTAGGTGCAAAATGTCTCTATCAAACTAGAGTCTTATAGTGGATGACTTAGAATTTCTACAGTCTGCATGCGCGCAGACTCCACAGCCCATTCATTTACCACATTACTCTAAAAGGGATGAATCATGCCAATGGAGTTCAATCTAAACTTTGCTTGCATCTGTTGTGTATCCTGTTTGACTTCGATTAAAAGGAATAAACTTATAAAAATTTCTGTAGGAAAAAAGAATAAATTCAACTATACATTATTTATGTGAAGAATTGACTTACTAGTGGAGCAGTATAAAATAAGTTTTAATAGAATTTTTCCCTGCATTCCTCAGTTTTTCATAGACTCATTCAGCCTTCTAAAGATGGAGAAACTGTTCCTTTGTCTCTTTGCCTTCGTTCTCACACAGCATTGCTTTATGGCTAGCTTAGCTATGAGAATTACCAACTCCTCCATCGATGAATCTGCACTTCTTGCTTTAAAAGCCTCACTCAATTTAAACGCTGATCATGTTTTATCTATCAATTGGTCTAGCTCTTTCTCCTTCTGTAACTGGATTGGTGTTACTTGTGGTATCCATCATAGAAGAGTGAGAGTCTTGAATCTCAGTGACATGGGGCTTAGTGGCACCATAACTCCACAGCTGGGAAATCTTTCTTTCCTTGTTGAACTTGACCTTCGCAACAATAGCTTCCATGGCCAGTTGCCATGGGATTTACTCCGATTGCGTCGATTGAAGCGTGTTAACTTGAGCTGTAATGGATTTAGTGGAGAAATTCCTAACGGGATAGGCAGCTTATCTATGCTGCAGCACTTGAGCTTCCGGTACAACAATTTCAGTGGCTCTATTCCTCCATCTATATCCAACTTGTCAGTGCTACAGACCTTGGATTGGAATTTCAATCTCATCACTGGAAGCATTCCTCCTGAGATTGGTCAACTTCGCCGCTTGAAGATTTTACGTATTGCATTTAATAAGCTTTCAGGAGCCATACCTTCAACAATTTCCAACATGTCCTCACTTGAAATATTGAGTTTGCCTGAAAATTCATTATCAGGTATGTATCTGCAAACTAAGGATATATTGAAAAGAAAAAGAAAGTAAAACAAATGTATGGATTATTATAGGTATTATTATCTACGAAAGACATTAAGTGTGTACAATTGTACCATTTAACACTTTATTATATTGTCCAAGGAAAACTATAATATGCTACTCTTAATTATCAATACCAATAGGATAAATGTGTATCATTTACAGAATATATATATATATACACATTCATACATGTCCAATATATATGTGTGCGTAATTTGTTTAGAAAATAATGGTAAAATTAAGAACCATCCAAATTTCCGAACATCAATCTTTTTTTTTTAGTCATATATCATTTGTCCATCTTTGCAAAGTAGTTGGATTTGAAAGTTCTGAATACAAATAATGACAAAATAGATTATATACTTTGGCAAGCATTAATTTTATGAGAATCATTATAATACACTTATCTTGTTTTTGTGGACTACAGGAAACATTCCAAAAGAGATTGGTAATCTCCTGCAACTAAGAATAATCTATTTTTATAATAATCAGTTATCAGGTATGATTTTTACTGCTTTTAATTCTTAATTTGTTGCCTCAAATTTATAATTATGTATACTCGTTGCATTATCACAACATTTTGTTTTACTCTAAAAGGAAAATTAAATTTTGTAAATATAAATATCTTATTTGGAGTGAGAACCTTAACATTTTGTTTTTTTTGGAACAACATAGTATGTTTGTTTTGGAACAATATAAATTTGAAAAGAGCATAACATATATAAAACAAATAAGCAGTTGAATTGAGTAAACAAATAGGCATGAGTCAAAAAAAAAAAAAAATCAAATTTGCATTGTTTTACCTGAAGAACGAGAAGCTTCTATAACTTAGTGATGCGTGCCCTATAGTTTTGTTATTATAGGCTGCGATCAAATTAAAAAAAATCTAAGTTGCATTTTCAACTAAGGTCGTGTTCTCAAAGAACCATTAGTACATGTTTCAGTCAATTAGGCATGGAAATGGGGGTTTTAAGCAGTTCAATAGCAATAACAGCAAATAAAAGTAATAATAGGTAAAACAGAAATGAACAGATGATGAAAATGCAATCAACCTAGGGAACTATCAAACAACAGTGATTCTATCATTGATCTAAAGATAAAGTTTAATTCTGCTTATGCCAACTAACTAGATGAACCCCAAAATTCCAAGATTAACCTATCTAATTTATTAATTTGGTTGAACCCTAACTAGGATAGTAGCCCTACACCTAGTTCGGTAATTCCTACTAAGTAATCACATAGGTTATGGTCATTGGAACCAAACTTAAACCTAACCAACATCGCAGCAATGGATTAGAGCACCCAAGACCTAAATTCTGAATTTCTATCCAACCAAAATCAAGTTCTACTCTATGAAAATTACTCCTATGGTGATTAGACCTAGAAATCCCACAAATCCATCTAGAAATCATGCACAAAAATCATCATACACAATCCCATAAAGAAAAATGAAGAGTAGAGAAGCATAACTTTTATTAAATTTGAAATAAATGCAACAATGGTCTCAAGAATCAAACCGACGATCTTCAAGTTATCCAAGGTTGATTACAGACGCGTCTAACCTTACATTTTCATGGAGGTAGCCATGGGAGAAGAGGAGAAGAAGAAAGCTAGGGAGGAAAGGTGAAAGTGGAGGCTAGGTCTTCATGTTAGCCAAATTTGACCTAGGCTCCATGTAGAAAAATTACAAGATTGTCATTAATGAGGTCTAAATTACATAATTGCCATTAATGAGATCTAAATTACAAAATTACCCTTCCTTAAGTTTCCAAAAGCCTATTTCACCATTTTAGAGTTAAGAAAATATCATTCGTACCCTTGCTTCTTGAATTAATAAAAATTATTGCTTCAATCCTAAGCTCGGACAAAAATCCTAATAGGTTTTAAAACCTTCTAGGTCTAGTTATGAAATCAAAAATCCCTAACAAGTAAAATTGGACCTTAAAGTGGAAAAATTAATATGAAATACAATAAATTTCAATTAGACCTCAATGATAAAAATAAATGTCAATTAAACAGTTACATGCAAGTTTGAAATGCTAGAAGTATAAGAGTACATAGATAAATACTAAAAAGTGTTTATCAAATCCCCCCACACTTATCCTTTGCACATCTCAGGTAAGATAGAACTTTACATTAAAGAACAAGAGGGAAATGACAATATGCAAAAACCTCAAAACAAAACAAAACTATTTCCACTTTACTTTCCAATGATTATTAAGAATGAGACAATATGTAATATAGAGGACATCAAAAACATAAGAACATAACCAATCATACCATAATTCTTTACCTTCCAATTTAACAAGCAAGGTAATGTCAAATGAAAACATATATCAAGAATGATGGTATCACAAGATGTCATTCACTCAAACTCTCAAGTGTTTAGGATAGGCAAAGTATTTACACTTACTCAACTCAAGATGTAAGTACTACCATAGGCTAGCAAAAATTATAATCTCCACTGCGCAAAACATATGCATTCATAAATCAAAAGGACTTTATTAAAGGTTGTAATGGGGCTAAGGGAAGAAGAAGAAAGGAAGGATAAAACGGATATGGAAAAAAAGTATCAAAGAGAGTAAGGGAGCATGAAAATAAGAGTTCAAGCACAAAAATGCATAATCAATTCTTACTCTCACTTCTTTCAATTATAAAGGCCAGAAAACAACACTTGTTGTATATATAAATTCTTTTCTTCTTCTTTTTCTTTTTCTTTCTTTCTTTCTTTCTTTCTTTTTTTTTTTTATTTTTTATTTTCATTCATTTTTTTTGAACTTTCTACACTCAACTTGGAAATTTTTGCACAAACCAACACTTGCAACTAACAAATTCACCCCCCAACACTTTATTTTTGGTCGTCCCGGACAAAGAATAAAATCATAAAGTGCCAAGAGCTTATACAAATAACATTCATGCTCCCTAACTCCGTAAGGATAGGAAAACATGGTTTTGCAATTAAGTGTAAGGGTAAGTTCAACCAAAGATGGATAATAGGCTCAAGGGGGTTAAACAATGGTAAATAATGCAAGGATGGTCATTTGGATAAGTAGCTAATCAAGAAAAATGGCCTTCATCATCTTTATGCATGCACATGAAAATGTAGCCTAAAAAATAATTAGTGCAAGTTTTAGAGTGACAAGCATAAAGAGTGAGAATGCACACAAGAAAGAATGAGCATGTCATAAATATGCAATTATGCTCAAGAGGCTCAAAAGCTTACAAGGTATATTTTTCCAGCATCCTAAACATATACATCCATCATTCATCACCAATTCCTCAATTCAAAGCATAAATAAATCATGCAATCAAGGTTTCAAAGCATAAAATCTAGAAAAGCCCTTATCAAGTCACAACATCATCATAAATAAATCCTCATGATGTGTTTGCTCTTAAATTCCCTCATGAGACTTCTTGACTCGGTGCATTCACTTTGAAGTGCCTTTTTGTTGCAACATCCTCAAGCTCCACTGCACCATAAGAAAAAATGTTAGTAAAAACAAATGGACCCTCCCATCTAGACCTAAGCTTACGAGGCATCAACTTAAGGCAGGAATTGTAGAGGAGCACTTTTTTTACCAATGGCAAACTCCTTTCTCACAATCACGCTATCATGGAATGCCTTGGTTTTTTATTTGTAGATCTTAGAGCTTTCATAAGCCTCTAACTGGAATTCTTTCAATTCTTGAAGTTGTAATTTTCTTTCAAAACCAGCTTGGGCAAGATCTATATTGCACATTTTTACTACCTAATAAGCTTTATGCTCTAATTCTACTAGATGATGACATGCCTTGCCAAAGACAATCCTATAAGCCCACAAAGCACCATCTAGCCTTATACTCGAATCTTTCTTATCTACCTTAATTGTCTTGGCTAGGATTTGCTTGATTTTCCTATTTGATATTTCAGCTTAGCCATTGGTTTGGGGATGATATGGTGTAGAAACTTTATGCATAACCCCATATTTTGCTATCAAAGCCTTCATTTGCCTGTTATAAAAGTATGTGCCCTGATCACTAATGATAGCCTTTAGGACTCTAAATCTACAGAAAATGTGAGACCTAATAAAGTCCACAATAACTTTATCATCATCAGTCTGAGTGGCCTTGGCCTCCACCCACTTAGAAACATAATCAACAGAGGAATGTAAATAAAACCATAAGAGCTAGGAAAAGAACCCATAAAATCTATGCCCAAACATCAAATATTTCACATAACAACATGGGTTGTTAAGGCATCTCATGTCTATGACTAATATTTCCTACCCTTTGGCATTGCTCACAAGACTTGCAAAATTCATACGCATCATGAAACAGGCCAATATAATCCACAATCAAGAATTTTCCTAGCAGTACGTTGGGGACCAAAGTGTCCGCCACATGCATAGGAATGACAGAAAGTAAGCACAAAAGTGAACTCAACATCAGGCACACATATCTTAATTACTTGGTCACTATAGAATTTCCACAAATAAGGATCATCCCACACATAATATTTAGCATCACTTTTTAATTTGTGAATCTGTGCTTTAGTGAAGTGTGCATGAAAAACATGAGTAACCAAGTAATTAACTAGCTTGGCATACTAAGACAATTTAACCTGTAATTGCAAGAGATGCTCATGAGGGAAAGTGTCATCAAGAGGAAGGAGATCAAGGGATTTTTCAATGTAGCTAAAGTTGTCTGCCACCACGTTTTTAGCTCCACTTCTATGTCGAATCTCAACATCAAACTCTTGTAACAAGAGCATCCATCTAATCAACTGAGATTTTACCTCTGGTTTCTTCAACAAGAATTTCAAAATTGCATGATCACTAAAAATAACAACCTCAGAATATAACAAATATGATCTAAATTTATCCAAAGTAAAAATAATTGCTAAAAGCTCTTTTTCTGTGGTTGTGTAGTTTGCTTGAGCAGCATCTAGGATTCGAGAAGCATAGTAAACAACATGGGGAAACTTTTCCAATTTTTTGAGCAATGACAGCTCTCATTGCATAATTAGATGCATCACACATAAGCTCAAATGGGAGTGTCCAATCAATAGGTTGGATGACAGGGTAGTAGTGAGGGCTTTCTTTAGCTTGTCAAATGCTTATTTGCAAGCTTCATCAAAGACAAACTCCACATCTTTTTGTAGCAAGTTGGATAGTGGTAAGGCAATCTTGCTAAAATCCTTAACAAACCACTTGTAGAAACCTACATAACTAAGAAAAGAAAACACTTCTCACACATTGGTAGGATAAGTCAAAGAAGAAATAACATCTATCTTGGCAGGATCTACCTCAATACCCTTGCTAGATACTATATGGCCTAAAATTATATCCTGCTCAACCATAAAATGACACTTCTCATAATTCAAAACAAGGATAGTTTTAATGCATTTGTTTAACACCCTAGCAAGACTATCCAAATGTTCATCAAATGAAGAACTATAAATAGTAAAATCATCCATGAATACTTCCATATAATCCTCAAGAAATTTAGAGAAGATACTTACCATGCACCTTTGGAAGGTGCTAGAGGCATTGCAGAGACTAAATGGCATCCTCTTGTATGCATATGTGCCAAAGGACATGTGAAGGTAGTCTTCTCTTGGTCCTCTGGTGCTGTGTGGATTTGGAAGTACCTAGTATACCCATCGAGAAAACAGTAATGTGACTTGCCAGCAAGTCTCTCTAACATTTGATCAATGAAGGGTAATGGATAATGATCTTTCTTGGTGGCTTGATTTAGCTTCTTATAATCTATGCACACCCTCCAACTATTTTGCACTCGGGTAGGAATCAATTCATTCTTCTTATTAGCCACCGTTGTAACTCTAGATTTCTTGGGAAAAACTTACACTGGACTCCCCCACTTGTTATTTAAGTTAGGATAAATGATGCCAGTTTGAAGAAGCTTGGTCACCTCTTTTTTCACCACATCAAGAATAAGAGGGTTGAGTCTTCTGTGAGGTTATCTCACTAGTTTAGCCCCATCTTCTAATAGAATTCTATGCATGCAAGTGGAAGGGCTAATACTAGGAATATCTGCAAGTATCGATCTAATGGTCTGTTTATTTTTTTTTTTCAACACACTCAATAATCTTTCTTCTTGCTTAGGGAGAAGATTACTAGCAATGATAATAGGTAATTGCTCATTGGCCTTTAAAAAGACATATTTCAATTTCCTTGGAAGAGGTTTCAATTCAAGAGTAGGTGGTTGGATCATAGAAGGAAGTAATCTGCTAATGGGGCTGTAAATCTGCTGCATTAAGTTCAAAGAAGTTTTTTACCACAACAAAATCAATAAACAGAAATTCAATAGAATCAACATAATCCATTGTAGTTACATGAACAAAATGTACAAAAGGATCCACCATATCAATTAAACCATCAACAACATCAACAAAATTAACAGAGCATATATCACAACCACAGTAAAAA
Source organism: Bauhinia variegata (assembly GCA_022379115.2). Taxonomy (NCBI): domain Eukaryota; kingdom Viridiplantae; phylum Streptophyta; class Magnoliopsida; order Fabales; family Fabaceae; genus Bauhinia; species Bauhinia variegata. Next base: position 14,718,623 of record CM039438.1, read on the forward strand.
TTAACAGAATCATTCAAGTCCACAAGTTTTGGGAAATCAATAGAGCATATATCACCATATTTGTCATCTACTAGCTCATCAACAATATCTATGTAGAAAAAGACAGAGTGATTCTCAGCTAGATATCTCATAGCATCAATGAATATTGAATTTAACCACAATATCACCAAATTCCATAGTAAGAGTACCATCATACACATTTATTTTAGTCTTAACAATTCTCAATAATGGTTTGCCTAGAATAATAGGAGATCTACTAGAATCCTTGTCCATATCCAGAACATAAAAATCAACAGGAAAAATAAGCTCATTAACTCTAACTTAGACATCTTCAATCAAACCTGAAGGATATATAATACTCTTGTTGGTCAATTGAATGACAACTCCAGTAGCTGCAAGGGACTAAGGCCAAGAGACTGAAACATTGACTTAGGCATTACATTTATGGAAGCACCCAAGTCTAGCATAACATCCTCAAACTTGTGATTCCCAATGATGCATGGAATGGTGAAAGTGCCTGGATCTTGGTATTTCTATAGCATTGGCTAGATGAGAGGTGAGATATTTTTGCCTATGGTGACCCTCTCTGAAGCCTTAAGCTTCTTTTTGTGAGTGCACAATTCTTTTAGAAACTTAGCATACTTGAAAATTTGCTTGATGACATCAAGAAGAGGAATATTCACTTCCACCTTTCTGAAAGTTTCCAAAAGCTCTTTTTCTTTCTTTGCCTCTGTTATCTTCTTTGCTGGTTGTATGAATCTCTATGGAAATGGTAAGGGAATGCTTGGCTGTTGGGTAGAGTCATGTGTAAGAGTGGGAACACTACTACTAAAGTTTCCTCCCTCAGTAGAACTCTTGCTACTAGTAGTGGAAGTAGGAGAAGTAGCAGGAAGCTCAAGTGAAGCCAATATATTTCTCACTCCTTAATGTAATAGCACTCACATTCACTTTAGAATTTGGAATGGTTTATAAAGAAAATTGGCCAGAATTTTGTCCTTGTTACATGTTGCTCAATGTAGAAGCTAACTGCCCAATATGAGTTTGTAAATTCTAAATTGATGCCTCTGTATGCTGCTGAAACTTTAGATTATTTTTTTACATCTGAAGGTTATTCAATTTCAACTGCTTTATCATTTTTTCTATGGAACTCTCAAAAGTTTGTGAAGGTGCAAGTGCATAGTTAGGCAGGCATCTGTAGTATGAGCCATGGAAGCACAAATACTACATGCTCTGATAGGTGGTTGTTGGATGGAGGTTTGGTGTTGTGTTACTGCCAATTGCTTAACTAGAGATGTAAGCTCATCTAGCTAGTTATGTACTAAATGGTCAGCATGTGTGCCTTGCATCTCAAGCATAGGATGGGTCACTACACCTCTAGTACCAAATTGTTGAGAATTGGCAGTCATGTTAGCAATCAAATCTCTAGTAGCTACTGGTAATATTAATCATACTCCGGACTATAGGTAGAAGGCCCCACCATTGGCAACATCAATCATACTTCTGTTCATAGGTAGAAGACCCTCATAGAAGTATTAAATAAGTAACTGGTCATTGATATGATGGTGTAGACAGCTCGAACAAAGTTTCTTTTCTAATTGCTGCTGTTTTAGATATAGGGAAAAAATTTTCTCAGAACTATCGCTTTAGTTCATTCCAATTGTTGACAAAACCCTCAAGAAGGTAATATAACTTGTCTTTTGCTATCATATCAAGAGAGAATGGAAAAGCCCTCAGCTTAATATAATCTTCATGAATACCCTGTTGCATTATTGTGAAACAGACAACATGGAATTCTGAAAGGTGCCTGTGAGGATCTTCACCTGATAGACCATGAAATCTAGGAAGTAAGTGTATCAATCTAGATGTAAGCTCAAAATCAACAGTAAGATTAGGATATTGAATACACAAGAGCTGGTAAGTAACATCAGGATTAACAGTAGTGGAATCAATATCAATAATGGAAGTATCAATAGGAATATGAAAACTAGGAGCAGACAAATCAATGTAAATGGAACCACCAACAGGAATAGAAGAATTATCACTATTACTATTAACTACAAAGGCACTTGCAACACTAATAGCACTATGAAAACGTCTCCTAAGCCTGAAAGTTCTTTCAATCTCAATATCCAACCCAAAAAAGTTAGGCACAGAGGAAGACCTAGTCATACACTAACAGCTAGTACCACAACATAGATAAACAGTAAAGCCATAGAAATATATACATAAGAAATAACACAAACACTAAACTATCAATTGAAAAATCACAAAATAAGTGAGAATAACCTACCAAATGATTTTTAAAAATTTTGAGACCACCACAGCTTCATACTAAGCCGAAAAATGGAATAAAAATCTTCAAAAAATGGAAAAGTGGTCAAGGAAGTGAAATTTGGCTAAAATAACTGAAACTGACCACCTCATTCATAGGGTGTCAAAATTAACCACGGAGCCAAAAACTATGACTTGACCAAGTTTCAGGGCAATCGGACACTGTACATTTTTTGGTGGGTCTTGCAAAGAAATACCGAAATCACAGAAAACAAAATACCTAGACAAACAAAAGCAAGAAACAATATATACACAGTTTCAATATATAAAAATGCACCTAAAATAACTAAAAACACTAATGATTCTTTGGCAATGGTGCCAAAATTTTGACACGGCCCTATAGTGTTGCTATTATAGGTTGCGGTCAAATTAAAAAAATTCAAGTTGCGTTTTCAACCAAGGTTATGTTCTCAGAGAATCACTAGTATAGGTCTTGGTCAGTTAGGCATGAGAAATGGGGGTTTTAAGCAGTTCAATAGGATTAATAGCAAATAAAAACAATAATAGGTAAAACAGATATGAACAGATAATAGAAATGCAATCAACCTAGGGAACTATTAGACAACATTAATTCTATCTTTAACCTAAAGATAAAATTTAATTCTAGTTATGTTAATTAACTAGATTAACCCCAAAATCTCAAAATTAACCTACCTAATTAATTAATTTAGTTGAACCCTAACTAAGTCGGTATCCTTGCACCTAGTTCGACAATGCCTACTACGTAATCGTATAGGTTATGGTCATTGGAACTAAATTTAACCCCAACCAACATCGCAGTAAGGAATTAGAACACCCAAGACCTAAATTTTGAATTTCTATCTAACCAAAATCAAGTTCTATTCCGTGGAAATTATTCCTAGGGTGATTAGACTTAGAAATCCCATAAACCCATCTAGAAATCATGCACTAAAATCATCGTACACAATCCCTGAGAGAAAAATGAAGAGTAGAGAAGCATAACTTTCATTAAATTCAAAATAAATGCAACAATGGTATCAAAAATTAAATCGACGGTCTTCAAGTTATCCCAGGTTGATTACAGACAAGTCTAGCCTTCCATTTTCATAGAGGTAGCCATGGGAGAAGAGAAGAAGAAAGCTAGAGGGGAAAAGTGAAATTGGCAGCTATGTCTTCATGCTAGCCGGATTTTACCTAAGTTCCATGTAGGAAAATTACAAGATTACCATTAATGAGGCTTAAATTACATAATTGCCATTAATAAAGCCTAAATTACAAAATTACCCCTCCTTAAGTTTCCAAAAGTCTATTTCGCCCTTTCTGAGTTGAGAAAATATCCTTTGTACCCTTGCTTCGTGAATTAATGAAGATTATTGCTCTAATCCTAAGCTCGGACAAAAATCTCAATAGGTTTTGAGGCCTCCTAGGTCTAGTCCTGAAATTAAAAATCTATAACAAGTAAAATTGGACCTTAAAATGGAAAAATTAATATGAAATACAATAAATTCCAATTAGACCTCAATGATAAACATATATGCTAATTAAACAGTTACATACAAGTTGAAATGCTAGAAGTAAGTATAAGAGTACACAGATAAATACTAAAAAGTGTTTATCACTTAGCAATAGAGAAAAGGAGATTCAGAATTACGGGAGGCATTTATAGGTTTCATAGAGAAAAAAAATTCAGGACTTACGCCTTAGGTCAAGAGGCATGCTAGTGCTTTTAATAAGCAAGGTTAATGAAGATTTAATAGGATAATATATATATATATATATATATATATATATATATATATATATATATATATATTACATTATAGTAAAAGATTATGGGATCCAAGAAACAAGAATCCCAATCTCATATGGGATTCGTTTTTGGAAGAAACTTCGTTAAGAAAGAATGCTGAAAAACATGTTTCCTAGTATATTAATTTTTTTTTTTTTTAATACCAAAGACAGAATTCAAGGAATCTCAAGTTAGAATTCTTAATATTCAAAAAAAATATTATCTATCAAATGCCCCCTAATAATAAATGTAGTGTATAAATGAAGTGCAAGTATATGCCATTGAACAAGTAAAGAAGTGATAAAATCGAATATAATTCAGCCATAAATATGTTCCTGTCATATATGCTATCTATGACTCTTCCTAATGAACAAAATGTAGATTTTGTAATGACTTATTTTTTTTTTTTTTTAAGAACATTTAATCTTACTGCATGCTACTTCAGCTGGTATCAACTCAAAATTGTTTTTAATAATTTACCAAAGATCACTTATTCTTCAACTTATGTCGACAATAGTGTTACACTTGTCATTTTGAATTTATTACACTTGTCATTTTTGAATTTAACTCAGAAAATATTTATTACATATTATCATCCAGTTAATATTTATTATTCTAAATTGAAATCTTCAATCTAAAATTTGTGCTAAATTATAGGAAACCTTCCAGAGGAGATTGGAGATCTTCCATTGCTAAGGGAAATTGAACTTCATGAAAATAAACTCTCTGGTTCTATTCCATTGACATTTTTCAATAACTGTGTGTTGGAGAATATTGCCCTTAGCAAGAACAGATTCTGGAAAGGACACATACCACGTGACATTGAAAACTTAACTAATCTTCAATATTTGCATCTCGGAAACTGCAACTTGGAAGGTATGATTCTTCAGCTTCTAATCATAATCCCTATGGACTCATCTGTTATTAAAGCAACTTATTTGCTTTACTCACTATCGTCTTTCTATTTTTTTTGTTTAAATATTTTTTCAAAACTATACAGGTTTTAGTTGAGAACGAGAATATGGAAATGGAATTTTCTTCTTTCTTTCTGTTTTTTTAATCTCATATATAAATGAAAGAAGGAAATCTTCCATCAAATCTTATAAATTAAAATGCTTTTCAAATGCTTGTATCTACTAAATAGGCAGCCTTCCATCAAAATTCTTCGATGCATCTAAATTTCATACTTGGAGAATTTTCTTATGGGATAAAATTCGTTCTGAAGTTTTATTTGAATTGCTGCAAGATAACTTGCTCCTATATTTCTTTTTTTTTTTTTTTTTGAAAATATCAATAATATCAAAACTTATGTTCCTTCTTGAGTCCTTTTTTAACATTTTTTTTTGGTTTGTTTGGGACACTTGATATGATAGACAATTATTTGTACTTAGCTTTTTAGGTAGATTTGATCATAATATATTGTGACAAATCATATTATTCTTTAATAAAACAAGTTATAACAATTCAATTATGAGTAAAACTCTTGTTTTTTCTCCCTAAAACTTACAAATTTCTAAAAAAAAATAAAATCTTCACATCTGAAATGGAATATTTTAACCCTTAACTAATCAAAAGTGAATCAATTCGAACCCCCATCCATCTCCGTGATTGAGGACTAAAGGGCGCTTATGTGGCACATTATCTGCCTACCTGACTGTTAAATATAAAGTTAGCCTGATAAATACTAAGCTGGTTTTTTCAGCTGAAATTAAAAAAAAAAATTGAGACAGAATAAAACCTAAGCAGCAGTCCAAACATCAAAACTGAAGCCCTCCATGTCGTCTGGCATGTCTGAAGAAAGGGTGAGTTAATATGCATTGAAAGTCGCATTTCCATCTACACACTAGCAAATCCAGAAGACTTAAAGGCTTTCGAAGGAAGAAAACCGTCCATGTTTGGAGCGTGTGAGAGTCTTGCTAGTAGGAGTGAAATTGATTGGTGCTTTTCTGGATAGGGTTTGGAACATTCATCTTACACTTTCTAAAGGTAAGATTCCCTCAATATTCCCAAGTTTTCTTGTCAGGTATATGTTAGTTAGTGGTTCCAATTTATGATTGAATGATTCTTCAACCTTAGTTTCAACTTCAAATTTGAACTCATCAACACAATCATTTTCCTTACTATATGACTGAATCTATCACAGCTTGGAAAATCAGCCTAGCAAAAAACTCACAGTCCCTTTTAGTAAGATAGAAGGGATATCACCAGAACCTTATTGGTTTACACTCTGATTTTGAGAGCAACAATATAGCCTCTATCTTGTGGTTACATTTGGGAGGTTCAAAGACATTATTTATGTTCTTCATGGAGGAGCTGGAGGCATTCCAAGACATACCTTGACTCCAAGGCTCTTGTTCATCGTAACTTCTCCTCCCATGTTGGAATTTAATGTAAATCCACTGCGATTCATTTGATGAATTCCACTGCCAACCTTTGATTTTGCTAAGTTCCCATCCTCCAAGCAACTTCCCCCTTAAATTGATGGTTCAGCCAAAACGACAAACCCTATTGTGTTTCATCTCATTTTTTTCTTAATTTCAACTGAAAAAAAAAATTAGCTCAGCATTTATTTGTTGCCCAACTCTATATTTAATAGCCCGATAGGCAAATAACATGCCACATAAGCGCCCTCCTTTAGTCCTCAACCAGAGAGATGGATGAGAAATTTAAATTAACTCACTTTTGATTATTTAAGGGTGTAAATGCCTCATTTTATATGTGAAGGTTTTTTTCTTTTTTTTTTTGAAAACTTTGCAAGTCTCAAAGGGAGAAAAAAAGAGTTTTATTATTCAATTATTTGAAAATATAAGAAAAGAGAAAATATATCAAGTGATCATGACCCTCATTTTTTTTTCACTTAGTAACTTGAGATCTAAATTTTGGTAAAGTACTATATTACCTCACTCTGCCAATCTTTCCTAATTTTTAGGAGAAACTACTAAATATAAGGAATTATAACCTTCCAATTTTTTCTTTCAGCATATTTGTGTCTTTTAAAATAAAAACTAGATCTGTTTCTATGATAATTTTCAGAGATCCTTCTTTTTCTTGTCAACTTAATGTAGACGCTTTTTGTCTCTTTTCAAACAAAATTACTTTTTTAATTTTGGATAAATTCAAGAAAATAAATTATGAAATTCATGTTAATATCCAAAAGTGTATAAATATTTTTTTTCAGTTGTTCATTCATGAACTTTTGGAAACTTCAAATCTTAAATTCAACTATGGTAAAAAAAAATAATTCAGTTATATCTTAAAAAAAGTTATATGAAGGTCCAGTCACTATTACTACATCCTTAGTAAATATATGCAAGGAAAAAGATCAAATTATTTATATATAGATAAAGGAGATATCTACTTACTCCAAGAATAACATTTAAACACTGTCTCCCTTCAATATCTTCTTTAAAAAGAGTAAGACTTGAAGGGGGCATTGGGTAAACAAATCGATTTTTGAATCTCATGAGATTCATAAATCATGGGAAACTTGAATGTTAAACCTTATGAATCATAGAATTTTTAAAATATATTTATTTACCTTTAAACATTTATGGAAAAACTTTTTGAAAGATGTGTCAGTCATATTAACATTTATGTTAATTTGTACATAACAGAAGTTTTAATATGATCAACATATGTTTTTAAGAGGTCAAGTAATTAGGATATCGCTCTTCTCATGAGATTCTTTTTTAATAAAATAGTAATAAAAAGAATTCTCAGAGAAATATTTTCTGGGATTTTATTTTTTAAAAAATTTATACCAAACACAAAAAAGAAGAAATCCTAACTTATAATTTCTAAAATCCAAAAATAAATCCTTCTACCAAATACTTCAAAAACTTTTCCTTATAAATATATATTCTTATCCATTAAATAAGGTCATGTAGTTGAGTATTAATCAATTATAACATTTTATAAAATATGAGTATGATTTAATCGTAAGAATTTTGCAATGGTTAAATCTATGAAATTTATGTTCTATAAAAAAATTATAAAATTGAGTAAATAAAACAATACTTTTTTTTTTTTTTTGGAGAAGATAAATGCAACAATACTTAATATTGGACTAAGTTTGTGTATACGTTTCTCCTTTATATTTGGCTTATAATTCCATGTTTTAATTATTATATTTTTTATGATGGGATTAATTTTTATTTTATATTTTGGTAACTTATATGCTTTATAGAGATAGGTAATTCGTTATATTCTAAAACATCTACGAATATAACTTTTATAGAACAAGACATAGTCATTTTTTTTTAATAGAATAAGACATACATTTTTTAATTAATATATTGCACATTTTAGGTATTCCATTCATTTTTATTTTTTTTGCTAAATTTTGAAATTCATTAATAATAACATTTTACGCTGTTGTGGCACCAGAACATTCTAAACTACTCCTTCGGTCGCATTTTGATTGTAATTTTAACAAAATTTTTAATCCCACTTTGACTATTATTTTGTAATATCAATATATCATTAAATGTTCTTTTTATTTTTATCCTTAACAAATAATTAATATATGTCTTCTTAATGCTTAAAAGGAAATAGTGAGATAATTTATTGTTAAAGATAATTTAGTAAAATTATCCTATTAATTAATTAATTTATTATATTTTTTATTTCTTGTGTCAAAACCTTAAATGATAATTAATTTAGGATGAAAAGGGTATGAATAGAAGGAAATCTTTTGTCCCACTTCCTATCCCCTAACATTGTTCCATAAATTTGTCATTAATCAAAATTTATTTATTATTAAATTAAACTAATTTATTAATAGATATTGATCTTAATATGAATGAAATATTGAGTGGCCCGTATTAGTAGAATAGAGAATATGATCTCAGTATGAATTTTTTTTTTATTTTTTGTTTTTAAATTTTTTTATTTTTTGTAACTTTCAACTAGTTAACTTTCAAAATTCTTTTATAATATCACTTTTTTTTTTTTTTGGGTAAATTTTGTTTTGACTTTGAAGTTTAAGCATAAAAACACAAAGGTCCATGAGACAACCGTAAATATTATTAGGCCAGTATGGTAAACGTACCACTTCATTTCTATTAGCATTTCTGAGATTGTTCCAACTCATGATTGTTTGTAAGTTTTACTACAAATCAATTTTTTTCAACTAAAGTTGAGGATATTGTCAAGGACGGAACCAAGGCCAGCAAGGGGCATGGCCCCCAAGTTTTCAAAATTTTCTTAATATATGGCCTCTTTAAATTTTTTTTAAAAATTGTTGTTTTGTCATCACTTAAATTTTAGAGAACTAAAAAGTTACTGAAATTTATAAGGAGTGTTACGGTTCTCTTAATCCTCAAATTCTTCATATTATTATATAATTACCACCAAAACTAGATATAAAATTTTAGATTTTGGGACAGTACATTATGATTTTCATTTTTAAAACATGAACAACTTAACAAGATTGATAGCTTAATAAGGAGTAATTTTTGCATGATTTTGGGTAGTTTTCTTTTCTTATTCTTTTATGAATTATGTTAAATCCTTGAAATTATAAATTCAATCATTACATGTTTGTATCGAGTCGTGAATGTTTCTAATATGTTTTTTTCTTCAACTAGCGCTAAAGATAATTTTATGCTTCTCCTTGTCAAATTGTACTCAGAAAATTGACATATTATTGCTGTATTATCAGCATATTTGTTATTCTAAATAAAAAATATTATCTTATAATCTATATAGTCTGTTCCTTTCTTACTCCTTCATGAATGGTTTGTTATTACAGGTTTCATACCAAAAGAGATAGGCCATCTGGGTAAGCTTCAGGAATTAGATTTGGGATTTAATCAATTGACTGGTTCCATTCCTTGGAATATTTTCAACATCTCAACTTTGAAGTACTTGTTTTTGGGAGGCAATTTCCTTTTTGGAAGTCTTCCGTCAAATTTGGGATGTGGCTTGTCCAACCTAGAAAATTTGTACTTGCATGTCAACGCACTCATTGGAAACATTCCAAATAGTATATCTAATGCTTCTAAGCTTACCATTATAGATTTTGAGGACAACAAGCTTAGAGGAATTATACCTAACACACTTGGGAATTTAAGAGAGCTTCAGCTTCTCTATTTAGATATAAATAATTTTACAGTTGATGCATCCAGTCACGAATTGAGCATTTTAACTTCTTTGGCAAGTTGTAGACAGTTGAGAGAATTGGATATATCCGATAATCCTTTCCGTGCAAAACTTCCCAAGTCAATTGGAAACCTCTCAAATTCCATGCAATATTTCAGAGCTGATTCCTGTGGTTTTCATGGGATTATTCCATTAGAATTAGGAAACCTCAGCAGCTTGTATTATTTAAGCGTGAGCCAGAGTTATTTGAATGGGTCAATTCCCACCACAATAAAAGAGTTACAAGAACTTCAACAATTATATCTCAATGACAACATGCTTCAGGGCTTAGTCGTTGATGAGCTTTGTGGAATCAAAGGTCTAGGAGAGTTGAACCTAGGTGGAAATAACCTTTTTGGAGAGATCCCAATATGCTTTAGAAATCTTACTTCACTAAGGTTTCTTTACTTGTACTCCAACAAAATGAATTTTGGAATACAACACTCTTCTTTTTGGAGTCTCAAGGACATCTTGCGGGTAGACTTATCTTCCAATGGTTTAACTGGAGGTCTTCCAATTGAGATACAGGATTTAAAAGTTATAATACTATTGGATCTATCAAGAAATCATATTTCAGGTAACATTCCTACAACTATTGGCAGCTTGCAAAATTTGCAAAATCTCTCCTTAGCACATAACAAATTGCAAGGGCTTATTCCAGATTCAATTGGCCAATTGGTAAGCTTACAATTGCTGGATCTTTCTCAAAATAATTTATCTGGTAAGATTCCAAAATCCTTGGAGTCACTTCAAGATTTGAGATACATCAATTTTTCATATAATAAATTAGATGGAGAGATCCCGAGTGGTGGACCATTCATATATTTCACAGCAGGGTCTTTCATGCATAATAAAGCTTTATGTGGCAAGTCAAGCCTACAAGTTCCACCGTGCCTTGGAAAGGAAAGTAGGCATTCGAGAAGAACAAATCTGATTTTGATCAAAATCATATCTCCCATAATTCTGTTAGCTATTTTGGTAACTGTATGGATAGTCCATCTATTGTGTAAGAACAAATGTGTTGCCAATCAACTTGAAAGGGATCTACCTTCTTTAGAACTAACAAGAAGGATTTCTTATTATGAAGTTGTACAGGCCACTAACAGATTTGATGAGAGTAATTTACTTGGAAAGGGTGGTTTTGGCACTGTGTATAAGGGGATACTTTCATGTGGAATAAAGGTTGCAATTAAAGCGATCAATTTGGAGTTGGAAGCAGCATCCAAGAGCTTTGATATAGAATGTGATGCACTACGCAATCTACGTCATCGAAATCTCACCAAAATCATCGGAAGTTGTTCAAATGTTGATTTCAAGTATTTGATAATGAAGTTCATGCCAAATGGAAGTGTTGATAAATGGTTGCACTGTGATGAATATTATTTAGATTTCATGCAAAGACTGAATATAATGATAGATGTGGCTTCTGCATTGGAATATCTCCATTACGGTTCTTCAACACCAGTGGTTCATTGTGATTTAAAGCCTAGTAATGTTTTGATGGATGAAGATATGGTTGCTCATGTTAGTGACTTTGGCATTGCCAAAATTTTATCTGAAGGACAAAGTAGAACACATACCTCAACATTGGCTACAACAGGTTACATTGCACCAGGTCATTTCTAACATCTTTCAAACCTATTTTATAGTTATTGTCGCAATTAATAATACCTATATACTTTAATAGCAAATCAAATAGGTAGCTAGATATGATCTTTCAAACTTAATTTTCCAATTTATACATTATGGCAGGACTTCAAAATCTGTACACTACTATGTAAAACTTTTTTAAAAAAATCGAGTAGAGATTCTCAAAATTTTCTTGAAACGTTCATTTATATGTGTAGGACATCACATAAAAATCCTACCACGAAAGTACATAATTTGCTCATTGAGAGCTAGCCCCAAGTACAATTGATTTTGTTCCAACAAATTTAGGGCTACGGTTCAATTAGGAAATAAGCTCCATTTTGGCTTTTTTTCTTTTTTTTTACAGCATCCTTGTTATGTTGAAAAGCATGTTATAGAAATTTCCAAGCTAAAATCAATGCCTGTAGCCTTGAATTATACCTCAAATGGGTACTAGCTCCAAATTTCAGTTTGTGTTTTTGTAGAATTTTCTGAAACCTCAAATTAACGCACGTTTTAATGAAATTTGTTTCTGAAGTTCTAAAACATCTTAGGGACATATACATACATACATACATACATATGTATACCCAGTGAATTTTCCAAAATTTTTCATTATCTTTATAAGCCTCTACAATAGTGGTTACACAAATAGGTTCAAAGAATCCAGTTTTAAGGAAAACATTTATTTTAAAAAAAAAAAAAGTGAAATAGGCTTTCTTAAACTATGCCCAGAAGAGGGGAAATAATTGTCTTCAAGTGGAAAACTATACCCAATGGGAGATATACAATGCCATAATTTAGGAAATAATTATGCCCTTTACACAATAATAGATGGCCATCTCATCAGAAATTTTAAAATAGTTTTTGTTGTCATAATTAGAAGGGAGAGAGAATATATGTAAAGATTTCAACCTGCGGTTCGAGGAGGAGTCAAATTCATTGCCAAGCAGCTGTGCTGATGGCTAACTCAACTAAAACCCCACTAATTCTAACCACCTGAATTCTCTGAACACTTAACTCTCCTTTTTATCTTGGCATCTTCTGGGTTCTTGTGCATTTCACTATTCCCTATTTGGTCATGTAATCATAGAATTAGTACATCCGAAAATCTATCAAATATGTAACTAAAAGTTTTCACCTAGATTCCCTTCACTTATGCCTTCTGTTATTTAAATTAGTCAAAAATTTAAGACAAACCTAGATTCTTGCACTACCATAAAAGCAGAAATTAACTGCAATTAGTTAAGTGCAGTTGTCACAATGTTGAAGTGTTTCTAAGTTGTAGTTCCTTTTAGGATGTTACAGTTATTGCATGCATCGTTTGACATACTTACCTCTGGAAATTAGCTTTGAAGAATTCCAATAACACTTTTTTCTTTTTCTTTTTTTTTTCTTTTGACTCTGGGAATGTTCAATATACTTGTTTTCTTGGCCATATGATCCATTTTGTAACTATTGGTTTATTTTCTATAACTTCTACAATAGTTGAAAGAAAATTAACTACTTAAATTGATGAGATTTATGAATATATGGTAACCTAGTTTTAAAGTTCTATTATATAGGTTTTCCTTCTACACTAATCCATATAGAAAAAAAACTGGTTAAGTTTTGATGATTGCTAATTTGATTCTTCTTACATGTACAGACCATGAAAATCTAGTGAAGATAAGAGGAAAAAGCAACATAATAAATTAGTATTTTTTTTTCAATAAACTAATAACTTCTGATTATGCAGAGTATGGAGCTGAGGGAATTATTTCTGTTAAAGGAGATGTGTATAGCTATGGGATTATGTTGATGGAAATGTTCACAGGAAAGAAACCAACAGATAAGATGTTTGAAGATGGGTCCAGCTTGAAACGTTGGGTTAGTGAATCAATGCCCCATGCAATAATACATGTTGTTGATTCTACTTTGCTACAGTTAGAGGGGCAACAAATTGACAATATAATAGAAGATGCATCATCCATTCTGAAGTTAGCCTTGAATTGTTGTGAAAATTTAGCTGAATCACGGATCAATATGCTGGATATTGTTGCTTCATTAAAAAAAGTTAGGATTAGGTTCATGCAAAATACAAGGGCCAGGTGAATTCAAACTATATAGAAAGACATGTGCAATCATTGTCCTTTCTCATGTTACTTATTTAATTCTTTTTTAACACATATATTTGCACTATTTGTCTAGAGAATTTCATTATTCAAGGTCATTATGGGAAAGTATTGTTCTGTTAAATGAACCATCAGCTTATAGTGCTACTATTTAAATCAATGGCCTTGCTTTATATTGGTATGGAAATTGCTAATTGATTAAGCTTTTCTTTGGTAATCTCTATGAAAATATTGTTGCTTTCTTGTTGTGAATTATAGAGTAAAATTGATACTTTAACTTATAAATTCCTAATAACAATAACTCTTACTCAATTTTATTACTTGTGAAACCTAGTCCATTTACTAAACACAACAAATCTTTATGGTGTGGTACTAGGCTATTGGGTTTTTTTTTTTTTTTTGGGGGGGGGGGGAGGGGGGGTTTATTTCGTATATGGTTGTTTTTAATAAAAAATTACTTTTTGGGATGACAACAAAGCAAGTCACCCCAGCAAAATATCAAACTGCCACTCCCAGGTGGGATTGTCACTTCCCATCTATTGGTCGCCACCGTTAGTGGTGATTGAAAGGCGATTAGTGGCGATCAAGCCACTTTTTTATTTCTCACATTTGTTGGTTTTGTTTATCTTGGAGGATTATTGGATATAAACTATGTATTTTGTGACATTTTTGGAATGTTGATATAGTATAGAAGCGCAAGGGAAGTGTGATAAATAAGAAATTTATGGTAATTATTAAGTTTCTTGGCTAACAGAAGTATGGTTAACTTAGTCGGTTGTGACATATATTACATTGTATAATAACTTTTAATTTTTAAATTTAGTTTATTTTCTAACGAAAGCAAACCTTATTAATGAAAATGTATAATTATAAAAGATGAAACAATGGTATTTTCATAATAAAATATTAGCATAACAAATAGCTCACTTATTGTTTATAATTCATTCCCATTCAATTCAAATTTATAATAATCATAGAATAACAAACGATGCACAATTTTCCTACTTTCTAGGATAAAAGGTCATCGATAAAAAAAATTATTGTGGCTAATAGTTATGATTTAGTGTGATAGTACTTCTGAATATTACAGAAGAAGTTGCAGGTATGACAAGGCCTGCTCCCAAACAAAACAACACATCAACCATCAGCCTAAAGAGACAGTTTCAACACATAGAAAATACTTTTCTATTGCAAGAAGACTAGGTTTTATCCAATTCAAAGTTACATCATGCTGGGAAAACTTGTCTAACCAATAATTATTAGAATCTAAAGCATCCTCTTTGTGATCTTTGGGCATTTTGAATCCTATGAATTGGTTTAACCAACATTAATCAATGGAACTAATCATAACGAAGGCCCTACCATATTAAATTCGAGATTAGCAGTCACATATATGACAAAAATAATGTTAAGAAAATAGGACAATAACTGATGCTGTATTTACAAGTTAAGTTGACAAATTAGAATAGAACATCAGATCACAACACAATGGTAATGTCAGATACTGTGAATGTCGTACCGAAGTGAACATTACAGATAGGATTAATATTGTTTGAAGAATAGATCAATTATGATTATTTTTTTCTCTTAATATGTGTTTTCCTATAACATTGAGCACGTATATCATTAACTAAGTTAAGTTTAATTACCAATTGAATCTCATACTATTAATATAAGTGTATAATTTTAAAAGACAAAACATTGGTATTTTTTCTAATATGTTAGCACAATTAGCACATGTATTATGTATATTGATATTATTATATAGAACTCCTTTTAACTAATCTTTGTCTAGTCCACTGTTATAAATAAGAATACTCAAAACTCTCACTAATTCATGCCCATTCAATTCAATTTTATATTTATAATTATAATAGAATGGTAAAAGATGTACAATTTTTCTAATTTCTAGGATAAACATGAAATTCGGAAATTTCAACCGAACCCCATCTAACCTGTAACTACTTATTTAGGACAAAAAAAAAAAATGAATGTTTAATAAAAAAATAGGTTAAGCTTAAATTCAATGGGGCAAGGCAACCTCCAGAAACATAAAATTGTTAAACTAAGAACTATATTTTCAATAATATGTTACTATAGCCTACCATTTTTTACATCTTTTATATTGCAAGCCGCGTAATTATAGTTGATCATGGAAAGATTGTTAAATTTTCACTGTGATATTCATATGATAACATGAGAAATTCTACAGTAATCAAGTATATATGGTTAACTAATAGATATTAACTTGCATTATTATTTGTCCTTTTCTTCTCCTTTCTCCTTGTTGTGATGGAAAATTACTTAGTCAAGTGTATATGCTAAGAAATTTTTTTGTGGCAAAGAGTTCAACTACGTATTCCCTATCTATATAATTTTGCAGTGTCCTCCACTAATTCCAATTTGACAGGGTCATTTCAGACAAGTAGGTCCCTTATCACGTTGTTGTCTCTCAAACAACACATTATCTATCAATACATTATTAGTTGCAAGTAAAGTGTTTTACAAGTCAGACAAAGTAAATAGACTTGACCTGCTTACGTCCTTCCAAAGATGACAAAAGTAATTGATGCATTTAGAAAATAACGGCTCGATACATTTTTCCTTTGATTAAAATGATTGAAGATGAAACAGTTGAATATATGATAACTTAGAAAAGTCAATTTGGATAATGATTATGAAGTGAGTTTGGTTAAGTGGTAATGTCGTTTTCTAATGTTTGTGTTAATTTTTATATTTCAGAATTAAATTTAATTTTTTAACATTTAAATTAATATTTAAAAGCTTACATCTTTGCTATATTTATGACAAAAATAAAATAAAATAAAAGTAAGTCTTAATTCGATGAAGTGTTCTTCTCAATCAAAGCTTTGTTTTCTCTTCTAACGTACTAATAGTGGCACTTATTTAGTAGTATATAGGACAAAAAATGTCTTGTACCCTTGTGGTTATATATGCTCATCCAAGAGTGACTTATCTTATTTGAAAAATCCTGTTTGAATAGAAATATAGGAATCTAGAATTCTAGAATCGCAGGGAGTAAATTTGGGGCAACATAATTAATTATTCCAACTGAAATATTATTTATCTCCTTTAAAATGTGAAAATAAAATTTAATATTTTAATAAATGTGATATATAATTTGAGATACAATGTAAAATAAAATATTATATCTTATAAAAAAAATTGGAATAAGGTTGCTTAACTTCTCTTTGGAACAATAATTTTAAAATAAGTAAAAGAATATAATAATAATTAGTGCATGCTAATCAAGACGTGTCAATCAATAAGGACAAAAAGAAAAGAGAGTAAAACTTGTTAAATTGTGTACACAAGCCAAAACCTAGGGTTCGTCATTATTGATGGTAAACCACATACATTAACCCAAACTTCACTTGCCAGGGGTGTGGACTTCTTGACACTTCCCTTAAAAAACTTCCTATCTCTTCAGAAAGAATGATTCATTCGTAAAAAAGACTTGATTTTATGCTCTTCTTTAAGTAAAATATTTTGCTGTGGTTCATATGTAAATGACATAATGAAACTCCTTTCAATTTCAAATGATCTGTTTGAAGCCCACACTATTACAAATAAATATACCTAAAACTCTAAGTGATTCATGTCCATTCAATTCAAATTTATAATTATCATAGATAACTAAAGGATGCACAAATTTTTCTATTCTCTTTGGTTTTTATTATAAAACTTCTTCTAGAATTTTTTCATGGTCATTTTTTAAGTGATTTTATATTTTCAAAAAGTATTTATTTATTTAAGTCATTTTTAAAAAATTAAGAAAATCAATTATTTTTTTGGTCTACGTGAAATTTTGTTAAACATAACTTATAATAAAAACTATAAAAGGCATATTCTAAAAAAAAAATCATTGATAATTAAATACAACTTTACTATAACGAGCGATAGTCTATTATAGTTACATATATAGCATGGTAGGTCCCACAACGATCTTGTGAATATTCTCTAACCACACATTATTCTCTATTATTAGCTGATAATGAATATGTGCTATTTTACTCTAGGAAAAGATAGTTGCACACTTATATTTTTTTTCATCCCATTACATACTTTTCATTTTCAGTGTATTTAGGAGGTAAAATTATAAATTAAAAATTAAAAAGATAAAAAATAAGAAAAATATAAAAACAAAAATATAAAAGTGATTGTAAATAAATAATGCTAGGCATATCGTATCTCTTATAATAAATGCAGCAACACCCGCAAATCAATGTCCTATCAAAGGTGGGATAATAATGGCCTGTTTGTTTAGAACATATTTTCATATTTTTATTTCTTGCTTTCATTTCTTGAAATATGCTTTTTCATATATTTTTATTTTTAAAAAATATGTTTATTTATTTTTATTTTTAATTTTTGATTTTCTTTTACTTTTATATTTATTTAGTACCTAGCAATTATTTTTAATGAATTTATTAAATTATTAGTCATTTCTTATAAAAATAAATAAAAAATTTAAAATTAATAAATTGTGACAAACAATTTTTGAAAACACTAAAAAAAAAATAACCTTTTTCGGTTTTTAGTTTCCACGTTGTCATCTCAGACCGATAGTTCCCTTATAATAATGCTGCCTTCTCTCTAACCACACATTATCCTGTCTATATAATATCATTTGAATCTTCATTATCTCTACAGTAAACGCTTTTATAAGTCAAGCAAATTAAATTAATTTGACCAAAATGTCCTTCCAAATATGACAAAAGTGATTGATACATATAGAAAATATGACTCCATATATTTACCTTTCCATTCAAATAAATAAGCTTATAAAATTTTCTGTTTAGCTCAAATTTTATTTTATTTTTTGAAAAAAATTTATGTCAATTGAGTCTCCAGCCTCAGCAGGTCCAGGATATGTAATATGGCTTTGTGATTACTTATACAATGGATATACCAACAAATGATCGACGATGCAAATATTGAATAGATGGTAATTTGCAAAGTTATTTTGGACAATAATAATAGTATACCATTTAGAGAAGTCATAATTCTGTGAGGTGTTCTTCTCAACCAAAACATTGTTTTCTCTTCTAACGTACTCATCGTGGCACTTCTTTACAAGTAGTGCATAGGACAAAAATGTCTTCTACACTTGTCGCCATGCACTTCCAACAGTGACTTGTTAATTATTTGATTTTAAAATAAAAATTATGCAACCTGTCATATGGAAGTGATATATACTTCGTTGATAGCCTTCAAGCATTTCTGTAAAGCATTAATTGTTCATAGATGTCACATGCTGCATGACACTGATATATGTTGTATATGGCATTGAGAGATGAAGAAAGAAATTTCTTTGATGAAATGTTAAATTAATTAGATTCAAAAATTCGAATTGACGTTGATTGTGCTTGTTTTATTCAAAAAAATATTCAAAGAACCTATTGCTTTTGGTTTGGGATCCACCAGTGTAGAAAAAAAAATAAAAAGATACGTAATATATGTTAAGAATTGTCTTGTGGAACTAGTAATATAAAAGAAGTTTTAATTGAGTTTTCTTCCACACTTTCAGTTTTTCCCAGACTCATTCAGCCTTCTAAAGATGGATAAACTGTTTCTTTGACTCCTTGGCTTCATGCTCACACACCATTGCTTTATGGCTAAGCTAGCCATGAGAATTATCAACTCCTCCACCGATGAACCTGCACTTCTTGCTTTAAAAGCCTCACTCAATTTAAACCCGATCATGTTTTATCTATCAATTGGTTTAGCTCTTTCTCCTTCTGTAACTGGATTGGTGTTGCTCGCGGTATCCATCATAGAAGAGTGAGAATCTTGAATCTCATTGACATGGGGCTTAGTGCCAACATACCTCGGCAGCTGGGAAATCTTTCTTTCCTTGTTGAACTTGATCTTCCCAACAATAGCTTCCATGGTCAGTTACCAGGGGATTTGCTGCGATTGCGTCGATTGAAGCGTCTTAACTTGAGCTATAATGGATTTAGTGGAGAAATTCCTAATGGGATAGGCCGGTTGTCTATGCTTCAACATTTGAGCTTCCGAAACAACACTTTCAGTGGCTCTATTCCTCCATCTATATCCAACTTGTCAGTGCTACAGACCTTGGATTGGAATTACAATCTCATCACTGGAAGCATTCCCCCTGAGATTGGTCAACTTCGCCGCTTGAAGATTTTACGTATTGCATATAATAAGCTTTCAGGAGCCATACCTCCAACAATTTCCAACATATCTTCGCTTGAATTATTAAGTTTGCCTGGAAATTCATTATCAGGTATGTATCTGAAAAATCAGGATATTAAGTGTGTACAAGACATCAAGTAAAACAAATGTATGGGTTATATTATAGGTTTTATTATCCACACCAGACATTAAGTGTGCACAATTTTACCATTTAACACATTTCTATTTTAGTTTTTTATGGGAAATTTAAAATTTTAAGCACTTTCTTGAATTGTCCATGGAAAAATGTAATATGGTACTCTTAATTATCAATATCAATAGAATAAACGTATATCATTTACAGAATATATATATATATATATATATATATATATATATATATATATATATATATATATATATATATATATATATATATATATATTCACACACGTCCATATATATATGTGTGTAGTTTGTTTAGAAAATAATGGTTAAATTAAGAACCATCCAAAATTCCAAACATCTATCATTTTTTTTTTCTAGCCATATATCATTTGTCCATCTTTGCAAAGTAGTTGGATTTGAAAGTTCCAAATACAAATAATGACAAAATAGATGATATACTTTGGCAAGCATTAATTTCATGAGAACCATTATAATACACTTATTTGGTTTTTATGGATTACAGGAAATTTTTCAAAAGAGATTGATAATCTTCTGCATCTACGAATAATCTATTTACATCATAATCAGCTATCGGGTATGATTTTTACTACTTCTAAGTCTTAATTTGTTGCCTCAAATTTATTATGTATACTTATTTGCATTACCCAACAATTTGTTTTACTCTAAAAAGAAACATTAAATTGTGTAACTAGAAATGTCTTATTTGTAAGAAGAACCTTAACATTTTTTTGTAACAATATAAATTTGAAAAGGGCATAACATATACAACACAAATAAATAGTTGAACTGACCAAACAAGTAGGCATAAAGCCAAAAAAAAAAAAAAAAAAAAAAGGAAATCAAATTTGCATTGTTCTACCTGAAGAAGGAGAAGCTTCCACTAACTTAGCAATAGAGAAAAGGGGATTCAGAATTGGGAGGCATTTACAGGTTTTAGAGAGAAGAGGAATTTAGGACTTGCGACTTGTGTCAAGAGGCATACAAGTGCTTTTAATAAGCAAGGTTAATGAAGATTTAATAGGATAAGATAGTTTATTTTTAACATTATAATAAAAGATTATAAGATCAGGAAACAAGAATCCCAATCTCATATGGGATGCTTTTGGAAAAATCTTGGTTAAGAAATAATGTTGAAAAACATGTTTCCAAGTATATTATTTTTTTCATAAAAAAAAAAAAAATAGGATTCAAAGAATCCCAAGTTAGAGTTTTACTATTCAAAAAAACAAACCATCTACCAAATGCCCCTAATGATAAATATTGTGTATAAATCAAGTGCAAGTATATGTGACGTGAGCCGTGCAATGGTGAGGGTGATTATTGAGTGAACACCGGCAAAGTCCTATATTGGTTGGCGAAAGAGGTCTTGGGTGTTATATATATGGGTCCGCAATCCTCCCCCTATAAGCTAGCTTTTGGGGCGGAGTTAGGCAGGTTCGTATCATATGGTATCAGAGCCTACCTAAGTTGGACCGTGTGTGGGTTGGCCATATCGCCAACCGAGGCAGGTCATCAAAAACTATGTCGTGTATTGCCAGATCGCCGATTGAGGCAGGCCGGTCTAGATCGCTGACTGAGGCAGGTCTTCAACTCATGGTGTAGCCCGTGTACACCTTGCCCGAGGACGTGCAAGCCAAAAAGAGAGGGCAAATGACGTGAGCCATGCAATGGTGAGGGTGATTATCGAGTGAACACCGGCAAAGTCCCACATCTGTTGGCAAAGAAGGTTTTGGGTGTTATATATATGGGTCCGCAATCCTCCCCCTACAAGCTAGCTTTTGGGGCGTCCTTAGGCGGGTTCGTATCAATATGCCATCGAACAATTAAAGAAGTGATAAAATTGAATATAATTCAGCCATATATATGTTCCTGTTATGTATGCTATCTATGACTCTTCCTAATGAACAAAATGTTGATTTTGTGATGACTTATTTTCTTCTTTTTTGTTTTAAGAACATTTAATCTTAATGCCATTATATTTGGATTTTTTTCCCTTTTGCATCCTATTTCAGTTTGTATCAACTAAAAATTATTTATAATAATTTAGCAAAGATCACTTATTCTTCAGCTTATGTTGAAAATAGTATTACACTTGTCGTTTTGAATTCAACTCGGAAAAATGATGACATATTGTCATCCAGTTATATTTGATATTCTCAATTGAAATCTTCAATTTGAATTTTGTGCTAAATTATAGGAAACCTTCCAGAGGAGATTGGAGATCTTCCATTGCTAAGGGAAATCGAACTTCATGAAAATCAACTCTCTAGTTTTATTTCATTGACATTCTTCAATAACTCAAGGTTGGAGAAGATTTATCTTAGCAATAACAGATTTTGGAAAGGACACATACCACGTGGCATTGAAAACTTAACTAATCTTCAATCTTTGTGTCTCAGTAACTGCAAGTTTGAAGGTATGATTCTTCAGCTTCTAATCATAATCCATATGGACTCATCTGTTTTTAAAGCAACTCATTTGCTTTACTCACTAATATCTTTCTATTTTTTTAACATATTTTTTTCAAAACCATACAAGTTTTAGTTGAGAATGAGAATATGGAAATAGAATTTTCTTCTTTCTTTCTGTGTTTTTTTTTTTTTTTAATCTCATATATAAATGAAAGTAGGAACTCTTCCATCAAATCATATAAATTAAAGTGCTTTTCTAATGCTTGTATCTACTAAATAATCATCACTTAGGCAGACTTCCATCAAATTTCTTCGATGCATCTAAATTTCATTCTTCTTGGTGAATTTTCTTATGGTATAAAATTGCTTCTGAAGCTTTCTTCGCATTGCTGCAACATAACGTATTCTTGTATTTCTTTTTTCTGTTTTTGAAAAAATTACAAATTCTCCATATAAATAGTATATCAATAATATAAAAACTTATGTTCCTTCTTGAGTCCTTTTTTAACATTTCTTTTTGTTTGTTTTAGACACTCAATATGATAGACAATTATTTGTACAAAAACTTTTTAGGTAGATTTAATCATAATATACTGTGACAAATCATATTAATCTTCACTAAAACAAGTTGTAACAATTCAATTATGAGTAAAACTCTTCTTCTTCTTCTTTTTTTCTCTTCTTGAAACTTACAAGTTTTCAAAAAAAAAAACTTCATACCTGAAATAGATCATTTTAACCCTTAACTAATCAAAAGTAAAATAATTCTAACCCCCATCCGTCTCCATGATTGAGGACTAAAGGAAGGCGCTTATGTGACACATTATCTGCCTATCTGTGTGTTAAATCTAAAGTTGGCCAGATAAACACTTAGTTGTTTTTTTCAATAAAAATATAAAAAAACCAAAAAAAATTGAAACAGAATAAACCCTAAGTAGTAGTCCAAACATCAAAACTGAAGCCCTCCACATCGTCTTGCATGTCTGAAGAAAGGGCGAGAGTTAATATGCATTGTAAGTTGCATTTCACTCCACATACTAGCAAATCGAGAAGACTTAGAGGCTTTTGAAGGAAGAAAACCACCCATGTTTGGAGCGTGTGAGAGTCTTGCTGGTATGAGTGAAATTGATCGGTGCTTTTCTGGAAAGGTTTGGAAGATTCATCGTACATACACTCTCTAAAGGTAAGATTCCCGCAATATTCCCAAGTGTTCTTGTCAGGTATATATTAGTTAGTCGTCCCAATCTATGATTGAATGATTCTTCAGCCATAATTTCAACTTCAAATTTGAACTCATTAACACAATCATTTCCCTTGTTAAATAACTGAATCTGTCACAGCTTGGAAAATTCGCCTAGCAAAAAAATCAGTCCTTTTTAGAAAGATAGAAGGGATATCACCAAAACCTTCTTATTGGGTTACACCTTGATTTTGAGAGCAACAATATAGCCTCTATCTTGTGGTTACATTTGGGAGGCGCAGACACATGTTTTATGTTCTTCATGGAGAAGCTGGAGACATTCAAAGACATACCTTGACTCCAGGCCTCTTGTTCATCATAACTTCTCCTCCCGTGTTGGAATTTAAGATAAATACACTGCGATTCATGTGATGAATTCCACTGCCAACCGCTAATTTTACTAAGTCCCCATCCTCCAAGAACATTCCCCCTTAAGTTGATGCTTTAGCCAAAACCACAAACCCTATTGTGTTTTGTCTCATTTTTTTTTAAAAAAATTTCAACTAAAATAAAAAACCAACTCAGCCAGGTAGGCAAATAACGCGCCTTCTGTTAGTCCTCAATCACATAGATGAACGAGAAATCCCAATTAACTCAATTTTGATTATTTAAGGGTGTAAATGTCTCATTTTATATGTGAAGTTTTTTTTTTTTTTTTTTGAAAACTTTGCAAGTCTCAAGGGAGGAAAAAAGAGTTTTACTATCTAATTTTTTGAAAATATAAGAAAAGAAGAAATATATCAAGTGATCATGACCCTCATTTTTTTTTTTTTTCACTTAGTAAACTTGAGATCTGAATTTTGGTAAAATACTATATTACCTCACTCTGCCAATCTTTCCTAATTTCTAGGAGAGACTATTAAATATAAGGAATTATAACCTTCTAATTTTTTTTAAGCATATTTGTTTTTTTAAAATAAAAACTAGATCTGTTTCTGTGATAATTTTCATAGATCTTTTTTTTTTTTTTTTTCATGTCGACTTACGGAAGACACTTTTTGTCTCTTTTCAAACAAAATTACTTTTTAAATTTTGGATAAATTCACAAAAATTAATTATGAAATTCATGTTAATATCAAAAAGTGTATTAATATTTTTTTTTCAGCTATTCATTCATGAGCTTTTGGAAACTTCAAATTTTAATTTAACTATGGTAAAAAAAAAAAAATCAGTTATATCCTTTAAAAAGTTATAAGATCCGATCACTCTTACTACATCCTTAGTAAATATATGCAAGGAAATATATATATATATATATATATATATATATATATATATATATATATAAAGGAGATGTCTACTTACTCCAAGAATAAGATTTAAAACACTTTCTCTCTTCAATAGCTTCTTTTAGAAGAGGAAGACGTGAAGTGGGCATTGGGCAAGCAGATTGATTGTTGAATCTCATGAGCTTCATAAATCATGGGAAACTTGAATATTAAGACTTTATGAATCATGAGATTTTAAAATATATCTGGTTAACCTTAAACATTTATAAAAAAAACTTTTTCACATGTGTTAGTCATATTAACATTTATGTTAATTTGTACATAACAAGTGTCAATATGACTAACATAAGATTTTAGGAGGTCAAGGATCTAGAATATTGCTTTTCACATGGGATTCTTTTTTAATAAAATAACATTAAGATAGAATTCTAGGAGAAATATTTTCTGGGATTCTATCTTTTAAAAAATGTATATCCAACACAAAAAAAAAAAAGAAATCCTAACTTATAATTTCTAAAATCCAAGAAAAAAGTCCTTCTAGCAAACACTTCAAAAACTTTTCCATATAAATATATATTCTTATCCATTAAATAAGGTCACATAATTGAGTATTAATCAATTTTAAAATTTTATAAAATATGAGTATGATCTAATCATAAGAATTTTTCTAATGGTTAAATCTATGAAATTTATGTTCCATAAAAAAATATAAAAAGGGAGTACGTAAAACAATACTTAATGTTGGAATAAGTCTCTGTATACGTTGCTCCTTTATTTTTGGCCTGTAATTCTAAGTTTTGATTATTATATTTTTTATGATGGGATTAATTTTTATATTAAATTTTGGTGACTTATGAGCTTTGTAAAAATAGTTAATTCGTTATATTCCAAAACATTTATACATATAACTTTTATAAAATGAGACATAATCATTTTTTTTATATAAAAGATGGCATACATTTTTAATTAATTTATTGCACATTTTAGGTATTCCTTTCATTTTTTTTTTTTGGTGAATTTTGAAATTCATTAATAATAACATTTTACTCTGTTGTGGAACCAGAACATTCTAAACTACTCCTTCGGTCTCACTTCGATTGTAGTTTGAACAAAAATTTTTAATCCCACTTTGACTATTATTTTATGGTATCAATACATCATTAAATATTCTTTTCCATTTTTACCCTTAACAAATAATTAATATATATCTTCTTAATGCTTAAAAGGGAATAGTGAAATAATTATTGTAAAAGATAATTTAGTAAAATTATATTATTAATTAATTAATTTATTATATTTCTTATTTGTTGTGTCAAAACCTTACACGATAATAAAATTAGGTTGAAAAGAGAATGAATGGAAGAAAACTTTTTGTCCCACTTCCTATCCTCAAATGTTGTCTCATAACTTTGTCATTGATCAAAATTTATTTATTAATTAATTTATTTATTACCAAATTAATTTTTAACCAGTTTATTAACATATATTGGCCAATTAGTATGAATGAAATACGAGTGGTCATGTTAGTGAAATAGAGAATATGATCTCAGTATGAGTATTTTTTTATTTTTGTTTTATTTTTATTTTTATGTTTCTTTAAAACAACTAGATAGCTTTCAAAATTCTTTAATAACATCACTCTTTTGGTAAATTTTGTTTTGACTTTGAAGTTTAAGCATAAAAACACAGGTCCACGAGACAACCATAAATATTATTAGGCCTCTACGGTAAACGCACCACTTCATTTCTATTTGCATTTCTGAGTTTGTACCAAGTCATGATTGTTTGTAATAATTTTACTGCAAATCAATTTTGCTTCAACTTTATCAAGGACGGAACCAAAGCCAGCAAGGGGCATGGCCCCTAAGTTTTCAAAATTTTCTTAATACAAATTATTAAGTTATTACACTCTTGGCCTCCTTAAAATTTTTCTAAAAATTATTTTTGTCTTTTAGAGAACCAAAAAATTACTAAAATTTATAAGGAGTGTTATGGTTTCTTAATTCCTCAAATTGTCCATATTATTATATAGTTATCTTATATTTGTCATCAATTTTTTTTTTTTTTATAAAATTTGTATTTAGCATCACTAATATTTAAGAAAATCAACGAGAGTACAAAGAGATTTTTCTCGACATTTTATTGATACATGGTAATGAGTTTAATTAATTTAATTTTTGGTTTAATAAATTTTAAGTTGTATTAAACTACAATGCAACTAGAAAATCTTCCATTTTTTATAATTATGTTAATATATTAACAAAAAAATTAGGCTTTCAAAACTAGATATAAAATTTTAGACTTTGGAATAGTATATTATGATTTTCATTTTTAAAACACTTATATGACAAACAACTTAACAAGACTGAGAGCTTAATTAAGGAGTAACTTGACATAATTTTTGGTGTTTTTCTTTTCATATTCATTTTATGAATTATGTTAAATCCTTGAATTATAAATTTAATTTCTTTCTTATAGTTTGAATATATATTTTATTGTCATTCTATTATGTTACCTACGTTCTAGGATCGGATATGATTCAGTATATTAATAAGGCTTGTCTAGTTTTAAATATTTTAGACCAGACAAGCACTTTAATTTTCTGTTGAATTGGTTTTATTGATCGATCCATTTTAGTTTATATTTATATATCCTTTAGTTCTGGCCTCAATTTTCAATCTGGTTTGGCCCTTATATAGTGTTATGTTTCTCCTTGTCAAATTGAACTAAAAAATTGATGACATATTATTACTGTATTAACAGTATATTTGTTATTCTAAATCAAACTTTTCAATCTTATTTTTGTGCTAAATTATAGAAAACATTCCATGGTAATCTTCCACTGTTTTGCTGCTCTTCGTGCTATCTGCGGTTTAGGTAAGTCGACTCCTTAATCATCATCTCCCATTCTGGTTCATTCGTACTTTGTGGCTGTGTTGCTCCTGCGCTGTACCTCTCTCCTTGATTAGCCTCTTCAGTTGCAGTAGTTTAGTGACTTCACTCTCAACAGAAATTTCGCCGCAATTGCTTCTTGCATATGCATAATACATCTAATTCTTTTTTTCCTTTTATATATTAATTTCTGATATTGTTTGACGACGCGTTAATGTAATTGTTAGATAATGTGACCTCATTCATTAATTAATTCTAGTCAGTTGGTGTCTGCTTAAAACATGAAACACAATTAACAAGATATCATTTGTTGCTGCTACTTTGTGTTTCATTCGTTTAGTTTCTCTTTAGTCCAATTTTGTAAACTTATATGTTTCCTTGGTGCCTGTTGCGTCTGAGTTGCTGTTTTAGGGAGTGAGTTTTGATTTATGATTGATTACATGGTTTTAGAGAGTGAATTTTGATTTAGTTTCATCCTTGGGGTTCACCTCTATTATTTTGTTCTCTTGTTTTACGTTCAACTTATCCTTCCTTCTTCTGCCATCTTATCATTTGGTGATTCAGATTTCTAAAATTTCAATTCAGTCATGGAAGACTCGATCTTAATTTATATTTGATCTGAATAATGCATGTAATGATGGGGTAAGTAAGAGAAACCTTTATTGATCGAATCTGGTTTTGTCAGCAATGAAGTTACCATATATCTGTTTCTAATTGGTCCTGTGTTGAAGCCTGGTGTAATTTTAGTGTGAAGACTGAATTAAAAAATTGAACACCAGGGCAGATTGCTGTGGGTATGAAGATCTTGTTTGATTAGTTTGGTTCTGTCGTTTACATTCTATTTGTGCATATGATGGATCAAGTTCTGTTCTCCTGTTTACGGATGATGGAATGTGCAACCAAAGCACGTAGTATCATTTAAAGGGGCTTTAACATCAAAATGATTTTTTGGTCTTGTTCTTTACTTTTATATATATCTTTCGGCAGCTTTGGATGTATCTGGGAACTGCTGCGTTAGAGCAAAAGTTGGATTTAACTGTATACTTTCGATCGAGTCTGGTTTTGTAGGCAATGAAGTTACTATATATCTGTTTCTAATTAATTACAGCGTGGAGTGTTTAAATGCTGCTTGACAGAAATGGTTAAGTTCTGGAAGCTGCATGCATGAGCTGGTCCATGTGAATAGGAATACATGCATGTGAATGGATGTGTTCTCATTGAATGTTTGGTTTTATTGAGTTACATGGAGAGTGACACAAAACAAAAGGTAAGCGCATTTAACATTTAGTGGTTTCGGCAAATAAATGAATCATACAAAGCGGCAGACAATCATTGGGAAAGAATGTCTCTTGTTTGCGGATGTCCCATTTTTCTTTTCTCTCCAAAAAGATCGCTGTGATTGGCTCTGCCCTTGAAGCTAAACTTAACTCCATAATTAATTATGAAACAAATAGTTTGCCTTTGGTTTTATTTTATCTTTGTTTCTCACTCCCTACTCTAAAATGTAATTAACATGCACACACTTTAGGATGCATTTGAATTTTTGGGATCCCAAGACCACTCACTTATCATGGAAGGATAGGTAGTCTGGTGTTTTATAAGATTGAGCTTACAATATCTAACCGAGGTAAGGATAAACACCATCTGGAGGGACAGTTTATCTATCATGAAGGATGGAAGGACCCTAAGTTTATCTAGAAAATTCATGCATACATGTTTATTGCTCTACTATTACTTTAAAGGTTATAATATTTATTTTAGTGAAAAATAAAATACAATTTTGGGTCATATCTTATTTTGCGCAATCAATTTGGGTAATTATTCTGACAAATACTTTGAAGTGCCTAACACTTTCCTCACACATAATTGACTCCCAAACTCACCTCTGGTTTGTATTCTAGTGTCTTTCTAAAATATAAATAAATAAATAATAATAAAATAAGTACACAAATTTTAAAATAAATAGGATTTTCAATTGTACCTTAATTTTTAAATAATTGGTGGTGACTCTAAATTTAATTTTTCTTAAAATAAAGTTGTTCCACTCTTTGTCATAACGTTTTTACCTCTAATGAGTACGTTATGACATCAATAATATCAAAACTTATGTTCCTTCTTGAGTCTTTTTTTAACTTTTTTTATGTTTGTTTTAGGCACTTGATATGATAAACAATTATTTGTACACAAACTTTTTAGGTAGATTTGATCATAATACATTGTGACAAATCATATTATTCTTCACTAAAACAAGTTGTAACAATTCAATTATGAGTAAAACATTTTTTTTTCTCCTTGAAACTTACAAGTTTTCAAAAAAAAAGGAAATCTTCATATAGTGTTATGTTTCTCCTTGTCAAATTGAACTAAAAAATTGATGACATATTATTACTGTATTATCAGTATATTCGTTATTCTAAATCACACTTTTCAATCTTGTTTTTGTGCTAAATTATAGAAAACATTCCTTGCTAATCTTCAACAAGAGAAATCTATCTTGAAAAAAATCCGTTGTCAGGTCATATTCCTTTGATATTCTTTAATAAAATTGCTTCGTCTTGCTTATAAGTGAGATTCGAATATTGACTTGGAATTTATTATCCTTTTGATTGACTTGGAAAGTATGCTATATGATTTATTCTTCAGCTTCTATATCGTCTGTTTTCTCGAATTTTATAAGAATCAATTATTGGACTTATCTATATTATTAAAGCAACTTACTTACAATGCTCATTAACATCTTTTTAAATTTTTGGTTTAGAAGAATTTGCACAACTAATGGTTTTCTTTGTAGGAACCAGAATATGGAATTTTCTTCTTTTTTTTTCCCCTATCATATATAAGTAAAACAAGGAAATCTTCCATAAAAAATTTTAAAGATTAGTAAGCAAAAATATTATTTTCTATTCTAGGAATCCCTATTATTTTTTACTACATTCCTGGTAAAATAATTGCACAATTTAAAACTAGATAAGACAGTACTTTTCTTTTCTTTTATTTGTTAGAATAAGACATTACATATATTTTTTCAATTAATTTATTGCACACTTAATTAATCATTACATGTTTGTACCGAGTCGTGAATGTTTCTAATATGTTTTTTTCTTCAACTAGCGCTGAAGATAATTTTATGCTTCCCCTTCTCAAATTGTACTTAGAAAATTGATAACATATTATTACTGTATTATCAGCATATTTATTATTGTAAATGAAAAATATTATTTTCTAATCTATATAGTCTATTCCGTTCTTACTTCTTCTTGCATCGTTTGATATTACAGGTTTTATACCAAAAGAGATAGGCCATCTCGGTAAGCTTGAGGAATTGGCTTTGGGATTTAACCAATTAACTGGATCCATTCATTGGAATATTTTCAACTTCTCAACTTTGAAGTACTTGTATTTGGGATACAATTTTCTGTCTGGAAGTCCTCTGTCAAATTTGGGATGTGGTTTGCCCAACCTAGAAGAACTGTACTTGCAGTTTAACGCACTCATTGGAAACATTCTAAATAGTATATCCAATGCTTCTAAGCTTATCAATATAGAATTGGCAATAAACAAGCTCAGAGGAGTTATACCTAATACATTTGGGAATTTAAGAGAACTTCAGAAGCTCCGTTTATTTGGAAATAATTTTACAGTTGATGCATCCAGTCCTGAATTGAGCATTCCAACTTTTTTGGCTAGTTGTAGACACTTAAGAGTTTTGGATATATCCGATAATCCTTTCTGCACAAATCTTCCCAAGTCAATTGGAAACCTCTCCAATTCTCTAGATTATTTCGCTCATAATTGTGGTTTTCATGGGATTATTCCATTAGAATTAGGAAACCTCAGCAACTTGTATTATTTATGCCTGAGCCAGAATTATTTGGATGGATCAATTCCCACCACAATAAAAGAGTTACAAGAACTTTAACAATTATATCTTTATGACAACATGCTGCAGGGCTTAATCGTTGATGTGCTTTGTGAAATCAAAGGTCTAGGATTGTTGAACCTAGATGGAAATAACCTTTTTGGAGAGATCCCAATATGCTTCAGAAATCTTACTTCACTAAGGTTTCTTTACTTGTACTCCAACAAAATAAATTTTCAAATACAACACTCTTCCTTTTGGAGTCTCAAGGACATCTTGGAGGTAGACTTACCTTCCAATGATTTAACAGGAGGTCTTCCAATTGAGATACATGATTTAAAAGTTATAATACTTTCGAGTCTATCAAGAAATCATATTTCAGGTAACATTCCTATGACTATCGGAAGCTTGTAAAATTTGCAAAAGCTCCATTTAGCCCACAACAAATTGCAAGGGCCTATTCCTGATTCAATTGGCTAATTGGTAAGCTTACAATTGCTGGATCTTTCCCAAAATTATTTATCTGGTGAGATTCCAAAATCCTTGGAGTCACTTCAAGATTTGAGATACATCAATTTTTCATATAATAGATTAGAAGGAGCAAGAGTGATGGAGCATTCATATATTTCACAGCAGGGTCTTTCATGCATAATAAAGCATTATGTGGCAAGTCAAGCCTACAAGTTCCAACGTGCCTTGGAAAGGAAAATAGGCATTTGAGAAGAACAACTCTGATTTTGATAAAGATCATATTTCCCATAATCCCGTTAGCTATTCTAGTAACTGTATGCATAGTCCATCTGTTGAGTAAGAAAAAAAGTGTTGCCAGTCAACTTGAAAGGGATCTACTTTCTTTAGAACTAACAAGAAGGATTTCTTATTATGAAGTTGTCCAAGCCACTAACAGATTTGACCAGAGTAATTTACTTGGAAAGGGTGGTTTTGGCACTGCGTATAAGGGGATACTTTCTTGTGGAATAAAGGTTGCAATTGAAGTGATGAATTCAAAGTTGGAAGCAGCATCCAAGAGCTTTGATATAGAATGTGATGCACTATGCAATCTACATCATTGAATCTCACCAAAATCATCGGTAGTTGTTCAAATGTTGATTTCAAATATTTGATAATGAAGTTCATGCCAAACAGAAGTGTTGATAAATGGTTGCACTGTGATGAATATTTTCTAGATTTCTTGCGAAGGTTGAATATAATGATAGATGTGGCTTCTGCATTGGAATATCTCCATTGTGGTTCTTTAACACCAGTGGTTCATTGTGATTTAAAGCTTAGTAATGTGTTGTCGGATGAAGATATGGTTGCTCGTGTTAGTGACTTTGGCATTGCCAAAATTTTAACTGAAGGACAAAGCAGAACACATACCTCAACATTGGCTACAACAGGTTCCATTGCACCAGGTCATTTCTAACATCTTATAAACCTATTTTGTAGTTTTTGTCACAATTAATAATACCTATATACTTTAATAGCAAATCAAACAGGTAGCTAGATACTGATAGCTCAAACTTAATCTTCCACTTTATACATTACGACAGGACTTCAAAATCTGTACACTATTATGTAAAATAAATAGTGTTGAGTAGAGGTTCCCAAAATTTTGTAGAAACATTCATTTATATGTTTAGGACATCACATAAAAATCCTACCACAGAATTGCTTAATTTGCTGATTGAGAGCTAGCCCCACAATTGATCCTGCTGTTTCACCATAATTTTGTTCCAACAACTTTAGGGCTACGGTTCAATTAGTAAATAAGCTCCATTATGGCTAAATTTTTTTTACAACATCCTTGCTATGTTGAAAAGCATGTTAGAGAAATTTCTGAGCTAAACTCAATAACCATAGCCTTGAGTTATACGTCAAATTGGTACTAGCTCCAAATTTGAGTTTGTGTTTTTGTAGAATTTTCTGAAACCACAAATCAACCCATGTTTTAATGGAATTTGTTTATGAAGTTCTTAAGCATCTTAGGCTCGCGCACGCATGTGCACACATACACACACACATATATATGTGTGTGTATATATATACCCCTGAATTTTCCAAAGTTTTTCTTTATCTTTACAAGCCTCTACAACAGTGGTTACACAAATAGGTTCAAAGAGTCTAGTTTTAAGGAAAACATTTTTTTAAAAAAAAAAGAAGCGAAATAGTCTTTCTTAAACTACGCCCATAATAGGCGAAATAATTGTCTTCAAGGTGGAAAACTATGCCCAACGAGGGATATAGATGCCTATAATTTAGGAAATAACTATGCCTTTTACACAACATTATATGGCCGTCTCATAATAAAATTTTAAAATATTTTTTTTCATCATAGTTAGAAGGGAGAGAGTATATATATAAAAATTTCAACCTGTGGTTTGAGGAGGAGTCCAATTCGGTGCCAAGCAACTGTGCTAGAGGGTCAGTAGCTAACTCAACCAAAACCCCACTAATTCTAACCACCTGAATTCTCTAAACACTTAACTCCCCTTTTCATCTTGGCATCTTCTGGGTTCTTGTGCATTTTGCTATTCCCTATTTGGTCACATAATCATAGAATTAGTACGTTTGAAATCTATCAGATATGTAACTAAGAGCTTTCACCTAGATTCCCTTCACTTATGCCTTCTATTATTCAAATTAGTCAAAAATTTAAGACAAACCTAGATTCTCACACTACCATAAAAGCAGGAATTAATTGCAGTTAGTTAAGTGAGGTTGTTGCAATGTTGAAGTGTTTCTAAGTTTTAGTTCCTTCTACGATGTTACAGTTATTGCATGTATCATTTAACATACTTACCTCTCGAAATTAGCTTTGAAGAATTCCAATAACACTATATTTTTTTTCTTTTTCCTTTTTTTCACTCTGGGATTGTTCAATATACTTATTTTCTTAGGCCATATGATCCCTTTTGTAACCATTGGTTAATATTCTATACCTTTTACAATAGTTGAAAGAAAATTAATTACATAAATTGGTGAGATTTATGAATATATGGTAACCTAGTTTTCAAGTTCTATTATATAGGTTTTCCTTCTATACTAGTCCATATAGAAAAAAACTGGTTAAGTTTTGCTGATTGCTAATTTGATTCTTCTTACATGTACAGACCATGAAATCTAGTGAAGATGAGAGGAAAAAGCAACATAATAAATTGATATTTTGTATAATAAACTGTTAACTTTTGATTATGCAGAGTATGGATCAGAGGGAATTTTTTCTGTTAAAAGAGGTGTATAGTTATGGGATTATGTTGATGGAAATGTTCACAAGAAAGAAACCAACAGATGAAACGTTTGAAGATGGGTCCGGCTTGAAAAGTTGGGTTAGTGAATCAATGCCCTATGCAATGATACATGTTGTTGATTTTACTTTGCTGCACCAAGAGGGCCAACAAATTGACAATATAATGGCAAACGCATCATCTATTCTGAAGTTAGCCTTGAATTGTTGCGAAAATTTGCCTGAATCATGGATTAATATGCTTGATGTTGTTGCTTCATTGAAAAAAGTCAGGATAAGGTTCATGCAAATTGCAAGGGCGATGTGAATTTAAACTATAGAGAAAGACAAGTATAATTTTTGTCCTTTCTCATGTTACTTGTTTTATTCATTTTTAGCACATATATTTGCACTGTGTCTAGAGAATTTCATTGTTAAGGTCAATATGGGAAAGTATTGCTCTATTAAATTAACCATCTGTTTATAGAGCTACTATTTAAATCAATGGCCTTGCTTTAATGGTATAGAAATTGCTAATTGATTAAGCTTTTTTTTTCTTCTTCCTTTTTTTTTTTCCTCACGGTCCTCTGTATGAAAATATTATTGTGTTCTTGTTGTGAATTAGAGAGTAAAATTGATACTTTAACTAAATTCCTAACAACAATAACTTCTAATCTTTTGGTCAGCACTGTTAGTGGTGATGAGTGGTGACCAAGCCACTTTAGTGTTTCTCACATTGGTTGGTTTACTTTATCTTGGAGGATTATTTGATATAAACTATGTATTTTGTCGATAAGTGACATTTTTTGAATATTAATATACAATGGTAGTACAGGGGATGTGTGATAAATAAGAAATTACCAATGTGTGCTTTTCGTTAACATTGTAGTGGTATATCAATAACTAAGTTTAGTTTAATTACCAATTAAATCTCATAATATCGATATAAGTGTATAATTTTAAAAGATGAAATATTTGTATCTATTTTCATATTATATTAGCACAAACAGCACATGTATTATTTATAATGATACCTAAAACTAATCCACACTATTACAAATATGAATACCTAAAACTTTCAGTAATTCATGCCCATTCAATTCAATTTTATATTTATAATTATAATGAATAGTAAAAGACGCACAATTTTCCTAATTTCTAGGATAAATGAGGAAATTCAACAATTTCAACCTAGAGAAAGATGAGGCAGATCAAACTTGGGTGCTGAAGCTACAATGTTGGTAATAATGTTAACTTAACCAAACTCCATTTGACCTGTAAATAGTTATTTAGACAAAAGAAATGAATGTTTAATATAAAAATAGACAAAGTTTAAACTCAATGGGGCAAGGCAACCACCAGAAACATAAAATTATTCAACTGTGAACTATATTTTCAATGATATATTACTATAGCTCACCATTTTCACATCTTTTACATTGCGAGCCTCTAATTACAGTTGATCAGGGAAAGATTGTTCATTGCTAAACTTTCACTGAGATATTCATATAGTAATACGAGAAACTCCACAGTAGTCAGGTATGTATGGTTGACTAACAAATATTAGCTTGCATTATTTTTTGTCTTTTTCTTCTCCTTTTTTTTCTTTTTGTGATGGAAAATTACTTAGTCAAGGATATATATGCTATGAAATTTTGTTATGGCTAAGAGTTCAACTACAGGTTCCCTTATCCCTATCCTCTATCCTATCTATATAATTTTGCAGTGTCCCCCACTGATTCTAATTTCACATGGTCATTTTAGACAAGTAGGTCCGTTATCATGGTGCCTTCTCTCAAACAACACATTATTCTATCAAAGTAAATAAGTACTTGACTGGCAAATGTCCTTCCAAACTTGACAAAAGTGATTGATGCATATAGAAAATAAAGACTCCATATAGTTTTCCTTTGATCAAAATGAATAAGCTTATGAGAAGTTGATACTATATTGCAGTAACTGTAACACATCTAAACTCAAAAACTATGCATGGATTATAGTTGCAAATTTGTAGACTTTTATTTTAAGAAACTTTTGAGTGTATGTTGGCTTTTGCCATCAGCATATTGTAACTCATTTTCTTGAATCTTACTCTCATTTTTTTTCCATATCAAACTCTAGAAGAAAAAAAGAAAACCAGCAATAGATATACACTACAAGAGAAAGGTTCTTTTCAAAAAAATTCCAACTGTACAAAATCCATGGGAACTTTTAGTGAATGATCATTGGGTTATATTTGACTTATATATACATATATACAAACGAGAGATGAACTGACTCTAAATATTTTCATCCTAGCACTCCATTTTGTTAAAATCCTATAGTTTATGTAAATTCATTAAAAACTCATGAACATCACACGAGTCTCCAAAACCAGTGTTTCCTTACACCACAGGGCTTATGGCCCAACGCATGGCTTTCTTCTATGGTCTTGGTGCCTTGGCAGTTGTAGAAGTGATGCCAACTCAGTACAGCTGAGCAATTTTCTCATCCCTACTCTCTTTACTTTCAGCTCTTTTTGACTACTAGCATCATAATCAAGCTTACAATTTTACTCTGCATTATTACGCTAAAAATTGTGTCTTCGAAATCTAGCTTATTCTGTTAAACTATTTTATCATGTTCTTTAATCTGTGAAGTTTCTAGAATCAAGCTTATCTTGGCTAAACCAAGCTTATCTACTTAAGCTTGATTTTTATAACAAACAGTTTATTGCAAAAAAAATTTATAGTCCTATTCACCCCCTCTAGGACTTATATACTTGCACTTTCATTTGGTATCAGAGCAGGTTACTATTATGATCCACGTAGCCCTCTTACTCAGCAGTTCAGCAACTCTTTAAAGCAGACTGAGACAATGAAGATAGTAGAATACAGCTCAAAAGATAAGCTTGGTTTACAAGTTACTGTTGTTGCATGAATAAGGTAATTCTTGGGTTGACGATGAATTTGAAAATCTTTTCTCTTACTATACTCGTGGAACCCAACATTGCAGGGAGGATTTTGACCTTGATGATAGAATGGACTAATGTAGCTCTGAACATATGCTACATTCTGCAGGAGCTGAAATTGCATGAAAATGGAAACTATAGTTGGGAAGGTAGAACGAACCCAACAACCCTTCCATTTTTCTAATCTTGTGAGGCCCAATATATCAGGATGTACTGCTACCATGATGAAGAGCCCAAGACAAAAAGGCATGACATATGATGCCATACACAAGAGGACAAAATCTGCTTTACTAATGCTGCCATATTTCTTCCAAGGTGGACCTGCACAATTTAGCACTCCAAACACCAAAGAAGATGGTCCCACGGCAAGGGAAGAAAATGCTTTTGAAAAGTTACATGAAAAGGGAATGTTGCCAGCATAAAGTCCATGCAAAAAGAAAGAGAAAATGCTGCCACCTTTCTTCTAACGAGCATCAGGACAAAAAGAATGGAAGCCATGCATACCAAAACGTGTCCAATGGCAAAGAAGACCAAACCCAAATATTTAAAATGCTAAATGAATTTTTTTGGGAAGTGAAAATAGGGAAATAAAATCATAAATTATTTTTAACATCAAAATCAATAAATTAGCCCTTGAGCTAACATTTTGGAGCTTTACGTTCCTCACCTTCCGATTAGCTAATCTGAAAACAGAGTGCATCTTACTCCAAGGATGAGTATCCATACAATCATTAGTAAGAAAATTAATGGCTATTTTTGAATCAGATTCAATGATTAGATTTTTTATCTTTTGCTCAATTGCTAATTCTATTCCTTTTATAATACTTCATATCTCTCCTTTATTTATTGAACCTTCTCCCATGTTACCATAGTAATCCGAAACTAAATTCCCTGAAGAGTCTCTTAGAACTCCTTCAAACCCAATGAAGCCTTGATTAGCTACAGGCGAAGCATCACAATTTAACTCATGCTAATAACATGGCGGAGATTTCTAAGCAATAAGTTGAACCTCTTTGCTGTTATTCTCTCTCCTATCAGTACTCAGGTGAATGATTTCAGCTGCTGTGAATACTTGTTTTCGTATTAGTACAACTTTGTCATCTATAATTTTATGATGTTCTGTTCCTTTTGAATTTTCAGCCTTAGCGCCAACCCCTTCATCAGCAACACCACTACCAGGTAACTCATTTCCTCACATTTTCTTTTGGTCCTTTTGGTCTATCAATCACTATAGGAAAAATGTTATATGTACATATGTATACATTTATTTATGCACCTCTTATTTGTCCTTCCTTATAAGGATAAAATTGTAAATAAAAAAATGAAATAAAAGCTGCAGAATGTCAAGAATTGACTTAATTTTTCATTTAAAAAAAAAAAGAAAAGAAAACTGATTCACTTTGGAAACAGTATAACACATTTATAGAAACTGTTTTTCTGTGTCTTAGGCTTCATGCTCTACAGCTTTGCTTAGCTATGAGATTCATTTTTTATCCGCTTGATTGAAGAGATGTCATGTTAAAGTAATTTCACAAACAAAGTAAAACTATGTTCTTTGACCATGAAAATAATTCTGTTAAATGCTTTGAAACAATAGGACGATGTCAAAATTGGAGAGAATTATCACAGGAAATATAACAAAGCAAATTAGTGCTTGAAACTTTTTAGATCTCTTGAAGTTTTCATCATGAAATATAAATTATTATATCAAATGTGTTCTTTCAACTTTCATTTGTTCATTAAAAAAAAATTCCTTTGTTCCATCACCAAAAAAATTGTTCATTTTTTTATAAAAATAAATCACTAATATATACATAAAACTCAGAGTAATTTGTATAATTTTATTTTTTAGTTGACCCACAAATATACTTAACTCATATTAAAGATAATATTTCTGGAGAATGAAATAATTATTATTTCTTTTCTTCCTTGACAATACAGAGCTCGTCAATAATTAAGTTGAATTTATATACACA
The DNA here is from genome assembly GCA_022379115.2 of Bauhinia variegata. NCBI lineage: Eukaryota > Viridiplantae > Streptophyta > Magnoliopsida > Fabales > Fabaceae > Bauhinia > Bauhinia variegata. The sequence continues at coordinate 14,758,722 of CM039438.1, forward strand.
AGTATATAAGTTTAATCTTATTCATATTAAAATATTAGCATAACAAATAGAACAATTATTGTTTATAATGATACCATCACATAGACCTCCTTTTAACTGATCTCTATCTAGTCCACACTATTACAAAAATTAATGCCTAGAACTCTCACTTATCCATGTCCATTCAACTCAAATTTATAATTATAAAAGAGTACTAATTTAAAGATGCATAAGTTTATCAATGTCTAGTATAAAAGTCATTGATAAATACCACCTTACAATAACCATCACGAGTTGTCTATTATAGTTACATTTAGCCTGGTAGTTCCCTCAATGATTATGTTGCCTTCTCTCCAACTAAGTAGTGCTATGTACGCCCTTATTTATTCATACTCACTTTTATTTTCCATATCTCTCTTGTTTTATTTTCCATATCTCAAACAATTTAATAAAATTGTCCAACAAGACATTAAAAAAAGACATTAAGGGTATTATTATCCAAACAAGACATTAAGTGTGTACAATTTAACATGTTTCTATTTTAGTTTTTCATGAGAAATTTAAAAATTTAGGCACTTTCCAGAATTGTCTAAGGAAAAATGTAATGCCATTCTTAATTACCAATATCAAATAAATGTGTGACATTAAAAACAAAAAAACTTAATTCAAAGTCCAAATAAAAACCCTAACATTTTATTGCCCATTTAACATCACCAGCATTCCATGTTAGCCAATACCTTCCATTCTTACATAAAAATTGAAAACTTTAGGAATTCCAAAGAAAAAAAAAACAATTTTACCAGATTGTTAGAAGGGAAAATGTTAAAAAAATAAAATAAAATAAAATAAAGCATCGAAATTTTGAACTGAAGAACATAAGTCTGTGTGTGTATGTGTTGCTTTTGAGTTGTTCCTTTCAATGAAATTTCACTTCGGTAGGAAATGAAAAGTAAATGGATTATTTTTTAATGCTAATTAATTAACTTTTCTAATATAAAAGAAAATCAAGTAAAGTAGAAATACCAGAGGTGGTTCACAAATTGTGTTAAGGATTGAGAGGGATTCAAACATTTGCTAGTAAATAAATGGGTTAGCACTGTTAAGCATTTTAGTTGACAGCATATTAGGAGAGGCTAATCTTGTGGGTGGCAATGCTAAGGAATATTGGTTTTGGTCAACTGTGAGGCTTTGGTACGAATGGAGTAATTATGATATGTATTGCTTATGTCTTGGCCTGTCCTTTTCTTTTTTTTTTTTTGGTCTATTTTTCATCGTCTATCAAACTTAAGCCTCAGCAATTTTGAAGATGATGCATTGAAAATACCGTAAATTGAGGGAAGTGTTAAAAGACTTCACATTCTCAACTGAAAAAAAAAAAATGTAGAGAAAGTAGTTTGACGCAATAACACAACTCTAGAGTTAAGACTCTGATATCATTGTACTTTGGATCAAACCTGACACTTTTCTTAAATACTTAAGCTAATACTAAAAAAAAAATTCACATCATTATTTTATTTATGATAAAAAAAAATGCCAAATATAATGACTATTGATAAAAAAAATATTTTGAATTTGTCTCCAAACAAAGTTGTTCATTGTCTCTGAGTGCTTGCTTTTCACCCTAGAAACCTTCCCATCTCACCTCAGATATCAGAATATCTTCTAATGCTATGCAGCCTGCATTTGTGAGCGTCCTTAGAATTTGTTGCATTTCATTTTCTCTTCTCAGTTATTGCTTCCCTCACCTTTCCCATCTAAATGACAAGGAAAGGCCGAAGGCATCACAGGTAATTCAATAGGAAATATCCATCTCTCAACTTCCAAATACGCATGATTCTGTTTCCAACTGAAATCCCTTCCAAGAAAAATCTATTGATATTAATCATCTATCTGAAATTTCATCTAAATTTAAATTCCTAAGTGTTAATTTTAAGTGAAAAATAAACTATGCCAAACCACTCAAACCGCACCAAACGGAGTTGAATCTGAAAAAAATCAAACCGTCGTAGCCTTAGTTAGCTGAGAACCAAACAATAATTAATATTATATATATATATATATATAACTAATAGAATTAAGTCAATTGAATTGAAGACATTCTTTAATTTTATTTCGTATTTTTTCTCTTTGAATGATTCATATCACTTGCATACTGTAGAATTTAGCATGATTAGTCTTTTTTAATGTATGAATTTAACCAATATAATTGATTTTGTTGTTTTATATGCTTTTTATTTGATGTTTTAGTGAATTTTTTGCTACAAACATTTGCTTTTAATTGAGTATATTATATTATGTTGGTCCTTGTTTACTCAAACCACCACAAACCAATGATTTCAAACCGTTGTCAAACTGTACCAAACTACCTAAAACTGTCTCAACTCTCAAACTGCAAAAACAACGTCAGTTTGTGTCTATATTGGTTTGATGTATTTTTTTTACTCAAATTGCACCAAATTAAACTACTTACACCCCTACGTGGGGAGGAGAGAAGAAAGTAAAGGTAAATTTACTATTATAACTTTATAAGTAAGAAAAAGGTGAATGAGAGATATGATATGAATAGTAATACAGTAATTGCATAAAATCTTTCCAAATCTCTCCATTTTTAGAGGGGAGAAAATGAGGGAAAATGTGACAATTCTACCCTAAATTTTTGTTCCCCTTCCCTCCAAACCCCTCAAAACAAACACTACGTCAATATGTAGTTTTTTCAATATTAAGAATATATTTTTTAAATTAATGTCATTAAATTATTATTTTGTTCTTTAAAAAATTATTATTTTGTTCTTTAAAAAAATTATTATTTTCATTTCTAACATTCTTTACCCTTAACACTTTAAATCATTAATAAATATATCTTTATGTTAATTTTCATTAATGACACTTAATAAAACTTATCTAAATATCACACTTATTGAAGTGACAAACGACAAATTCTATTAGAATTAAGAATAAAAATTTAACAATGATATATTTGTTAATAATACGAGGAATTATTTTGTTAACATAAGTGTCAATGAAGAATTTATTAATATTAAAGAGTTTCAAGCATCAAAATAGTGTTTTCCTTAAAAAAAATAAAAAGAAACTACGTGTCTTAGTCATGGATGGGCCATTGTAGTTGAGACACGTGTGGCCAAACCCATTCAGTAAGTCTCACACACAAGCCTCACATGCCCCTCCTTGATCGTGTTCACCGTGTTGGCCGGTTGCATGTGCCTCATGCTTCGATTGCGGCTGTCAGCACCGGCTTATAAATATACTTGACCTGGATTGGTCAAATACACTATCATCTTTTAGTGATACACGTTTTTCATTTCTTATATTAACAGCTGTCTTTTTTTTTTTTTTTCCTTCTATTAAATTAAAGAGGCTTATAATTTTTTTCTCTACATGCTACATTCCTCAATTTTTCTTACACTCGTTCAGCCCTCTAAAGATGGAGAAACTGTTCCTTATTTCTTTGGCTTCATGCTCACGCAGCATTGCTTTATGGCTAGCTTAGCCATGAGAATTACCAACTCCTCCATCGATGAATCTGAACTTCTTGCTTTAAAAGTCTCACTCAATTTAAACCCCGATCATGTTTTATCTATCATAGTTGAGGAAATAATTACGCTCATCACACAATATTAGATGGCCATCTCATTATAAATTTTAAGACACATTTTTTTAGCCCTAGTTAGGAGGGAGAGAGAATATGTGCGGGAATTTTAATTTGCAATCTCAAGGAGATTTGAATTTGATGTCAAACAATTGCTCTACGGGCAGTGACCAACTCAATTAAAATCCCACTAATTTTAACCGCCAGAAGTCTCTGAACACTTAACTCTCCTTTCCATCTTGGTATGTTCTAGGTTCTTGTGCATTTCTCTGTTACCTATTTGGTCACATAATCACAAAATTAGTACATATGAAATCTATCAAATAAGTAACTAAGTTTTCACCTACATTCCTTCACTTATGCCTTCTATTATTCAAATTAGTAAAAAATTTAAGATAAGCCTAGATTCTCACACTACCATAAAAGTAGGAATCAACTGCAGTTAGTTAAGTGCAGTTGTCGCAATGTTGAAGTGTTTCTAAGTTTTAGTTCCTTTTAGAATGTTACAGTTATTGCGTGTATCATTTGACATGCCTAACTCTGAAAATTAGCTTTAAAGAATTCTAATAACACTATCTTTTTTTTTTGTTTTTGACTCTACGATTGTTCAATTTACTTATTTTCTTGGCCATATGATCCCTTTTGTGACTTAGTTTTATAATAGTTGAAAGAAAATTAATTACTTAAATTGATGGGATTTATGAATATATGGTAACCTAATTTTAAAGTTCTATTATATAGGTTTTCCTTCTATACTAGTCCATATAGAAAAGAACTGGTTAACTTTTGATGATTGCTAATTTGATTCTTCTTACATGTACAGAATATGGAAATCTAGTGAAGAGGAAAAAGCAACATGATAAATTAATATTTTTTTTGTACAATTAACTAATAATAACTTTTGATTATGCAGAGTATGATCAGAGCAAATTGTTTCTGTTAAAGGAGATGTGTATAGCTATGGAATTATGTTGATGGAAACATTCACAAGAAACAAGCCAACAAATGAGATGTTTGAAGATGGATCCAGCCTGAAAAGTTAAGTTAGTGAATCAATGCCCCATGCAATGATACGTGTTGTTGATTCTACTTTGCTGTAGCAAGATGGGCGACAAATTGACAATATAATGGCACATGCATCATCTATTCTGAAGTTAGCCTTGAATTGTTGCGAAAATTTGCCTGAATCATGGATCAATTTGGTGGATATTGTTGCTTCCTTAAAAAAAGTCAGGATTAGGTTCGTGCAAAATGCAAGGGTGACATGAATTTAAACTATATAGAAAGACATGTGCAATTATTGTCCTTTCTCATGTTACTTATTTGATTCATTTTTAGCACATATATTCGCACTGTGTCTAGAGAATTTCGTTGTTCAAGGTCAATATGGGAAAGTATTGTTCTATTAAATCAACCATCAGCTTATAGAGCTACTATTTAAATCAATGGCCTCACTTTATTGGTACTGAAACTGCTAATTGATTATGCTTTTCGTACAATTATATAAATGAAAATTTCTAATTTTTGAAATTTCTCATGGAAGTCGTTCTGTTAGAACTTATCTATTTATTTTTTAAACAGAAACTTTCTCATAGAATTTTTACAATAGTTTGCACAAAAAAAATACAAAATGTCTGTAAAAAAGTTTTGAAGACTCTGACCATATTACTGTCTCATTGAATCTTGGAAAATTAGTAAATTATTTTTTTCCCATGACATATTCTGTGAGAAATTTTTCAATTCATTTCAATTCTCATGTATTTTTTTTCCCTCACTGTCCTCCTCGTGTATCATTGGTTGGTTTAGTTTATCTTGGAGGATTATCGGATATAAACTATGTCTTTTGTCAATATATGGCATTTTTTGAATATTAATGTACTATAGTAGCGCAGTGGAAGTTCGATAAATAAGAAATTTGTAATAATTATTAAGCTTCCTGACTAATAGAAGTATGGTTAACTTAGTAGGTATGCCAATCACCATTAAGAAGTTAGGTCAGGTTGTGACACCCATCACATTGTGCAAAAGCCTCTTAATTATTGAATTTAGCTGACTTGCTGATCAAAGCAAACTTTATTAATGAAAGTGAATAACTATAGAAGATATAACAATGACATTTTCATAATAAAATATTAGCATACCATATAGCACACTTATTGTTTATAATTTATGCCCATTCAATTCAAATTTATAATAATCATAGAATACTAAAGGATGCACAATTTTCCTACTTTCTAGGATAAAAGGTCATGGATAAAAAATTTTATTGTGGCTAATAGTTATAATTTCGTGTGACAGTACTTCTGAATATTACACGAAGAAGTTGCAGGTATGACAAGGCCTGCTCCCAAACAAAACAACGCATCAACCATCAGCCAAAAGAGACAGTTTCAACACATGGAAAATACTCTTCCATTGCAAGAAGACTAGTTTTTATCAAATTCAAATATACAACATACTGAGAAAACTTGTCTAACCAATATTTATTAAAATCTTAAGCATCCTCTCCGTGATCTATGGGCATTTTGAATCCTATGAATTGGTTTAACCAACATTAATCAATGGAACAAATCATAAGGAAGACCCTACCATATTAAATTTGAGATTAACAGTTGCCTATTGACAAAAATAATGTTAAGCAGAATGGAAAATAACTGATGCTGCATTTACAAGTTAAATTGACAAATTAGAATAGAACATCAGATTACAACACAATGACAATATCAGATATTGCGAATGTTCTACCAAAGTGAATGTTAGAGATAGCATTAATGTTATTTGGAGAATGGTGATAAGAGTTAGTTTTACTCCTAGTTGTAACTGATTAAACAGCTCATCTCTAGTCTGTTAGTAGTGGTTAGTTTGTTATATCAGTTGTATCTTGTTGTGGAAGCCTTCTGATCAAATGTAGATCTATATATAGGCTTGCACTCTCTTGTAAAGACTCACGTTTTTTACTTCAATTCAATCATAGACTTCTTCCTTTTCTCTCTGACAGAATACCTTTCTTCTTCTCTGTTCTTCTTCTATATTTCTCTTCTTTCATGGTATCTAGAGCCTGAAATGGCTTCTTTGCCAATGCTCGGTCAGTCATTAACGGTGAAACTAGATCGAAGCAATTATCTAGTGTGGAGAAACCAGATCCTTAATGTGGTGATAGCAAATGGTTTTGAAGAAATCTTGGATGGATCCAAGACGTGTCCAGAAAAATACTTGCAGGATGATGAAGAAGGCTACGTATCCTTGAATCCTGACTATGCTCTTTGGAATAGACAGAACAGGTTGGTGATGAGCTGGATATATCCTTCTCTTTCAGAGACAGTAATGACCCAGATTCTCTCCTATACCACTGCTAATCAGATTTGGAAAGCACTACAAGACAACTTTGCCTGCCCTTCTAAGGCAAAGATTATGGAGCCACGACTTCAGTTGCAGACAACCAAGAAGCTGAATCATGGAATGTGGGATTACATTCTAAAAATCCGCAATGTATGTGATAATTTGAGAGCTATAGGTGAAAATGTGACAGATGATGATCAAGATATGGTCATTCTTGGAGGGCTTGGACCTGAATACAATCCAATTGTTGCCTCAGTAAGCTTTGGAGCATTATCTGTAGAAACTTTGCAAAGTCATCTTCTTATGTTTGAAGAAAGACTTGAAAGACAGAAGTCTATGGATGAACAAATGGCAATACAAGTTAATGGTACACAATTCGGCCAAGGCAGAGGAAGGAAAAGATTTAATTCAAACTTCTCCAATTCTTCTCAAGGAAATTCACAAAGGTTTGGGAATTCTAGAAGTTCAATGCTGTCCCAAGGTAGAGGGAAACCCAAGAATCAGTTTAGATTCAAGAACTCCAACAGGCCTGTCTGTCAAATTTGCCAAAAACCTGGCCATGTTGCTTATGACTGCTGGCATAGATTTGATGATGCTTTTCAGCAAAAGAATACAAAAGACAATTCTGATCAAGCTGCTGCTCATGCCTTTATGGCTACTTCAGATCGACCAGAGAATACATCTTGGTTTCTTGATACAGGAGCCACTCATCATGTGACTGTTGATCTTGCCAATCTTAATCTGCATAATTCTTTCACAGGAGATGATAAAGTGATGATTGGAAATGGTAAGAAATTAGAAGTTAAGCATGTTGGAACTACTTGCATTTCTTCAAATCACAAACCTCTTATGCTTAATCAGGTTCTGCATGTGCCTAGGATCATAGTGAATCTGGTTAGTGTGCAGTGTTTATGCCAAGATAATAATGCCTTTGTGGAATTTTATCCCTATTGTTTTTGTGTTAAGGATATGAAAACAGGAAGGACAATTCTAAGGGGCAAGCTTGATCGAGGTCTTTACAAAGTGGCTTCCAATATATCTGCTCCCACTCAAGGGCGTTCACATGTTCCTTTAGTTCATCAAGTGTTTACGGTTTCTGATAATAAAGCTGCTTCAAAGTTTCAGCTATGGCATAACAGATTGGGACATGCCTCATTAGAAGTCATCAATAGAGTCCTTCATCAATGTAATATCTCTCCTATTTCCTCCAACCTCTCATCTTTGTGTAGCTCATGTCAACTGGCTAAAAGCCATCGATTACCTTTTGTACCTTCTGAACATAAAGCAATAAAACCTTTTGATGTCGTACACATGGATTTATTGGGATCACCTCACTCTGTCGCATCTAATGGAGCTAGCTATTTCTTGTTAATTGTTGATGAGTTAAGCAGATATTCTTGGATTTATCTTTTGCAAAATAAAAGCCAAACCTTAACTGTGTTCCAATCCTTTCTAGTCATGGTTGAAAGACAATTTAACTGTCAGATTAAGTGCATTCAATCTGATGGTGGAGGGGAATTTTCAGTCTTTGCTAAACTAGTTAAACAACTAGGCATCATACATAGATTTTCTTGTCCATATACTCCGGAACAGAATGGGACCGTTGAGAGAAAGAATCGTCATGTAGTAGAAATGGGGTTATCACTGCTATCTACTGCTCATATGCCTACAAACTATTGGAATTTTGCTTTCCCAGCTGCAGTTTACTTGATAAACAGATTGCCTACCTCAGTTTTGGATTTTCATACTCCTTATGAGCTGCTGTATGGAAAAATTCCAAACATGTCTCAACTAAAGACTTTCGGTTGCTTGTGTTTCCCTTGGTTAAGACCATATAGAAATCATAAACTGGAAAATAGGTCCAGTTCTTGCTGTTTTGTAGGATACAACTCAAGAAAGCCTTGTATGGCTTAAAGCAAGCACCTAGAGCTTGGTTTACAAAGCTCAAAAATGTCTTACTTGAGTGGGGATTTGTCTGCACCACTTCTGATTCATCTCTCTTTGTTTTTAAACAGCAGCATACTATCCTTTATCTTTTGGTATATGTTGATGATATCATACTTATAGGTTCTGACCCTTTGTTGATTAAACAGCTCATATGCTCTTTAAATCACAAGTTTGCTTTAAAAGATCTCTGCTCTCTTCACTACTTCCTTGGAGTTGAAGTTCAGTGGTCTTCTAAAGGACTACATCTCTCTCAAACAAAGTACATTACTGATCTGATTCACAAAGCTGGCCTTGATTCAGCCAAACCTGCCACTACACCTATGATGAGTTCTCTTACTCTTTCCAAATTTGATGGTACTCCCATTGATGATCCAACTGAATACAGAAAGACTGTTGGAGCCCTGCAATACTGCACTATTACCCGTCCAGACATTGCTTTTTCAGTCAACAAGCTGTGTCAATTCATGCACTCTCCCACTAATTCTCACATGCAAGCAGTGAAACGATTACTCAAGTATTTAAAAGGCACCATCTCTCATGGCCTACTTCTTCCTAAACTGTCCCAGTTTCAATTGGTGGCCTTTTCTGATTCAGATTGGGTAGGATGCCCAGATGACAGGAGGAGTACAAGTGGCTACTTTATTCTTTTTGGTGGCAGTCCCATTTCATGGTCTTCTAGCAAGCAACGGGTTGTAGCAAGATCAAACACTGAAGCTGAATATCGTGCCTTAGCAAATTGTTCTTCTAAGGTACAATGGTTGCTGCTGAAGGAGCTTCATATTCCTCAAGTTGCAGTCCCTCTACTCCTCTGTGATAATCTCTCAGCAACCTTCTTGGCCAATAACCCTGTCCTTCATGCTCGCACTAAGCATATAGAAATTGATTATCACTTTATCCGTGAGAAGGTGGTCTCTAAGGAGTTCAAACTGTGTCATGTTCCTGCTATGGATCAAACGGCTGATATTCTGACTAAACCTCTTTCAACTAAACTCTTCTTGGCAAATCGCAGCAAACTCATGGTGTTGCCCAAACACCATGTGTTTGAGGGAGGGTGATAAGAGTTAGTTTTACTCCTAGTTGTAACTGATTAAACAGCTCATCTCTAGTTTGTTAGTAGTGGTTAGTTTGTTATATCAGTTGTATCTTGTTGTGGAAGCCTTCTGATCAAATGTAGATCTATATATAGGCTTGCACTCTCTTGTAAAGACTCACGTTTTTTACTTCAACTCAATCATAGACTTCTTCCTTTTCTCTCTGACAGAATACCTTTCTTCTTCTCTGTTCTTCTTCTATATTTCTCTTCTTTCAAATGGAACAACTATAATTATTTTTTTTTCTCAACATGTGTTTTTCTATAACATTGTAGAGGTATATCAATAACTAAGTTCAATTTAATTATCAATTGAATCTCATACTTTTGATATACGTGTATAATTTTAAAAGACAAAACATTGGTATCTTTTTTATATTATATTATAATGATATCATCATATAGAATTCCTTTTAACTAATCCCTATTTAGTCCACTGATGCACACCCTATAGCGTCGCTACTATAAGTTGTGGTCAAATTAAAAATTATGAGTTTCTATTTTCAACCAGAGTCATTTCTCAAAGAACCACTATTACAGGTCTCAATCAATTAGGTGAGAGAAATGAGGGATTTCAGCAATTTAACAGAAAATAAACGCAATAAAGAGTAAAATAAACATGAATGGATGATGAAAATGTAATCTACCTAGAGAACTATCAGACAACAGTGATTCTATCCTCGACCTAAAGATAAATTTAATTTCAGTTATGCCAATTAACTAAACTAACCCCGAAATCTCAAGATTAACCTACCTAATTAATTAATTTGGTCAAATCCTAACTAAGACGGTATCCTTGCACCTAGTTCGGCAATTCCTACTACGTAATGGCATAGATTATGCTCATTGGAACCAAACCCAACCCTAACTAATATCGTAGCAAGGGATTAGAGCATCCAAGGCCTAAATTCTAAATTTCTATCCAACCAAATCAATTTATACTCCGTGGAAATTACTTTTAGGGTGATCATGCCTAGAAATCCCACAAACCCATCCAACAATCATGTATAAAAATCATCATACACAATCACTAAGAGAGAAAACGAGGAGTAGAGAAGCATAACTATTATTAAATTCAAAATAAACACGATACAGGTGTCAAGAATTAAACTAATAGTCTTCCAGTTGTCCCAAGTCAATTACAGAAGTGTCTTATTTTCATGGAGGCAGCCATGGGAATAGAGGAGAAGAAGAAAACTAGAGAGAAAATGGTGAGTGGCGGCTAGGAATGGGTGAAGGAGAGTGCTAGCTGAATTTGACCTAGGTCTAGTGTAGGAAAATTACATGTTTGCCATTAATGAAGCCTAAATTACATAATTGTCATTAACGAAGTCTAAATTACAAAACTGTCATTCTTTATGTTGTCAAAAGCCTATTTTGCCCTTTTTGAGTTGAGAAAATATCCTTTATACCCTTGCTTCCTAAATTAATGAAAATTATTGCTCCAATCCCAAGTGTAGACAAAAATCTCAATAGGTTTTGAAGCCTCTTAGGTTCAGTCATAAAATTAAAAATCTCCAACAAATAAAATTGGACCTTAAAATGAAAAAATTAATATAAAATACAATAAATTTCAATTAAGCCTCAATGATAAAAATAGATGCTAATTAAATAATTAAATACAATTTAAAAATGCTAGAAGTGAGTATAAGAGTACACAAAATACTATTACAAATATGAATACCTAAAACTCTCACTAATCCATGCCCATTCAATTCAATTATATATTTATAATTATAATAGAATACTGAAAGATGCATAATTTTCCTAATTTCTATGATAAACAGAGAATCCAGTAATTTCAACTTGGAGGAATAGAGGGCAAGATCAAATTCAGGATGCCAAAGCTACAATGTTGAAAGTAGTGCTAATTCAATCAAACTTCATTTAGCTTGTAAATAGTTATTTAGGACAAATGAAATGAATGTTTAATACAAAAATAGACTAATTTTAAACTCAATGGGGCAATGCAACCTCCAGAAGCATAAAATTATAAACTGAGAACTATATTTTGAATAATATGTTACTATAGCCTACCATATTTCACATCCTTTATATTGCGAGCCGTCTAATTACAATTGATTAGGGAAATATTTGTTGATTGGTAAACTTTCTCTGAGATATTCAAATGGTATCATGAGAAACTCCACAGTAATCTGGTACATATGGTTAACTAAAAGATATTAGCTTGCATTATTTTTTGTCCTTTTCTTCTCCTTTTTTCTTTTTTTTTTTTTATGGAAAACTACTTAGTCAAGTATATATAAGTATATATATGAGATCAAATTTTGCTATGGGTAAGAGCTCAACTACGTATTCCCTTATCTCTATCATCTATCCTATCTATATAATTATGTAGTGATTCCAATTTCACATGGTCATTTTAGACAAGTAGGTCCCTTATCATGTTGCCTTCTCACAAACAACACATTATTCTATCAATATATTATTAGTTGCAAGTAAAGTGTTTTACAAGTCAGACAAAGTAAATAGACTTGACAAAAGTGATTGATGCAATGATGACAAAAGTCCTTCCAATGATGACAAAAGCGATTGATGTATTTAGAAAATAACGACTCCATACGTTTTTCCTTAGATTAAAATGATTGAAGATGAAACAGTTAAATATATGATAACTTGAAAAGTTACTTTAGTTTTTACATTTTTACATTAAATTTGATATTTTTTTTAAACGTTTGACTTAATATCTAAAAATTTATATTTTCTGTCCTATGTATATAAAAAAAAAATAATGATATGCCATTTAGAAAGTCTTAATCCGTCCACGTGTTGTTCTCAATCAAAGCTTTGTTTTCTCTTCTCACGTACTAATAGTGGCACTTCTTTAGTAGTAGTAGTATATAGGACAAGTAAATCCGGCGCAATATAATTAATTATTTCAATTGGAGTATTATTAATCTCTTATAACATATGAAAATAAAATTTAATATTTTAATAAATGTGATACATAATTTAAGATATAGTGTAAAATAAAATATTATTTTATAAAAAAATTGGAATAAGGTTGCTCTACTTCTTTTTCGAACAATGAATTTAAAATAAAGTAAAAGAATATAATAATAATTAGTGTATGTTAATCAAGACATGTGTCAATCAATGAGCACAAACAAAAATAAAACTTGTCAAATTGTGTACACATGTCAAACCCTAGAGTTCATCCTCATCGTTGGTAAACCACGTACATCTGCCCAAACTTCACTTGCTAGGGGTGTGGAACTCTTGACACTTCCCTCAAAAGACTTCCTACCTCTTCAGAAAGAATGATTCATGGGTAAAAAATGGCAATGACAATTAGAACCAAAAAAAAAAAAAGAGTTGGTTTTATGCTCTCCTTTTAAGTAAAATATTTTGCTATGATTCATATATAAATGACATAATAAAACTCTTTTCAATTTTAATTGATCTGTTTCAAGTCCACACTATCACAAATAAACATACCTAAATCTCTTAAGTGATTCATGTCCATTCAATTCAAATTTATAATTATCATAGATAACAAAACGATGCACAAATTTTCCCACTCCCTTTAGTTCATATTATAAAACATCTTCTAGAATCTTTTCATGGTTATTTTTTTTTAAGTCATTTTATATTTTTTAGGAAGCATTTGTTTATTTATTTTTTTGCCCATAATAATGGTGATAGTCATCCTTATTTGATGTTCATTAGCGGTAAGTAATAAAACCTTCCACACTTGCAAGACAAATTAATAGCAAACTGGTAGACATTTGAAGTCCTCTTTGTCCACTTCATCACTACCAAGTTTAATGATAATAAATGATTCTAAAATTAGAATGTTCTATTTTTTTTTTAAAGAATCAAGAAAATCAATTTTTTTTCTTGATTTATGTGTAATTTCGTTAAACATTACTTATAATAAGTATCAAAGAAAATATATTTTAAAATAAAAATTATTGATAATTAAACACAACCTTACTATAACAACCAGCAATGGTCTATTATAGTTATATATATAGCGTGGTAGGTCCCACAAGGAAAAAGCCAGTTTCACACTTATGTTTTTCATCCCATTGCACACTTTTCATTTCCCGTGTATTATAGAATAAAATTATAAATAAAAAAGGTGAAATATAAAAAAAATTATAAAATGGCCTGTTTGTATAGATCATATTTTCATATTTTTATTTTCTGCTTTCATTTCTTGAAATATTTTTTCATATTTTTCATTTTTTTAAAATACATTTGTTTATTTTTATTTTTTTACTTTTATATTTATTTGGTACCTAATATGAATTTATTGAATTATTAGTCATTTCTTGTCAAAAAAACTAAAAAGACTAAAAGTAATAAATTATGGAAAATACTGAACATTAAAAATAACTTTCAGTTTTTAATTTTAATTCCCTTATATCTCTCTAACCACACATTATCCTATCTATATAATATCATTTGAATCTTCATTATTTTTACAGTAAACGCTTTTATAAGTCAAGCAAATTAAATTGACTTGACCAACAAAATGTCCTTCCAAGGATGACAAAAGTGATTGATACATATTGAAAATATGACTCCATTCATTTCCCCTTCCATTGAAATAAATAAGCTCATAAAATTTTCTGTTTAGCTCAAAATGCTTTTTTTTTTAAAAAAAAATTATGTCAATCGAGTCTCCATCCTCACCAGGTCCAGGATATGTAATATGGTTTTGTGATTATTTATAAAGGAATTTACAAAGGATCCACCAACAAATGATTGATGCAAATATTGAATAGATGGTAATTTGCAAAGTTATTTTAGACAATAATAATAATAATATACCATTTAGAGAAGTCATAATTCTATGAAGTGTTCTTCTCAATCAAAACATTGTTTTCTCTTCTAACGTACACACCGTGGCACTTCTTTTCAAGTAGTGCATAAGACAGAAAAGTCTTCTACTTCTGGCCATGCATTTCCATCAGTGACTTGTTAATTATTTGATTTAAAAAAAAAAATGCAACCTGTCTTATGGAAGTGATATATACTTTGTTGATAGCCTCCAAGCACTTCTGTAAAGCATTAATTGTTGATTGAGATGTCACATGCTGCATGCCACTGATATATATTCTATATGGGATTGAGACACGAAGAAAGAAATTTCTTTGATGAAACATTAAATTAATTAGATTCAAAATTTCAAATTGATGTTGATTGTGTTTGTTTTTCATCAGAAAATATTCAAAGTACGTATTGCTTTTGGTTTGGGACCGACCAGTGTAGAAAAAAAAAAATTAAAATACGTAATATATGTCAAGAATTGACTTGTGGAACTAGCAGTATAAAATAAGTTTTAATAAGGTTTTCTTCCACATATTCAGTTTTTCCCAGACTCATTCAACCTTCTAAAGATGGAGAAACTGTTTCTTTGTCTCTTTGGTTTCATGCTCACACAGCATTGCTTTATGGCTAGCTCAGCCATGAGAATTACCAACTCCTCCACCGATGAATCTGCACTTCTTGCTTTAAAAGCTTCACTCAATTTAAACCCTGATCATGTTTTATCTATCAATTGGTCTATCTCTGCCACGGGATTTAAAAAATAGTATGAATAAAATTTAGTCTTGTTAAATTTAGTCCCTTCAATAACCTTTTATATAAAGTGAATTTTATAGATTTAATTGTTGAATTAAAAAATCTTATATTGTAGATCATCTTCATAAAATTTGAAAATTAATTGATGTTCCATTATATGATTTTATTTTAACAAATAAAAACTTTTTAAATTATAATAAAAATTTATCACTATATTAAATACTGAAGAATATCTTATTTATATAAAATTCAACATAAATTATCAAACTCATAGTATGATATAACTCAACGGTCAGATTAATAAAGGTATTGTTTGACAAAAATAACTAATAAGTTAACTGAAAGTCAAAACACTAATTTCTAGCGGAAAGCGTTAAATCAAATGTAGAGTTAACTAATAAATGTAAAATGACATAAAAATACATATTTATATAATTTATTATATAAATTCTATTTTATTTTATAAATAAAAATATTTTAAATAATTATACTTTAATTTGTTTTAGTTATATTTTTTGAAAGATTAATTTTTGAATTAAACCGTATAAGTAGTATCATAATTAAATAAAATATTAATATCACAGAATGACTCAAAAATAATAAAAATAGGATAATATTCCGAATAAATATTTCAGGCAAGTGCCGAAGTAACAAAAAAAGTATCAATAACAAGGGGTGAAAAAGAAGAAGAGATTTACGTATAGGAAGGGAGTGAAAGCCACGTCAATATAATTGGATTAGAAGGACTTGGGGGGAAAAAGGTTTGCCCAAAAAAAACAATTTGGAAGTAAAATAGTGGGTAAAAATGGAAGAAAAAAAATGCTCCCTATAAACTTTAAGCTCGTGCGTTTGATTTAACTAGCATTTGAAAAAATGCTATTGACTTATAAAATAAGGTTGTTTATTAAGTAATATTATTTTGATTAATGAATTTATAAGATAATCAAATATATTATAAGTTAGCTTAAATATCTTATCAAACAAACTCCAAATTCATCTTCTAAAAAAAATAAAAGTATTCAAAACTTATTTTTTGAATAAGTGAATCCGCACACACTTACACACCTATATATATTTATTTTCACGCACGTTGAGGCATGTGTGTGTGTAATTTGTTTAGTCAATAATAATTAAATTAAGAACCATCCAGATTTCCAAACATCTATCATTTTTTTTTTCTAGCCATATTTCATTTGTCCATCTTTGCAAAGTAGTTGGATTTTAAAGTTTAAAATACAAATAATAACAAAAAAGATGATATATTGGCAAGAATTAATTTCATGAGAACCACTATAGTACACTTATTTGGCTTTTATGAATTACAGGAAACCTTCCAAAATAAATTGGTGATCTTCTACAGCTAATAATAATCTATATTCATTATAATCAGTTGTCTGGTATGAATTTTACTGCTTTTAAATTATGTACACTCATTTGCATCATCACCAAAACTTATTTGTTTAACTCCAAAAAGAAAAATTAAATTGTGTAACTATAAATGTCTTGTTTGGAAATGACAACCTTAACATTTTTCGTTTTCGGAACAACATAGATTTTGTTTACTTGTATAAATGCATAGAACTAAATTTTTAACTGAGAATGTGAGAAACTGGAATTTAACTTATTAACAAAATTAAATTAAAATTTCATTGTAAAATGATGAGAGTCGGCATGAAAATGATTATTAAATTATTAATTTCATTCTTAGTAAACATTGATCCCGAATCCTCTTTTTCTGAAAAAAAAATAAAATTATAACATCGTGACCATGATTTATTAATTAGGAAGGCTATTCTATTACAATAAATTTTTTTGATGGTACCTATTACAATAAATTATTTGTGTTATACTTTGACTTCTACTGCACTTCAATAAGTATTAACTTTTTTTTGATAGGCTAACAAATATTTTTTACATGATATGCCTATTACCAAATTTGCTCTTTTAAATAAGTATTTTCTTTGTTTTTTCTCCAAAAAAACAGTTGGTTTTATTTTAACTTTTTTTTGTTAGATAAATATTCTCATCCTTCTTAAAAAAAAGTATTTTATACATTTAGTGATGAAACTCACCAAAGTTATAGTTTCTTTTTATTTATATGCAATTTAAATACTTTTCTTTATTTATATAACTTTCAATAGGTTTCGCAAATTACCACATATGTTTGTTTCATTTTAATAATTTCTTTCCTAGTACAAGTTGAGACCATTTTCTTACTTGGCAAGGTTCTTTAATTCAAGAAGTCAGTCGTGCTTCTCTCTTTGATGTCATTACTCCTCTCATGGTGCAACTCCAACAAAACTTGCTCTTTGTTTCATATCTTTTATTGTTTTAAAAATTTCTTTTTATCCCAAAACTATTATATTTTTATAATTAAAAAGGCTTTATTAAAGTTTTTTTCATATTTATGTTTACTTATTTTTTATTAATTATATCTTAACTAGGATGAATTAAATAAGGGTATTATGATCAGTATACTATACTAATTAATAATTTTTAAATCAACCTGCAATGTTCTTAAACAACAAAAAATTAAAAATATATATATATATATATATATGGAATGAATGAAGAAAGAGACAATAATCATTATTTTTTAGTAGAATAAGACAATAAACTTTTTAATTAATTTCTTGCACATTTTAGATATTCCTTTCATTTCTGTTTTTGCGGTGAAGTTCGGAAGTAATTAATCATAACATTATAAACTTTTGTGGCACCATTAAAATTTCCGAAGTCCATACGTAACCGTTTATGGCTTTAACAGTGTTTTTTTTTTTTTTTTTGGCAGAACACAACTAGGAACCTTTTGAAAATTCTTTTAAATTATCACTTTTTCTGTAAATTTTGTTTTGACTCTGAAAATTTAAGCATAAAAACACACGATCCCACATGGCAACCACAATATAGGCCCGCAGGCTAAATGCACCACTTCATTTCTATTTGCGATTCTGAGTTATATTAAGTCATGATTGCTTGTAATAATTTTACCAAAGTTCAATTTTCCTTCAACTTTAGTGGAAGATAGAGTTATGTTTCTCCTTGTCCAATTGAACTTAGAAAAATGATGACATATTATAACTGTACATATTATAACTGTATTATCAGTATATTTGTTATTCAAAATCAACCTTTTCAATCTTGTTTTTGTGCTAAATTACAGGAAACATTCCAAGGGAGACCGGTAATCTTGAACTACTAACAGAATTCAATCTTGGAGATAATCAACTGTCAGGTTCAATTCTATTGATATTCATCTTGTTTATTGTAGATTCAGGAAAGGACATAAACAAAGTGACATTTAAATCTTGACTAGTTTTCGAATTTATTATACTTCTGATTGCAACTTGGAAATTATGATTGATTTCGACTTCTATATATATAGTTTTTTTTTTTTTTTCTCAAGTTTTATAAGAAATCATAGAACTTATAGATGTTATTAAAGCAACTTCCTTACAGCACTCATTAACTTCTTTTTTAATTTTTTAAAAATTCATTAGCACAACTAATGGACTCTATGGATGGATTTTCTAAAATAAAAATCTCCATCATCTGTTACTACTTTCCAAGTAAAAGATTAATAAGCAAAACTATTATTTTCTAATATAGGTACTCCTTTTTGCATGGTTTGATATTACAGGTTTATACCAAAAGAGATAGGGCATCTCGGTAAGCTTGAGGAATTAGCTTTGGGGTTTAACCAATTGACTGGATCCATTCCTTGGAATATTTTCAACATCTCAACTTTGAAGATGTTGCATTTGGGAGAGAATTTCCTTTCTGGGAGTCTTCCGTCAAATTTGGGATGTGGCTTGTCCAACCTAGAACAACTGTACTTGCATTTCAACGCACTAATTGGAAACATTCCAAATAGTATATCCAATGCTTCTAAGCTTATCATTATAGAATTGGAAGAAAACAAGCTCAGTGGAGTTATACCAAATACACTTGGGAATTTGAGAGAACTTTAGATACTCCATTTATATGGAAAAAAATTTACAGTTGATGCATCCAGTCCCGAATTGAGAATTTCTAACTTCTTTGGCGAGTTGTAGACACTTAAGACAATTGGATATATCCGATAATCATTTCCGTACAAAACTTCCCAAGTCAATTGGAAATCTCTCTAATTCTCCAGAATATTTCAAAGCTGATTCCTGAGGATTTCATGGGGATATTCCATTAGAATTAGGAAACCTCAGCAACTTGTATTAAGCCTGAGCAAGAGTTATTTGGATGGATCAATTCCCACCACAATAAAAGAGTTACAAAAACTTCAAGGATTATATCTTTATGACAACATGCTGCAGGGCTTAATCGATGATGAGCTTTGTGAAATCAAAGGTCTAGGAGAGTTGAACCTAGGTGGAAATAACCTTTCTGGAGTGATCCCAATATGCTTCAGAAATCTTACTTCACTAAGGATTCTTGTACTCCAACAAAATGAATTTTGAAATACAACACTCTTCTTTTTGGAGTCTCAAGGACATCTTCATTCTAGACTTATCTTCCAATAATTTAAATGGAGGTCTTCCAATTGAGATCCAGGATTTAAAAGTTATAATACTATTGGATCTATCAAGAAATCATATTTTAGGTAACATTCCTACTACTATTGGCAGCTTGCAAAATTTGCAAAAGCTCTCCTTAGCACACACAAATATCAAGGGCTTATTCCTGATTCAATTGGTCAATTGGTAAGCTTATAATTGCTGGATTTTTCCCAAAATAATATATCTAGTGAGATTTCAAAATCTATAGTCACTTCAAGATCTGAGATACATCAATTTTTCATATAATAGATTAGATGGAGAGATCCCAAGTGGTGGACCATTCATATATTTCACAGCAGGGTCTTTCATGCATAATAAAGCTTTATGTGGTAAGTCAAGCCTACAAGTTCCACTATTCCTTGGAAAGGAAAATAGGCATTCGAGAAGAACAAATCTGATTTTGATCAAAATCATATTTCACATAATCCGGATAGCCATTCTGGTAACTCTATGCATAGTCTTTCTGTTGTGTAAGAACAAAAGTGTTGCCAATCAACTTGAAAGGGATCTACCTTCTTTAGAACCAACAATAAGGTTTTCTTATTATGAAGTTGTACAGGCCACTAACAGATTTGATGGGAGTAGTTTACTTGGAAAGGGTGGTTTTCGCACTGTGTATAAAAGGGATACTTTCTTGTGGAATGAAGGTTGCAATAAAAGTGATCAATTTAGAGTTAGAAGCAGCATCTAAGAGCTTTGAAGTAGAATATGATGCACTACACAATCTACGTCATCGAAATCTCACCAAAATCATCATTAGTTGTTCAAATGTTAATTTCAAATATTTGGTAATGAAGTTCATAACAAATGGAAGTGTTGATAAATAGTTGCACTGTCAGGAATATTATTTAGATTTCTTGAAAAGGTTGAATGTAATGATAGATGTAGCTTCTGCATTGGAATATCTCTATTATGGTTGTTCAACTCTAGTGGTTCATTGTAATTTAAAGTCTAGTAATATTTTGTTGGATGAAGATGTAGTTGTTCATGCTAGGGACTTTGGCATTGCCAAAATTTTAGTTGAAGGACAAAGCACAACACATACCTCAACATTGGCTACAACAGGTTACATTGCACCAGGTCATTTCTAACATCTTACAAACCTATTTTATAGTTATTGTCACAATTAATAATATCTATATACTTTAATAGCAAATCAAACAGGTAGCCACTATCTCTCAAACTTAATCTTCCAATTTATACATTGTGGCAGGACTTCAAAATCTATACACTATTATGTAAAATAAAAAGAGTTGAGTAGAGGTCCCCAAAATTCTCTAGAAACGTTCATTTATATGTTTAGGACATCACATAAAAATCCCACCACAAAATTGCTTAATTTGCTCATTGAGAGTTAGCCCCTAGTACAATCGATCCTGCTGTTTTACCAGAATTTTGTTCCAACGAATTTAGGGCTACGGTTCAATTAGTAAATAAGCTACATTCTAGCTACAGTTGTTTTTACATTATCCTTAGTATGTTGAAAAGCATGTTATAGAAATTTCCGAGTTTAACTCAATGCCCATAGCTTTGAATTATTATACCTCATATGGTTACTAGCTCCAAATTTGAGTTTGTGTTCCCTGAATTATTCATGTTTTTCTTTATCTTGGCAAAACTCTTGAATAGTGGTTACATGAACAGGTTCAAAGAGTCCAGTTTTAAGGAAAACTTTTTTTTTTAAAAAAAGAAAAAAAAGAAGTGAAATAGTCTTGCTTAAACTTTGCCCATAAGAGGGGAAATAATTGTCTTCAAGGTGAAAAACTATGCCCAACAAGGGATATACGAAGCCCATAATTGAGGAAATGACGATGCTCTTTACACAATATTAAATGACCATCTCATCATCTTTCAATGAAATTTCACTTCGGTAGGAAATGAAAAGTAAATGATTATTTTTTACTGCTAATTAACTAACTTTTCTAATATAAATAAAATCAAGTAAAATAGAAATACCAGGGGTGGTTCACAAATTGTGTTAAGGATTGAGAGGGATTCCAGGATTTGCTAGTAAATAAATGGGTTAGCATTGTTAAGCATTTTAGTTGACAGTATAGTAGCAGAGGATAATCTTGTGGGTGGCAAGCTAAGGAATATTGGTTTTGGTCAATTGTGAGGCTTTGGTACAAATAGAGTCATTGTGGTATGTATTGCTTATGTCTTGTCCTTTTGTCTTTTTTTTTCGTCGTATTTTTCATCGTTATCAAACTTAAACCTCAGAAATTTTGAAGATGATGCATAAATAAGACAGTAAATCGAGGGAAGTGTTAAAAGTCTTCACATTCTCAATTGAAAAAAAAAAAAAAAATGTAAAGGACGTGGTTAAAATTCTAATATCTTTATACTTCAGATCAAACTTAACTCTCTTCTTAAATCTTGAGCTAATTTAAAAAAAAAAAAAAAAATTGCATCCTCATTCTTTTTATGAGAAAAAAAAATGTTAAAAATAATGAGCAATGATAAAACCATACTTTGAATATGTCTCCGAACAAAGTTGTTCATTGTCTCTGAGTGCTTCTTGCTTTTCACCTAGAAACCTTCCCATCTCATCTCAAAGATCATAATATCTTCAAATGCTATGCAGCCTGCGTTTGTGAGCGTCCTTAGAATTTGTTGCATTTCATTTTCTCTTCCCACTTGTTGGTTCCCTCACCTTTCCCGTGTAAATGACAAGGAAAGGCCAAAGGCATCACAGGTAATTAAGGTAATTCAACAGGCAATGATCTTCTCTGAACTTCCAAATATGCATGATTCTGTTTCCAACTAAAACCCTTCCAAGAAAAATCTATTGATATTATTTATCTATGTCAAATTTCATATAAATTTAAATTCTTTAAGTGTTAATTATAACTAAAGAGTATATTGTTTCAAACCACTCAAACTGTACGGAACTGAGCTAAAACTCAAAAAAAATCAAACCATCGTAGCCTTAGTCAGTTTCAAAAATTTTTAAATTGACAGTGCAATTCTATTTTTTGTAGTTTTAAAAAACATCAAACCACCAACAACCAAATAATAATTAATATATTAATTTTATATATTATAAATTATATATATATGTATATACTAATAGAATTAAGTCATTTGTATTGAAGACATTCTTTAATTTTATTTCTTATTTTTCCTCTTTGAATGAGCACTTGCATATTGTAGAATTTAGCATGGTTAGTCTTTTCTAATGTTTGAATTTGACCTATATAATTGATTTTTTTTTTTACGTGCTTTT
The DNA here is from genome assembly GCA_022379115.2 of Bauhinia variegata. Lineage (NCBI taxonomy): Eukaryota > Viridiplantae > Streptophyta > Magnoliopsida > Fabales > Fabaceae > Bauhinia > Bauhinia variegata. Next base: position 14,782,016 of record CM039438.1, read on the forward strand.
TATTTCATGTTTTAGTGAATTTTTTGCTACAAATATTTGATTTTAATTGAGTATGTTATATTATGTTGATATTTGTTTATTCAAACTGTCACAAACCAATAATTTCAAAACCATTCTTAAATTGCACCACATCACCCAAAACAGTTTCAACTCTCAAACTGCCAAAACAACATCAATTTATGTTTTTCTCAAACTGTCTATGTTGGTTCGGTGTATTTTTTTACTCAAACTGTACTAAACCAAACTGTTTACACCTCTAAGAGTGGAGGGGAGAAGAAAGTAAAGACAAATTTATTATTATAACCTTATAAATAAGAAAAAGGTGAAAGAGAAATAAAATAAGAAAAGGATTACAATAATTACATAAAATTTCTCTAAATCTCTCTATTTTTAGAGCGGAGAAAATGATGGGAAAATGTAACAATTCTACCCCAAATTTTCTCTTTCCTCCATAACCCAAAAACCAAACACTGTTAGGGTGTAGTTTATATATATATATATATATATATATATATATATTCAATTAATGTCCTTAAATTATTTTTCCGTTCTTAAAAAAATTATTATTTTCGTTTCTAATACTACTTACTATTAATAAATTCATTTCTAACATTTTTAAGTTAAAAAAATCATTTTTTATATTTTAAATTAAATAAAAAAAATATTCTTATGTTAATTTTTATTAATAATACTTAATAAAATTTATTTAAATATTATACTTATTGAGATAACAAATGATAAATTCTACTAAAATTAAAACTAAAAATTTAACAATGATATATTTATTAATAATGCAAATAATGATTTTATTAACATAAAACTGTCAGTGAAAAATTTATTAATATTAACATTTTGAAGAATTAAAATATTGTTTCCCTTCAAAACAAAAAGATCTGTGTCTTAGTCATTCAGGGGCCATTGAATTGAGACACGTGGCCAAACCCTTTCGGCCAGTCTA